>NIVC01000084.1:420000-840000 GCA_002269645.1 Macrostomum lignano | reverse complement strand
TCCGTTGGGGCACAGTTTTTTGCCAACTTTTTTGGCTACAAACTCGGCTTAGAGCTGTCCTGCATTGCCATAGTGATTAGCGCCGGTTTGAGATTAGATATTTTTAGCTGCGTTTATCTGCTGTTCCTGTTGTTGTTCAACTTTTTAAGACGGGACACAATTAGGAAGCTGTGGCCACTGCTGCATCTGCTGGTTGGGATTGGATTCAGTCTGCAGTTCTGCTTAGCCTGCGGAATCCCGCCGATGCTGTGCTTAAAATATCCTTGGTTTGATGCAGTTAATAACGTTGTGTTCTCAGACAATGCCAGACAGTGGCTGTTCCTGCCGGCCTATGGGGTGCCGCCTAGGGCTGAGAAACTCATTGGTGAGTAGAGTACAGTCTTGCTGTAAAGTGCATGTACATTTGAGGTCACTTAATTAAGAGTGCTTTACAATTAGGACACTTTAAAGTACTTTAGGCAAGGTTAGGCCATTTTAGAGTGTTTTGGACACAAACCAGACACTTGCAGAGACATTTCAGACACTTGCAAAGACATTCCAGACACTTGCAGAGACATTTCAGACACTTGCAGAGACATTTCAGACACTTGCAGAGACATTTCAGACACTTGCAGAGACATTTCAGACACTTGCAAAGACATTCCAGACACTTGCAGAGACATTTCAGACACTTGCAGAGACATTTCAGACACTTGCAGAGACATTTCAGACACTTGCAGAGACATTTCAGACACTTGCAGAGACATTTCAGACACTTGCAGAGACACATTTCAGACACTTGCAGAGACATTTCAGACACTTGCAGAGACATTTCAGACACTTGCAGAGACACATTTCAGACACTTGCAGAGACATTCCAGACACTTGCAGAGACATTTCAGACACTTGCAGAGACATTTCAGACACTTGCAGAGACACATTCCAGACACTTGCAGAGACACATTTCAGACACTTGCAGAGACACATTCCAGACACTTGCAGAGACACATTTCAGACACTTGCAGAGACACATTCCAGACACTTGCAGAGACACATTTCAGACACTTGCAGAGAAATTCCAGACACTTGCAGAGACACATTCCAGACACTTGCAGAGACATTTCAGACACTTGCAGAGACACATTCCAGACACTTGCAGAGACACATTTCAGACACTTGCAGAGAAATTCCAGACACTTGCAGAGACACATTCCAGACACTTGCAGAGACATTTCAGACACTTGCAGAGACACATTCCAGACACCTTTCAGGCGAGACACATTTCAGACACTTGCAGAGACACATTCCAGACACCTTTCAGGCGAGACACATTTCAGACACTTGCAGAGACACATTCCAGACACCTTTCAGACACATTTCAGGCGAGACACTTTTATGACAAAACATTGCAGCGGACTACTTCCTGCTGTTGGCCATCACCTGTCAGAGGCGAGTATTCAACGTTGAGAACACCCCCGGATCGCCTGGCTACGTGAACTCCAACAGTCCGATCTGGACTGATGTGGCCTCGGAATTGAAGCTGCGTTGCTCGTTCTTGGATGTTAAGTAAGATTTTTAATACCACATTATTATATTATTAAGTTGCGTTTTGACTAACTTTTGCAGTTTTACTCGTAGCGTAGTTTTTAAAACATTTATTTTAAAAGAAATAGGGGGTTGTAGCCTAGTGGTTAGAGAGAGCGTCAGACTCGCGACTGAAAGGTCGGGGGTTCGATTCTCGACTTACTCAGAACAGTTGGTGTCCTTGAGCAAGACACTTAACTCTGCATTGCTTCAGTTCACCCAGCTGTAAAATGGGTGCCTGCATTAGCTGGGGTAATTGAGGGTGTGTGTGGCGACCCCCCAGTTCTTGGACTGAACAGCCGTACGCAGCCTTCAGATGCGCCGCGCAATAGCTGCGGCTGAGCTGTCGGTTGCACATCTGGCCCAGTTGGGGCAGGTGTAATAAAAAATAAAACATGTATAAAATAAAATTTAATCTTTAGTTTTCTTGTTAGTCAGTTTGTCAGTGAGTTAGTTACTCGGTCGGTCAGTAAGTCAGTAAGTCAGTCAGTCAGGCAGGCAGGCAGGCAGGCAGGCAGTCAGTCAGTCAGTCAGGCAGTCAGGCAGGCAGGCAGTCAGTCAGTCAGTCAGTCAGTCAGTCAGTCAAGCAGTCAGTCAGTCAGTCAGTCAAGCAGTCAGTCAGTCAGTCAGTCAAGCAGTCAGTTAGTCAGTCAGTCAGTCAGTCAGTCAGTCAGTCAGGCAGTCAGTCAGTCAGTCAGTCAGTCAGTCAAGCAGTCAGTCAATCAGTCAGTCAGGCAGGCAGTCAGTCAGTCAGTCAGTCAGTCAGTCAAGCAGTCAGTCAGTCAGTCAGTCAGGCAGTCAGTCAGGCAGTCAGTCAGTCAGTCAGGCAGTCAGTCAGTCAGTCAGTCAGTCAAGCAGTCAGTCAGTCAGTCAGGCAGGCAGTCAGTCAGTCAGTCAGTCAGGCAGGCAGTCAGTCAGTCAGTCAGTCAGTCAGTCAGGCAGGCAGTCAGTCATTCAGTCAGTCAGGCAGGCAGGCAGTCAATATCAAATACCAAACGCAATATGAAACTGCCCTCAGAATCGGAGAGCCGGTCAGCATGGCCTTCAAACTGATATTTCTCTGGCTATTCTGGCTTTGCACATTCGCTCTGCTCCTGCTCGGCTTCTTGTCCTTCAATCTGCTGTCATTTTTCTACATACTGTCGGCATTCTACCTGTTTGCCAAGGGTCACCAGTTTCTGCTGCAAGACCGGAGGCGGCTAGTTCGAATCTGGAGTCTTGTGATTGGTCTGAATGTGTTCTCGATCCTGTGCAAGTGCGGCCTACAATTGATTGGCTGCTCAACTAAGCTCTATCTGAGCGAATGGTCTACTCAACTATTTGGCATTCAGTGCTTGAATATGCGAGTATTTCCCGACTATAAGCCGCCGCCACCAAGCACTGACAGTCCTGACTATGTGCCATCTGCCGCTGTCAACAATCCTGGCATAGTTATGGATATGGTCTGTTTCGTGCTGCTCATCCTGCAGAAGCGAGTATTCTTAACCAAGTACTTTACAGAGGTCCGTCTGGATACTGAGATACAGAACTCGTTCACGTCTAAGGGTGCCAGAATCATCACCATCACTCTGCGTCGGATTATGGAGGCCAACCAGCGACAGGATAAAAATGAAATTGAATATGTTCGCCGAAAGGTGGAACATCTGCAGTCGAGGAAGCGGCAGAAACGGGAGCTGACTGATCACTTTCAGGTGAAATGCAGCTCTGATGAAGAAAAATCGCCGTCTTGTCACTCTGATAAAGAATAATCGCCTTCTTGTCACTCTGATAAAGAATAATCGCCTTCTTGTCACTCTGATAAAGAATAATCGCCTTCTTGTCACTCTGATAAAGAATAATTGCCTTCTTGTCACTCTGATAAAGAATAATTGCCTTCTTGTCACTCTGATAAAGAATAATCGCCTTCTTGTCACTCTGATAAAGAATAATCGCCTTCTTGTCACTCTGATAAAGAATAATTGCCTTCTTGTCACTCTGATAAAGAATAATTGCCTTCTTGTCACTCTGATAAAGAATAATTGCCTTCTTCACTCTGATAAAGAATAATTGCCCTCTAGTCACTCTGGTAAAGAAATCGCCCTGTAGTCACTTTAACAATAAAAAGCGCCCTCTAGTCACTCTGATTGACAAATATCACCTTCTAGTCACTCTTATAAAAAAGAAATCACTATCTAGTCACTCTGATAAGAAAGAAATCACCATCTAGTCACTCTGATACAGAAGAACCGCCTCCTTGTCACTCTAGTAAAGAAATAATTATCTCATTTAGCCCCTTCCCACTAATTAAGCAGCGCACACCGAACCGCAGGTGGTCCGATCCGGCACCAAAGATCTGTTCTACACCACAGACGAGCACGGCAACAAAGTGTTATCGATTGAAGAGCCAAGCGATATTGAAGAATCCGACCCTCAAATGCAGCCATCAACAGCCGAGACTCTGTTTGAGCAGGGTGTGCTCAAAGCCAACGAATTTGCTCAGAAGCCGAGCCAAGTACTGCGCAAAACTATTGGCAATCTGAGCAGGCGCCAGTCTCGCTCCTACTCAGCCACCGAGGATGAGGCTTATCGCAGAATCTCAGCCGAGAATCGTCCGCCATCTTCGTTGGCTTCTTCGGACGAATTCCAAGTCTCGTCCAGTCATCCTACCAGTCAGTATCGGAGGCTCACCATCACTGAGGAGGAGGACTCGTCTGAGACTGTTGGGGCGGCTGCTGAAACTGAGGAAAGTAGTGGAGTGGCAGCGTTGGGATCTGATCAGGTAAGAGTTGAGAGGAAACTTTAGTAGCAATATTAGTAATAATATACTCACAGGAAAGAATATACCAAGGTATAAGGTTGTTGTTAGACCGTCGCTAGGCCGTTAGGCCGTTAGGCCGTTGTTAGACCATCGCTAGGCCGTTGTTAAGCTGTTGCTAGGCCGTTGTTAGACCATCGCTAGGCCGTTGTTAAGCTGTTGCTAGGCCGTTGTTAGACCATCGCTAGGCCGTTGTTAAGCTGTTGCTAGGCCGTTGTTAGGCCGTTGCTAGGCCGTTGCTAGGCTGTTGCTAGGCTGTTGCTAGGCCGTTGTTAGACCATCGCTAGGCCGTTGTTAGACCGTCGCTAGGCCGTTGTTAGGCTGTTGTTAGGCCGTTGCTAGGCCGTTGTGAGGCCGTTGCTGGGCCATTACTAGACCGTCGCTGGGCCGTCGCTAGGCCGTTGCGTGGCAGTTGCTTGGCGGTTGAAAAGCCATGGCTAGGGTGTTGTTAGACCGTCTGTAGGCCGTTGCTAGGCTGTTGCTAGGCCGTTTCTAACCCCTCGTACGCAACCTATGAAATTATTACCTATAAACAAAAAGCATTTAAAAAAATTTTCAGGTAAAAATCAGCGTTACCGAGTTCCAGCCTGAGCCAGGACCGTCTGCTGTGGCCCAGCAGGATGCCGAACTACTCGAAAGTTTAAACGCCCTAAAATCGGCCGAAACAGTGGAAGATGAAGCCATCGAAGACGATGATAAACCGAAACAGCCTCGTTGCCAGGCGGCATTCAAACTGCTCCAGCTGGTCTGTGAGAAGCTGGACAGCCAGACAGCGGATTACCGCAACATCAAAGAGCAGATGCTGGCCAGCCAATTAGACGCCAAAGCCGCTCGTTTATCCGAAGCTGAGCCGCTTCTACACGACGATTCGGACTCGGCCGCGTCCGGTCGTCAGGTGCAATTAACAATTCGCAACTTCCCCGAAGAGCTGATCTCTCCTGGCAGGGTTGGAGCTCGAGAACTGGAGACGGTGCAGCCTCTGCAACCGACTGGGAGTTGGTCTCAAACTATGTCTAGACTGGCTCTGCTGCTGCAGTACCTGGTGTTGAGCAGGCTAACACCTATCTGTTACATTGCTATGGTAGCCTATTATCTAGTACAGTTCACTCTGTTCGCTCTGTACTATCCTCTGGTAGTGTTCCTATGGGGCATGATGTCGGCACCTTATCCAACTAAACGATTCTGGTTCGCCTCTATGACCTATACAATGTTTCTAATATTGTTTAAATATTCCTTGAAGTTTTCTCCGATTAATAAGTTATTATTAAATAGCGAGGATGCCTTTGCTAAATGGTTGTCGTTCGAGGCTCAGGTGTCGGAGGCTACTCCAGTTAGCGAGCTGTGCCTATTGGCTTTGTTGTTTGTTCAGCGCAGCAATTTGAAACGCTACGGCTTGTGGAATATCTCGCGTCGGAATCTGCAGCCTGAAAGGGGTGAGAATAGATGGATTGCTAATCTAGTCTGTGGATTGCTATTCTAGTCTGTGGATTGCTATTCTAGTCTGTGGATTGCTAATCTAGTCTGTGGATTGCTAGTCTAGTCTGTGGATTGCTAATCTAGTCTGTGGATTGCTAATCTAGTCTGTGGATTGCTAATCTAGTCTGTGGATTGCTAATCTAGTCTGTGGATTGCTAATCTAGTCTGTGGATTGCTAATCTAGTCTGTGGATTGCTAATCTAGTCTGTGGATTGCTAATCTAGTCTGTGGATTGCTAATCCAGTCTATGGATTGCTAGTCTAGTCTATGGATAGCTAATCTAATGGATTGCTAGTCTAGTCTATGGATAGCTAATCTAGTCTATAGATTTCTAATCTAGTCTGTGGATTGTTAATCTAGTCTGTGGATTGCTAATCTAGTCTATAGATTTCTAATCTAGTCTGTGGATTGCTAATCTAGTCTGTGGATTGCTAATCTAGTCTATAGATTTCTAATCTAGTCTGTGAATTGCTAATCTAGTCTATGGATTGCTAATCTAGTCTGTGAATTGCTAATCTAGTCTATAGATTTCTAATCTAGTCTGTGGATTGCTAATCTAGTCTGTGGATTGCTAATCTAGTCTGTGGATTGCTAATCTAGTCTGTGGATTGCTAATCTAGTCTGTGGATTGCTAATCTAGTCTGTGGATTGCTAATCTAGTCTGTGGATTGCTAATCTAGTCTGTGGATTGCTAATCTAGTCTGTGGATTGCTAATCTAGTCTGTGGATTGCTAGTCTAGTCTGTGGATTTCTAATCTAGTCTGTGGATTGCTAGTCTAGTCTGTGGATTGCTAATCTAGTCTGTGGATTGCTATTCTAGTCTGTGGATTGCTATTCTAGTCTGTGGATTGCTAATCTAGTCTGTGGATTGCTAGTCTAGTCTGTGGATTGCTAATCTAGTCTGTGGATTGCTAATCTAGGCTGTGGATTGCTAATCTAGTCTGTGAATTGCTATTCTAGTCTGTGGATTGCTATTCTAGTCTGTGGATTGCTATTCTAGTCTGTGGATTGCTAATCTAGTCTGTGGATTGCTAATCTAGTCTATGGATTTCTAATCTAGTCTGTGGATTGTTAATCTAGTCTGTGGATTGCTAATCTAGTCTGTGGATTGCTAATCTAGTCTATGGATTGCTAATCTAGTCTGTGGATTGCTAATCTAGTCTGTGGATTGCTAATCTAGTCTGTGGATTGCTTGTCTAGTCTGTGGATTGCTAATCTAGTCTATGGATATTTATTATTTTAGAAGCCAACAGCAGCTGCGAACAATGTCCCGATGATGACGAGGCCACTCCAGCTGAGGCGGCGCCAGGCCCCTCCTCTGCCTCAGCGGCTGATGCAGTGAGCAGTTCTGCCAACCTTCTGCGCAAACGTAAAACTGGCGTTGCCAGTTCAGCCGAGGATTTCGAGAGACTGCAGCAGGGAGCTGCGACTGATGGAGGAGACGTGAGTTTTGTGATCAGATTAGAGTTTCAACTGTTTATGACAGGGGTGAGGGTGTTTAATCTAAGGTGTGAGATTTCGGAGCCCATACTCAGAATCTGAGATGTGAAATTTCGGAGCCCATACTCAGAATCTGAGATGGGAAATTTCGGAGCCCATAACTCAGAATCTAAGATGTGAAATTTCGGAGCCATACTCAGAATCTAAGGTGTGAAATTTCGGAGCCCATACTCAGAATCTGAGATGGGAAATTTCGGAGCCCATAACTCAGAATCTAAGATGGGAAATTTCGGAGCCATACTCAGAATCTAAGGTGTGAGATTTCGGAGCCCATACTCAGAATCTGAGATGGGAAATTTCGGAGCCCATAACTCAGAATCTAAGATGGGAAATTTCGGAGCCATACTCAGAATCTAAGATGTGAGATTTCGGTGCCCATACTCAGAATCTAAGGTGTGAGATTTCGGTGCCCATACTCAGAATTTGAGGTGTGCGATTTCGGAGCTTTGCCCACAATCTAAGAGGTGAGATTTCGAAGTTTTATCCAGAATCTAAGGTGTGAGATTTCGGAGCCATAATCAGAATCTGAGATGTGAGATTTCGGAGCCCATACTCAGAATCTAAGGTGTGAGATTTTGGTGCCCATACTCAGACTCTAAGGTGTGAGATTTTGGTGCCCATACTCAGACTCTAAGGTGTGAGATATCGGTGCCCATACTCAGACTCTAAGGTGTGAGATTTCGGAGCCCATTCTCAGAATCTAAGGTGTGAGATTTCGGAGCCATACTCAGAATCTAAGAGGTGATATTTCGGAGCCCATACTCAGAATCTAAGAGGTGATATTTCGGAGCCCATACTCAGAATCTAAGAGGTGATATTTCGGAGCCCATACTCAGAATCTAAGGGGTGAGATTTCGGAGCCATACTCAGAACCTAAGGGGTGAGATTTCGGAGCCTTGTCCAGGATCTAAGGGGTGAGATTTCGGAGCCCATACTCAGAATCTAAGGGGTGAGATTTCGGAGCCATACTCAGAATCTAAGGTGTGAGATTTCGGAGCCATACTCAGAATCTAAGGTGTGAGATTTCGGAGCCCATACTCAGAATCTAAGGGGTGAGATTTCGGAGCCATACTCAGAATCTAAGGTGTGAGATTTTAGAGCCTTCCTTTAAATCAACAGCCATGATAAGATTTCTAAATTCGAATCTCATGTTGAGATTTTGGACTTCTCGAAACTAAAGGTTTTGAAGTTTCAAAGAAGTCAATTTTTTATCACAAGCCAACAATTCTGGATGCCCAATATACGAGTATGCCTACTATATGTATACACATTACTAACCGGTTTATATCTAGTCTGAACATGCGGGTATTTTAGCACTATAAAATATTCCATTACACGCGCGAACTGGGTGTAAGCTCTCAGTAGGTTGTTTTCGTTTCATTAACGCTGCAGACATAAATATGCACAGTATTTGTAGCCAAACAGTGCTTTGCCTTATGGTTTCATTTGTGCGTATCGTAATAGTAGATTATAATTTATTTCTATCAGCTTGTTAGGCTTCCCGAATGTTAATTGCGTGTTTTTGCATCTAATTATGATACTTTGAATGTATTGCTTTACTCTACTGATATATATGTGGTAGTATATTTTATTTGCCGATATGTTTCGTAGTTTACTTTACTTTACCGATATATATGTGGTAGTATATTTTATTTGCCGATATGTTTCGTAGTTTACTTTACTCTACTGATATGTATCGTAGTTTACTTTACTTTACCATTAAGTGTCATAGTTTACTATACCGATATGTATCGTAATTTTAATCAATAGGAAGAGGTGAAATCCACATCGGAGGCGACCACAACCCAAGCTCAGCCTGGCTCACCAGCGACCTCCTCGTTCCTGTGGAACTGTCTGACTCTGCACCCGTTTCGCGAATTCTATAAAAAAGTTGCCGCAGGCAGCGTGTCGGTTCGAGTCGACCTCTATTCGTCCATGTTCGCCTTTGAGTTCTTGTCGCTGCTTATCATCTTCTTTGGCTACACCAGCGGCTTTGCAGACTCCGGCATCAGTGATGACGTCAATATTCTCACCTACTTCTCTAAGGAAGAGGTTGGTTTCTGTGTCTGGGCGTCTGTGTCTGTGTGTCTGTTTCTGTGTCTGGGTGTCTGTTTTTGTGTCTGGGTGTCTGTTTCTGTGTCTGGGTGTCTGTTTTTGTGTCTGGGTGTCTGTTTCTGTGTCTGTGTCTGTGTATCTGTGTCTGTGTCTGTGTCTGTTTGTGTGTCTGTGTCTGTGTCTGTGTGTCTGTTTCTGCGTCTGTGTGTCTGTTTCTGTGTCTGGGTGTCTGTTTCTGTGTCTGAGTGTCTGTTTCTGTGTCTGAGTGTCTGTTTCTGTGTCTGGGTGTCTGTTTATAGTAATAGAATCACAAAATGACATACTGAATGTCAAGCAGCATCAATTGTATTCATTCTAGATTCCGCTGACGCTAACTCTCACTCTGTTCGTGCAATTCTTCCTCATGCTACTGGATCGCGGCCTGTTTCTTACAAAATCGCGCTCAGGAAAGTACTTCTTCCACATTGTGCACGTCATTCTGCTGCACGTGTACCTGAAATTCGTGCTGCCGACTTTGTCCTCGTGAGTTGGTGTTGGCATGCAAATTTTTTGAGTTTTTTGAGTCTGGTTACTGTAAAACTAAGTATGAGTAGTGCGTCTTACTGAGGATCTGTGGTGTTGAGCCCAGATCCTCAGTTGCTGGGCCAGCCTCCCAGATCCTCAGTTTCTGGGCCAGCCTCCCAGATCCTCAGTTTTTTTGCCAGCCTCCCAGAGTGTCAGTTGCTGGGCCAGCCTCCCAGAGTGTCAGTTGCTGGGCCAGCCTCCCAGAGTGTCAGTTGCTGGGCCAGCCTCCCAGAGTGTCAGTTGCTGGGCCAGCCTCCCAGAGTGTCAGTTGCTGGGCCAGCCTCCCAGATCCTCAGTTGCTGGGCCAGCCTCCCAGATTCTCAGTTTCTGGGCCAGCCTCCCAGATCCTCAGTTGCTGGGCCAGCCTTCCAGAGTGTCAGTTGCTGGGCCAGCCTCCCAGAGTTTCAGTTGCTGGGCTAGCCTCCCAGAGTGTCAGTTGCTGGGCCAGCCTCCCAGATCCTCAGTTGCTGGGCCAGCCTCCCAGATCCTCAGTTTCTGGGCCAGCCTCCCAGATCCCCAGTTTCTAGGCCAGCCTCCCAGATCCCCAGTTTCTAGGCCAGCCTCCCAAATCCCCAGTTGCTGGGCCAGCCTCCCAAATCCCCAGTTGCTGGGCCAGCCTCCCAGAGTGTCAGTTGCTGGGCCAGCCTCCCGGATCCTCAGTTGCTGTGCCAGCCTCCCAGAGTGTCAGTTGCTGGGCCAGCCTCCCGGATCCTCAGTTGCTGTGCCAGCCTCCCAGATCCTCAGTTGCTGGGCCAGCCTCCCGGATCCTCAGTTGCTGGGCCAGCCTCCCAGATCCTCAGTTGCTAGGCCCTCATCAGAGTTCCTCCTGCACCGCAGGCCGGAGTACATCGCGGAGAGCTTCGTCATCAAGCTATTCTACATATCCAAGTGCATCTACTTCGCCCTATCGGCCAGTCAAATTCTATCCGGCTATCCATCTCGCGTGCTCGGCAATTTCCTATGCAAAGGTCACAACTATTTGAATCTGTTCTCTTTCAAACTGTACATGCTGGTGCCGTTTCTATTTGAACTGCGCTCCATCATGGACTGGATGCTGAGCAATACGGCATTGAGCGTGTCTCACTGGCTACTAATGGAAGACATGCACAGTTTAATATTCGTGTCCAAGTGCTGGCGGAGAGCTGAGATCGCCTACCCAACTGAGCGGGCCAAGAATCGGCCTCCGTGCTACAAGTATTGCCCCGGAGTGTGGCTCATTGTACTCATTGTGGCCTGCATCTGGGCGCCGTTGCTCTGGTTCTCCGTAATGAGTAGCGTGTTTTTAGAGACTAACGCTATCACATCCTGCACTTCTGAACTGACTTTGTCGTCTTATACGCCTTTGTACACGTTGAAGACCACCACTGTGATACCCTTCACTGATAGCGACTCAGATGTTGTTAGAGTCTGCTTCTCGGATGGTAGCAACTCTTCGGTGAGAGAGGGAGGTGGATGAAGGAGGGAGGTAGAGGGCGGATAAAGGGAGAGAGGGAGAGGGGAGGATGAAGGGAGAGAGGGAGCTGGGAGGATGAAGGGAGAGAGGGAGCGGGGAGGATGAAGGGAGAGAGGGAGCGGGGAGGATGAAGGGAGAGAGGGAGCGGGGAGGATGAAGGGAGAGAGGGAGCGGGGAGGATGAAGGGAGAGAGCGGGTGAAGAGAGAGTGGAAGAGGGCGGATGAAGGGGTGAGAAGGAAAGTGGATGAAGAGAGACGGAGAGGGCAGATGAGGGAGAGAGTGTACAGCTGAGGGAGAGACGGAGAGAGCAGACGAGGGAGAGAGTGTACAGCTGAGGGAGAGACGGAGAGGGCAGATGAGGGAAGACGGAGAGGGCGGATGAGGGAGAGAGTGTACAGCTGAGGGAGAGACGGAGAGGGCAGATGAGGGAAGACGGAGAGGGCGGATGAGGGAGAGAGTGTACAGCTGAGGGAGAGACGGAGAGGGCAGATGAGGGAGAGACGGAGAGGGCAGATGAGGGAGAGACGGAGAGGGCAGATGAGGGAGAGACGGAGAGGGCAGATGAGGGAGAGACGGAGAGGGCAGATGAGGGAGAGACGGAGAGGGCAGATGAGGGAGAGACGGAGAGGGCAGATGAGGGAGAGACGGAGAGGGCAGATGAGGGAGAGACGGAGAGGGCGGATGAGGGAGAGAGTGTACAGCTGAGGGAGAGACGGAGAGGGCAGATGAGGGAGAGACGGAGAGGGCAGATGAGGGAGAGACGGAGAGGGCAGATGAGGGAGAGACGGAGAGGGCAGATGAGGGAGAGACGGAGAGGGCGGATGAGGGAGAGAGTGTACAGCTGAGGGAGAGACGGAGAGGGCAGATGAGGGAGAGACGGAGAGGGCAGATGAGGGAGAGACGGAGAGGGCAGATGAGGGAGAGACGGAGAGGGCAGATGAGGGAGAGACGGAGAGGGCGGATGAGGGAGAGAGTGTACAGCTGAGGGAGAGACGGAGAGTGCAGATGAGGGAGAGACGGAGAGGGCAGATGAGGGAGAGACGGAGAGGGCGGATGAGGGAGAGACGGAGAGGGCGAATGAGGGAGAGAGTGTACAGCTGAGGGAGAGACGGAGAGGGCAGATGAGGGAGAGACGGAGAGGGCAGATGAGGGAGAGACGGAGAGGGCAGATGAGGGAGAGACGGAGAGGGCAGATGAGGGAGAGACGGAGAGGGCGGATGAGGGAGAGAGAGACGGAGAGGGCGGATGAGGGAGGGAGAGACGGAGAGGGCGGATGAGGGAGAGAGTGTACAGCTGAAGGAACAATCCGAGCCCTTTACCCGAATCCCCCGCAGTCATCGGCGAAGCGAATCGGGTCTCTGCTCAGCTCAACAACGGCCTACACTGTGCAGTTCAATGGCATGTCAAGCGTGCTGTGGACCATCACTCCCCCGGCCAGAGCGGCACTCACCAATGAGCTGGCCGGCAATGGCTCGGTTCAGCTGGCATTCCGACTCGAATGCCTTCGAGAGAAGGACAGCGGAGTGGCTCGTACGGTGGTGTTCAGGCAGGACCTGCTGCAGGGCAGCGATATGAGGATTGAGCTGCTGCGCGTGAGGAAACCCTTGTGACACTTGTTTTTTGGCCACCTATTGATACTTCATTCACTAATGCATCGCCATTTACCCGCATTCACCACTGATAACACTGTCACCCACATTTTATTATCTATCTATCTTCATCAATCAAAGAACATCCACAGCCACCACCTTTACTCACAGCCACCCACATTCACTCAAATTTACCCACATTCACTCACATTCACCCACATTCACTCAAATCCACCGACATCCACCGACATTCACTCAAAATCACACACATTCACTCTCAAGTTCGCTCAAATTCACATACATTCACTCAAATTCACCCACATCCGCCCAAATTCACTCAAATTCACCCACATTCACTCAAATTCACCCACATCCGCCCAAATTCACTCAAATTCACCCACATTCACTCAAATTCACCCAAATCCGCCCAAATTCACTCAAATTCACCCACATTCACTCAAATTCACCCACATCCGCCTAAATTCACTCAAATTCACCCACATTCACTCAAATTCACCCACATCCGCCCAAATTCACTCAAATTCACCCACATCCACCCACACGTCCACCCATTTTCATCCATTAAGTTCACCAAAATTTACTAACAGAATAACAAAAATGCCACCTTAATTCACCCACAGTGCCCACTGCAACCATTCCCTAACCGGGCCCCATTCACCCCAACTCGCACAGGTGCTGCAAAACTCCACAGCGAATCCGTGGGTGATATTCCGCAGCATCGGCACCAGGTTCCTTCTGTTACGCGGCGATTCCACCGTCATGACTGGCCTGACGGGCCTGCCAAAGGAGCTCATCGACTTGCGAACGCCGATTAGTCTGGAGGCCAAGTTGAACTCTTCCGGCCAATCTTCGGACATCTCCTGGTGGCAGCTGAGCGACCTGTACAGCGGCAGCCACCTGTGCCCAGGCAATTATTCTAATCCGCCTACAGAAGGCGAGGCTCACGACTCTCTCCGGCTGGTGCTGCTGTCGCAGCGGTCGCGGTCGGAGAACCGCCTGATTCAAGCTATTCAGAAGGTCGGCATGTACGGCATTCTGTCTGTGTTCCTCATCTCCATAGCTAGGATATTGCGATCGGGCATTGTGCCAGTTCACTATCTGGTAGCCTATATTGAAATGCCTCACGTGGACAGAATCCTGGCTATTATTAATGACATCTATTTGGTCCGAGAGACTGGCGATCTGCAACTAGAAGAAGAATTGTTCGCCAAGTTGCTGTTCCTGTTCAGGTCGCCTTCAATGCTGCTGAGGTACAGTCAGACTCCCGAGAGCATTCTGGCGCAGTTCTATCGTCAGCCGGATGCTGTTGAATATCCAGCTGATGATGACGCTGACAGCGACGGAGGCGGAGCCCGAGGAGGTGCTTCGGCCAAGTCTAGGACTAAAACTGAGTGATTGCCTCCTTGACTTATTGATTGACTGCTTAAACATTGTTTTCTTATCTTTTAATCTCTAATAGTCGGTCCACTTCGCTTTCAACCTACTTATCTACCGACCCAACCTACTTATCTACCTACCCAATCTACTCATCTACCTACCCTACCTACTTATCTACCTACCCAATCTACTCATCTACCTACCCTACCTACTTATCTACCTACCCAATCTACTCATCTACCTACCCTACCTACTTATCTACCTACCCAATCTACTCATCTACCTACCCTACCTACTTATCTACCTACCCAACCTACTCATCTACCTACCCTACCTACTTATCTACCTACCCAATCTACTCATCTACCTACCCAACCTACTTATCTAGCTACCCAACCTACTCATCTACCTACCCTACCTACTTATCTACCTACCCAATCTACTCATCTACCTACCCAACCTACTTATCTACCTACCCAATCTACTTATCTAGCTACCCAACCTACTCATCTACCTACCCTACCTACTTATCTACCTACCCAACCTACTTATCTAGCTACCCAACCTACTCATCTACCTACCCTACCTACTTATCTACCTACCCAATCTACTCATCTACCTACCCAACCTACTTATCTACCCACCCAACCTACTTGACTATCTCCTCAACCTACTTTACTATCTACCCAACATACTTGACTATCTACCCAACCTACTTGGCTATCTACCCAACCTACTTGACTATCTCCTCAACCTACTTTACTATCTACCCAACATACTTGACTATCTACCCAACCTACTTGGCTATCTACCCAACCTACTTGACTATCTACCCAACCTACTTGACTATCTACCCAACCTACTTGACTATCTACCCAACCTACTTGACTATCTACCCAACATACTTGACTATCTACCCAACCTACTTTTCACACATGCAATCTTATTTTCACAGACTCAATTAGCGTCACAAATTGTCAAGCATCTCAGTGTAGTAAAAAGCACCATTTCCATAATAGCAAATCAAATTTGAAACGCAATTTCAATAAACTCGGTCACGAGAATGTGTCTTTGTTCCGGTTTCAATGTATTCATTTTTTCTTTGCAAAGATTTTACCGCGAAATTTTTCCTCCTTAAAGTTATTTCTCCCGACCTGCTGACATATTTGATTTGCAATTGCCCCTATGCTTAAAATACTATTGAATCATTGGGCACATGCTTGTGGCAATCCGCTGCTCCAGGCTACTGCAATGAATTGTATCGATATGCCAAAGTTCATTTATTCAATATTAATTATGATATAATATTCAGTATACACTACTTACTAGGGTATGTGGTCGAATTCTGTATTTCGTCTATTAGTTGTAAATTTATTTATCTAAATTGCAGTATTGTCCCAGATCCCTGTGTATGTGTGTGTGTGTTATTATTTTATTTACACTGGTCATTCCGCGATAATCTATGTATTTATTTAATTGTATTGCTGCAATGCTAGAGGCTAATACAAATCATTAAATCATTTTTTAAAACTATAATTATGTATCAGAAATTTGCAAAAGTATTAATTAATCAATTACTAAATTTAATCAAACTATCATGTGTCATATTTTGTGAGTTCGGTTCGCGTAATTATTGGTACGACTAAATTTATTGTAACATCATTTATGAGTGAGCTATCTAATAATTAAACAGAATTTTATCCCGATCAACTTATTTTTTCGAATGGAAATCTCCGTTTTGCGCGGTATTGTTTGCACTGACTGTCCTTTATTTGCTTTTTTAAACTAAATCATCCTTTTTCACTGCCCACAGACACCAGCCTCCAAGAGTATCAGTTGCTGGGCCAGCCTCCCAGAGTATCAGTTGCTGGGCCAGCCTCCCAGAGTATCAGTTGCTGGGCCAGCCTCCAAGAGTATCAGTTGCTGGGCCAGCCTCCCAGAGTATCAGTTGCTGGGCCAGCCTCCAAGAGTATCAGTTGCTGGGCCAGCCTCCCAGAGTGTCAGTTGCTGAGCCAGCCTCCCAGAGTATCAGTTGCTGGGCCAGCCTCCCAGAGTGTCAGTTGCTGGGCCAGCCTCCCAGAGTGTCAGTTGCTGGGCCAGCCTCCCAGAGTGTCAGTTGCTGGGCCAGCCTCCCAGAGTATCAGTTGCTGGGCCAGCCTCCCAGATTCTCAGTTTCTGGGCCAGCCTCCCAGAGTGTCAGTTGCTGGGCCAGCCTCCCAGAGTATCAGTTGCTGGGCCAGCCTCCCAGATTCTCAGTTTCTGGGCCAGCCTCCCAGATCCCCAGTTGCTGGGCCAGCCTCCCAGAGTATCAGTTGCTGGGCCAGCCTCCCAGAGTGTCAGTTGCTGGGCCAGCCTCCCAGATCCTCAGTTGCTGGGCCAGCCTCCCAGAGTGTCAGTTGCTGGGCCAGCCTCCCAGAGTGTCAGTTGCTGGGCCAGCCTCCCAGAGTATCAGTTGCTGGGCCAGCCTCCCAGAGTATCAGTTGCTGGGCCAGCCTCCCAGATCCCCAGTTGCTGGGCCAGCCTCCCAGATCCCCAGTTGCTGGGCCAGCCTCCCAGAGTGTCAGTTGCTGGGCCAGCCTCCCAGATCCTCAGTTGCTGGGCCAGCCTCCCAGAGTGTCAGTTGCTGGGCCAGCCTTCCAGAGTGTCAGTTGCTGGGCCAGCCTCCCAGAGTATCAGTTGCTGGGCCAGCCTCCCAGAGTATCAGTTGCTGGGCCAGCCTCCCAGATTCTCAGTTTCTGGGCCAGCCTCCCAGATCCCCAGTTGCTGGGCCAGCCTCCCAGAGTATCAGTTGCTGGGCCAGCCTCCCAGAGTGTCAGTTGCTGGGCCAGCCTCCCAGAGTGTCAGTTTCTGGGCCAGCCTCCCAGAGTGTCAGTTGCTGGGCCAGCCTCCCAGACTGTCAGTTGCTGGGCCAGCCTCCCAGAGTGTCAGTTGCTGGGCCAGCCTCCCAGATCCTCAGTTGCTGGGCCAGCCTCCCAGAGTATCAGTTGCTGGGCCAGCCTCCCAGATCCCCAGTTGCTGGGCCAGCCTCCCAGATCCCCAGTTGCTGGGCCAGCCTCCCAGAGTATCAGTTGCTGGGCTAGCCTCCCAGAGTGTCAGTTGCTGGGCCAGCCTCCCAGAGTGTCAGTTGCTGGGCCAGCCTCCCAGAGTATCAGTTGCTGGGCCAGCCTCCCAGATTCTCAGTTTCTGAGCCAGCCTCCCAGATCCTCAGTTGCTGGGTCAGCCTCCCAGAGTATCAGTTGCTGGGCCAGCCTCCCAGAGTGTCAGTTCCTGGGCCAGCCTCCCAGATTTTCAGTTGCTGGGCCAGCCTCCCAGATCCTCAGTTTCTGGGCCAGCCTCCCAGATCCTTAGTTGCTGGGCCAGCCTCCCAGAGTATCAGTTGCTGGGCCAGCCTCCCAGAGTATCAGTTGCTGGGCCAGCCTCCCAGATCCTCAGTTTCTGGGCCAGCCTCCCAGATCCTTAGTTGCTGGGCCAGCCTCCCAGAGTATCAGTTGCTGGGCCAGCCTCCCAGAGTATCAGTTGCTGGGCCAGCCTCCCAGAGTATCAGTTGCTGGGCCAGCCTCCCAGATCCTTAGTTGCTGGGCCAGCCTCCCAGAGTATCAGTTGCTGGGCCAGCCTCCCAGAGTATCAGTTGCTGGGCCAGCATCCCAGAGTGTCAGTTGCTGGGCCAGCCTTCCAGAGTGTCAGTTGCTGGGCCAGCCTTCCAGAGTGTCAGTTGTTTTTTATCCAGCTTTCCTGATCCCTTATCCCATTCAATATAATATTTCAAGCAGCGAACTAATTGAGGAAAACCTTCTTTCATGTTCAGTTGATACAAAGATAGTTGAGCAAATAACACAGAAATCCAGCTTCAAATTTCGAACACACAATGAGCAGCGGTGTCAGGCCCAACAGCGCAACAGGCAGCAGTCAGCACCAAGTAGACAGTGTGCTGTCAGCAGCTGTGTACTCCTATCTGCAGCGACTGGTGGCCACCGCTGCGGCCAAACTTCGAAACGAGAGCGAATCGATTGACGAATCGTCTGAGAAAGCCGCGGTTGGTGGTTCTCCTATTAGCTGTTGATAATAATATTATTGTGTATTACAGATAAGAAACGATTGGGATTAAAGTTCAGGAACCAATATGATTAGAGATTAGGAACTATGAGGATTAGCGATAAGGAACTATGAAGATTAGAGATTATAAAGCATTAGAATTAAGAGATTAGGAACAATGTGGATTAGAGATAAAAAACCATGAGGATTAGAGATAAGAAGTAACCATGAGGATTAGAGATTAGGAACCATGAGGATTAGAGATTAGAAACCATGAGGATTAGAGATAAGAAGTAACCATGAGGATTAGAGATTAGGAACCATGAGGATTAGAGATTAAGAACCATGAGGATTAGAGATAAGAAACCATGTGGATTAGAGATAAGAAGTAACCATGAGGATTAGAGATTAGGAACCATGAGGATTAGAGATAAGAAACCATGTGAATTAGAGATTAGGAACCATGAGGATTAGAGAGTAGGAACCATGAGGATTAGAGATTAGGAACCATGAGGATTAGAGATTAGGAACCATGAGGATTAAAGATAAGGAACAAAGAGTTAAAGTTTAGGAACGATTAGGATTAGAGATTAGAAACGATTAGGATTAGAGATTACGAAAGATTAGGATAGGATTAGAGATGTTAGGGACCGGCAGAAATGGTGACAACAGGTCATATAGCTTTAGGATTTTGTATCCAATTCAGCTTGCAATATCACAGTTCCACAGGCGCCTGGTCAGCAGATGGCTGGCAGCGCACCGCCTGAAAGAAGACGGGGCCAATGCCAAGCAACAGAAGCAGACAGATTCTCCCGCACTGACGGCATCTCAGTCTGAATTGCTGGTCTCGCAGCTGCGCTCCTTGGTCAGGCAGGAGGCCAAGCTTCTGACAAAATGCGCTGGCGAACATCTTCAGTCGCCCGAACTGCGGGAGGCTGCAAGAAGAGAGAAGTTGAGGCTGCTAGATGAAGCTGCAGAAGCTGTCAGCAGTTTGGAGAAGGTACGGTTTGCTTTTTACGATTCAGATGGGGTATTGTACCTCGCAGACTGGTCGGGTACAATAGAGGGTCACATACTCTTCAGGAGGGGTATAGGCTTGTCAGGAAGGTCAGACTCTTCAGGAGGGTTACAGACTCTTCAGGAGGGTCACAGACTCTTCAGGGGGGTTACAGACTCTTCATGAGGGTTACAGACTCTTCATGAGGGTTACAGACTCTTCATGAGGGTTACAGACTCTTCAGGAGGGTTACAGACTCTTCAGGAGGGTTACAGACTCTTCATGAGGGTTACAGACTCTTCAGGAGGGTTACAGACTCTTTATGAGGGTTACAGACTCTTCAGGAGGGTTACAGACTCTTCATGAGGGTTACAGACTCTTCAGGAGGGTTACAGCATATCAAAAATAGTGGTTACAGACACGCCAGGATGTCAGGAGAGGCGGGCTACAGACACGCCAGGATGTCAGAAGAGGCGGGCTACAGACACGCCAGGGTGTCAGGAGAGGCGGGCTACAGACACGCCAGGATGTCAGGAGAGGCGGCCTACAGACACGCCAGGATGTCAGGAGAGGCGGGCTAAAGACACGCCAGGATGTCAGGAGAGGCGGGCTACAGACACGCCAGGGTGTCAGGAGAGGCGGGCTACAGACACGCCAGGATGTCAGAAGAGGCGGGCTACAGACACGCCAGGATGTCAGGAGAGGCGGGCTACAGACACGCCAGGGTGTCAGGAGAGGCGGGCTAAAGACACGCCAGGATGTCAGGAGAGGCGGGCTACAGACACGCCAGGATGTCAGGAGAGGCGGGCTAAAGACACGCCAGGATGTCAGGAGAGGCGGGCTACAGACACGCCAGGGTGTCAGGAGAGGCGGGCTACAGACACGCCAGGATGTCAGAAGAGGCGGGCTACAGACACGCCAGGATGTCAGGAGAGGCGGGCTACAGACACGCCAGGATGTCAGGAGAGGCGGGCTACAGACACGCCAGAGTGTCAGCTGGTTTACCGTCAATTGTAAATTTAAGACTCGCACTTAAAACAAATTATCCACCCTGATGACAGTCTGTATCGCAGCTGACACAGTCGCTGTTGGATCTGGTGCCTGCAGCAGCCTCAACTGACGCTGCCTCATCTTCCTTGGATCGCAGCTCCGTAGCCGCGGCTCTATTGAGGGATTCCGAGCGTCTGCGCTCTCATTGCGTCACTTTGTTAGCCAAACTGAAGTTGGACACCTCCCAGGTGCGGCAGGCTACTTATAGCGCTGAGAGGTTGAAGAAACTGCAGGATGTGAGGTGAGTGGGCAGCAACGCCTACCTGCTTCATTTGGTGTTGATAAAAAAGGGAAAAAATTGCACGACAAAAACCTTCCTCTGGCTTCCAGGTGCCGAATAGTCTCGCAACGGGCCGAGTTGCTAGACGAAATCAATCGATTGAGGGAGATGTCGCTTCGCTACCAAGCGTCCGAGGCGCAGGCAGAGTACAGGCGGCTGATGGCTGCTCAGGTTGAGCTGGGCAAGTCTGTGCAGCTGCTCAAGTACAGCCTGGGATATGACAGCTGCGACTCCTAGCTGCTGCCAGTGACTGTCTGTCTGTCTGTGTGTCTGTCTGTCTGTGTGTCTGTCTGTCTGTCTGTATATGAGAGCTGCGGCTCCTAGCTGCTGCCAGTGACTGTCTGTTTGTCTGGATATGACACCTGCGACTCCTAGCTGCTGCCAGTGACTGTCTGTCTGTCCGTCTGTCTCTGTCTGTCTCCGTCTGTCTGTCTGTCTCCGTCTGTCTGTCTGTCTGTCTGTCTGTCCGTCTGTCTCTGTCTGTCTCCGTCTGTCTGTCTGTCTCCGTCTGTCTGTCTGTCTGTCTGTCTGTCTGTAATCACCGAGTCACACCTGGACGCTTTTTAATTTATAGAAAAGTTAGCATCGCAGGACTCAATCGGTGCTCGTAATCTCCGTTCTTTCTAGCTGTACTGGTAATTTTTCTAAATCAGTAGTTGTATTCTAAAAAGTGTTTATTATTTTTATAATCCTTTGACGTTAGCTCAAACAATTACGAGTTGCCATGAGTCGTACGTACCCAATACGCTATCTGTAAACCATCGCTTAAGCGGTTTTCAATTTCAAATATATCAATTTCACTGTCACTATCATGTCAAAAACTATGCATTTTTAAAAATAAATTTAATTAAAATCATTAAAAAATGTATTTTATCGCTTTTTCAATAAGCTTTTATAAATCTGTCATTCGACTGTACATTGCCGTGTACATTGCTGTTTACATTGCCGTGTACACTGAGCTCTGCCGGAATGAGTGGGTGGAGCGGCACAACACCAGAAAAAAGCAGACCAAGTTCATATGCTTACAGTTTCCGCCCTGACTGAGTTACAGAGTTGAGACTTTATATTTAGACAGAGAATAAATCAATAAGGAATTTAGCCAAGTTTGAAGTCAATCGCTTCATGTGAAGCAAACTTATGGCGGCCGAAAGTTTGTCAATTTTAAAACCCCTTTTACACATCTAGTCAGATCGGGAGGGAGAGGCATGAGGAGGTTGGGGTGGTTGCCGCGCTGAAAAAGCAGATTAAATTTAAAAGTGCAACGCGCCGCTCACGGTTAATCTTAGGGCTCGCAACTGTGTCAAAATAGTTGAAGATTGTTTGTTTAAAATTTGAAAAGGATCGGTAAAAGTGGAGCAACGCTATGGACGATTTAGAGAAAAAGTTGCACATCAAAGCAGAATTTTGCACTTTTACGAGTAGGTGGAAAGACCTGAAAATAGAAAATTTTAAGGTAGCCTAAGACATTCTCCATAGTGAGTTTAGGTTGGGTGCAAAATTTGGTGTCATTTGATTGAGCGGTTTGGGAGTCCATAGCGAAGTGATTTGTACACAGACAGACAGACAGAGTTTTAATTTTTATAGGTATAGATAAGGGAATGCGTGAAACATGGTAGATCGTAGCCAATAGTCTGTCTCGTGCTTCACAGGCATGCTAAAACGCCATCGCTAGTCCAGCCCAGAGAACGCTGGGAGGACGGAGAACAGAAGATAAATAAAAAAGTCCCATCCCATCTCAGTGGCAGCTGAGCCGCTAGAAAGCGGCAAACAGCCGCCAGAGCACGGGTGACTCTGGCCTGTTTGACGAGAGCAACGCCAACCCGGAGATGCCTGACAACCGGTGGCTGGAGAGACGCTTGTAGTGTACAAGGTGGTGGCTAACGGGAGCGGAAAGCTATTCAGACTTGATATTTTGTCGTCTCCCCAAATTCATCCAACGCAACCACTGTAGCCGCGCACCTCCACTAATAACCCACGCCTCTGCGACCTAGCAACCCGCTAGCTTTGCTGTACACGAACGCTCCAACAGCGGCAGGGGATGGAGAACAAGCATGCTGCAACAGTCCCTAAGAGGACTATAATTCCCTCGGTAAAACTTGGCCAAAACAGAGAACAATTTTATGGCAAATGTGAGGATTAGGGATAGTGTTCCATGTACTGTACGGTACATAATGAATGTATTATAGCAGTGGTCTACAACTTAATGCTGTGTATAAATTGATTTCATAGTCTATATTAGCTGTAGATCTGCGGCTGTGGCGCCCAGATGGAGCGCACAAAACAGCGATGGTTTGAAATGCCTAATAGGCCATGGCGCATCATCCAGTCGTCAGTTAACCTCGTGGAAAGCCTCTATATGGCGATGACTTCTCAATGGTGGTTGGCCGGGATATGCATACCTGCGTCCTGAGCAGAGCATTGGGACGCTCTGGCGATCGGTACATGTACAGAATACACCAGGCGTTGGGACGCTCTCTGGCGATCGGTACATGTACAGAATACACCAGGCGTTGGGACGCTCTCTGGCGATCGGTACATGTACAGAATGCACCAGGCGTTGGGACGCTCTGGCGATCGATATACAGAATATACGTTGGGTCGCTAGATTGAATAGAGTCTTCGTAACAACCGAGGTGAGGGAACGGGGAAGCCAGACGAAAAACTAAATACCAAATAAAAAGGGGGCCCAAGCCCAGCCAATCAAGGCACCGCGCAGTGTAAGAGCTGAAAAACTGGACCTTAGAGGGAGGGGGGAGAGAAGAAAAAGACTGGAATGACTGGCCAATCAGCGCGTAGAAAGGCCAATGTGAGGGAAAGCCGGGGTCGCAAACAGTGGGTGCGGTGCGAGAGAGAGAAAAAACCCAGCTAACCGACTAGCGACAAGTCAGGTCATTCAGCCAAAACAAGTGCGCGTACAGGCACGTGCGTCATGAATGTATCACAACACAAATTCACACGAGCTCACATTTTACTAGTTACGAGTCCAGCAGCTGCTGAGCTGCTCCTCACGGCAGGGTGGCAAAGAAGTCTCGAATCTCGGTTTCGCTCATGAAGCTGCTGCCGATTGCGATGGCCCTGACCGAGCCCTTGAACAGATTGGCATGATTGTACCGCTTGCCGAACCGAAAGCAGAACTTCGACAACGAAATAGAATCAGTAACAGTATGAAAATCGATGGCAGACATCGGCAAGAAGGAGGTGTTCACAAACATTCCATAAGAGTCCGTTGTCGGTGTCGACGTGAATCCGAAGTCAATCCACTCGCTGGCGTTCGGGGTGAGAATGGCTGACGACATGATTCTGTTACGTACTGAATTAGTATCGAAGAAGATGACGTACAACCTTGATACTGAGGAATACTCCCAGATGTGGTGGTAGTAAGGTCCTGTGGCAAAGTTGGCGCAGTCTAAGAATTCAAACAGCGGCTGCACCTGCGGCTGCCGCTTCATCCTGAGCAGCACCGTGACGCCTGTGCCGAACCCGATGTCGCTCTTGTTCATGGCCAGAAACGAGCTGCTCCCATCGAACGCGGCGCCCTCCTCTGTCCACTGGACTCCGACCGGATAAATTCGGTTGGTCTCTTCGTCAGCCTGGCACACGACATTCTCAAATGCAGACATGTCGTCTCCGAGCCACACGTTTGTGAGCTTCGGGTTGAGCTGAGCCGGATATTTGATCGGAAATCGGATGAGCACTCGGCAGTCGCTGCTCGCACCGCCAGAGACAAGGTCGCGACACACGGACTGGTAGCGGAAGAGACTGCAGCGGAGAGAGGCCGGCTCGAACTGGGCAACGAGAATGCCGGATGGAAAGGCATCGGTCGCCTGCATGCTGCAGTGCTGTTCCGTGAATGCCTTGGATATGCGGAAGGCGGCAGCATCGGACAGGCAGTGCACCTGCATCTGAGTCCAGGTGTCTCCGGACCTGCACTGGCAGACAGCCAGCAGGCACGACATGAACAGCGCGACTCCTAGAACTTTTGACAACGAAATTGAAATTTAATATGTGATTTCTTATCAAGTTTACATTCTACGAGTAATAATAGTCAGTCACTTTATTTTTTATTTACCTGCTCTCATTGTAAATTGAGGCGCACCAGCGTTGGTGAAAACAAATGCGTTGAGTTTTCTTGTCTGAATTTGATTTTTAATTAGTTGCTTTCTGCTAATAGTTTTTGAGTAGCTCTGTGTTAAAAACGTTTCTGCAAGCTTGCTGTTTCAAGTCCCATTAAAACCCTGGCCTCGGTCGTTTATGGCGGCAATGATCCAGCAAGTGCGCCCGTGCGGAGCTGGAGGCAACACTCACTCCCACCTGCTAATTATCCCCCTCGCAACCAAGCAAGATAGAGATGTCCCCATGGGTACGTAGAGGCAAAAAGCTTTTGATTTTAGTGGGGTTAAAAGGCCTATCTTTCAAAAGAATGCCTCATCATCAAATAAATTGCAGTTGAAAATATCGGGAGTCTGTCATTGTTCATCGATTCTCTTCATCGTTTTTTCCCTGGCTCTCTCAATTTGGCCTGTCCTCACCCTGATGCGCATTGGCGGGAAGTGCCCGAAACGCTCATTGAAAATTGAAAAAAATGGTTCTTTGCCCCCAACCCCCAGCCGATCGATAAGCAGTATTCTGCCACATTCCGTAAAATAGGACAGTGCAGGAATAAACTGTGCAGTCTAGCCTCTGCACAGCTAACAAAAACCCTCAACAGGCAGATAAAGAATTCAACTTATAGCTGATGAGAGGGGAGAGACGAGAGGAGAGATAGGGTGGGAGATAAAATGAAAGATGAAGGAGACTTAAGATGGGAGAGATGAGAGGAGAAAGGAGGGAAGAGAGCTGAGAAGAGACACAAGCCTTGAGCGGGCCGGATTGCTATTGTGAAGCTTTCTAGGGCCCTCAGGCCAAACAGACGGGCTTCGCGGATCGCATGTGGCCCTCGGGCCAGAGGTTGTCAACCACTCGGCATTACAGACAGTATAAACATAGTCTGGCCCAGTAGCTGACACGCTGAGAGGCTGGCAGGGGCGTCGCCATGGATTTTAAGGTGGGGGGACACAGCCCTCCCCATTCAACATGTACTTGACTAAATTCCTACAATTCCATTATTTTGTGTTGTCAGCGCTCATGTTGGCGCCGCAGGCACTCATTTTTGAGCCGTAGGCACTCATTTTTGCACCGCAGGCACTCATTTTGGCGCCGCAGGCACTCATTTTGGCGCCGCAGGCACTCATGTTGGCGCCGCAGGTACTCATTTTGGCGCCGCAGGTACTCATTTTGGCGCCGCAGGCACTCATTTTTGAGCCGTAGGCACTCATTTTTGCACCGCAGGCACTCATTTTGGCGCCGCAGGCACTCATTTTGGCGCCGCAGGCACTCATTTTAGCGCCGCAGGCACTCATTTTAGCGCCACAGGCACTCATTTTAGCGCCACAGGCACTCATTTGAAAGCCGCAGGCACTCATTTTAGCGCCACAGGCACTCATTTTGGCACCGCAGGCACTCATTTTGGCACCGCAGGCACTCATTTTAGCGCCACAGGCACTCATTTTGGCACCGCAGGCACTCATTTTGGCACCGCAGGCACTCATTTTAGCGCCGCAGGCACTCATTTTAGCGCCGCAGGCACTCATTTTAGAGCCGCAGGCACTCATTTTAGCGCCACAGGCACTCATTTTAGAGCCGCAGGCACTCATTTTTGTGCCAAAGGCACTCATTTTTGTCAGTGAGCGTAATAATATCGATAATGTGCCAATGCCAATCAAGTCAAGAATACCAATATTATGCAGCAGCATTCACTGCTTATAGAAGTCAAGGAGTTCAACAATTAGCAATCTGGAGTGGAAACAAGTTTTACCTCATGAGGCCACGCCAATTGTAAAGAATAAGGAGCCAGTACTGAATGTCTATGACTCTGTCTGACTCTGTCTATGCTAGTCTGGCCTCATGAGGTAAAACTGAAAAACTCGTTTCCAGTCCAGATTGCTAATTATAGAACTCCTTGATCGGACAAAGGCTCGAGGTGTTCAATAATTAAGTTTTTAGTCTATGGCACATACTACTATTCCATTCGTCACCCAATGAGTAGCTTAAGCGCGAATGTTTTTTCTTCCAAATTACATAAGAAGCAAAATGAACGAATTGAGCATTCGGAAGATTTTCTGTTGCTTAGACTTTAATTGTGGGATTTTTTGACATTTTTAGCTAGTTTCAATAAAAAACTTTATACAATCCAGCTTCGTGCATGCGTACGTGCCAGTACATTAGCTTAATTTGCAAGACAAATCTTATCTTATCTTATCTATGTAGTTTTATGATACAGCATGCCAACATAACTAATAGCTACTCGCATATAATAAGTAAACTAATTAGCTAGTGAAATAAATAGCAATAGTTTCTATTGCAAGGGCTTTTACAACTTTTACAAGTTTTCTACCTCACTATCTAAGCTATCTCTCTATCTACACTACTTCTTAATTCTAATTCAAAGTTGCTGTAACTGTGCAAACAAAATGTGGTAGTGGCTGCTAGCTAGAGCTAGCGTTGTTGCACTTTACCCAATCATATCCTTTTTATGTCTGTGGTAGCAACCAGCTATACGTTCTTAAGCTTTCGTTCTCAGCCTCTCACTTATGTTATCATTTCCTATGCTTGAATAAACTCTGCCGGCAGCTTCGTTCAAACTACGACACAAAACTGTGCGTTCAGCTCTTGTACAGCCTCGGGCAGCTCCCCACGCGAACTCACTTGCGTACACTTGGCCCTGCATTGAGAATTTATGCTGCCGTGATAAAAAGAAGGGGGAGAGAGAGAGAAGGTAAAGCACAGCTAACTCGCCTGTACACTGAATTTTATCTGCCATTTTCGACAGTTATAAAACAGAAGTCTGCATAGAGTTTCATGTTTTTTTATTTCTATTTGAGCTACCGCTGCTAGCTTTAGTGATTTCTTTTAGAAGAAAATCACAACAATGAGCACTCTGCACTACCTGCGAAGACTTTTATTGTTTGTCTCAGCACTCGGTAGCGTCGCAATATTAATTCAAAGTCTCCTGAGTCTCCAGCCACAGCACACCTACAAGAAATCGAATCTCCAAGCCCAACAGCCAGAGACCCACAACAATGACAAAGAGAGTTTCAGACCCATCGATGCAGCTTTTGTTGACTCAAAGTTCGACCATCTAAAAGCCATCATTCGAACTCAAAAGAGGCTGACCAGATACTGGAGCCAAGTAGACCAAATGATGAAGCACAGGCGGCCAGTCATGCACTCGAACTCGTTGAGGCTGCACTCTCCATCGGGCCGCAACTATTCGAACGCTGATCTGCTCAAGCTGGGAAACGACGGTCTGGCTGTGCCGAATGTGGCTCACTTTGTGCTGCCGTTCGGCAACTCCGAACTGAAATTTCACCACCGAGTCTGCCTTCTGAGCTGCGTGTGGCTCATGCGGCCCCGCCTGCTGTTCCTGTGGTACGAGAAGCCGCCAACGGGCCAGCATTGGGAGGCTGTGCAGCGGAACCTCAGCGAATCCGGTCTGTGGGAGTCCACAGTTGTGTTTGCTCGTCGCGATGTACCGTCAGCAATCTACGGCCTGCCGGTGCACAAAATGGAGCACAAATCCGACCTGATGCGGCTGGAGGCGGTGCTGCAGTTCGGCGGCGCCTACTTCGACTTGGACGTCATCACGCTGAGGCCGTTGACTTCGCTGCGTCGTTTCAACTTCACCATCGGCAGGCAGTCGGTTGACGGCCTGTGCAATGGAGTGTTTCTGGCTGCGCCAAACAGCAGCTTCCTGGTGCTGTGGCACCTGGCCTACCAGGTGTTCGACCAGTTCAAGTGGTCTGCCTTGTCAGTGAATCTGCCGCACCACATGTGCGCTTCTGAGGCCTTCCGTCACCTGTGCCACGTGGAAGAGGATAGCATGGACCAGCCCACCTGGAACAGGATGGACCTGATCTACAAGCGGCCCAGAAAGTGGCCCTGGCAACGGAGGAACTACGTGATGCACCTGTGGTACCGGTTCCACCCTGTGCAGTACAACATGAGCTCTATTCGGTCGGTAGACTCAATGCTTGGAGACATGTTTCGCTTCGTGCTGTTTGGAAATGACAGCGTCATTCGGTAGCACAAGCTATGAAGTATCTCCTTGGTTTTGACCCAGGACTGTTTATCGGTACAGCCTCTGTCATTGATTCCGACTGGTGTGATCTCTGTGCTTGATTGTTTCGGGAGCAGTTCAAAGTCTCGTTGGTGATACTCTGGATTCCATTTTTTATAAGAGCACCCGCGACACGCAGGAGAACTAGGGGATCGAGCAGTTTTAATAATTTTTCTATGGCTTTGAATATTTTTCATGGTGCCTGGAACTTGTATATACAAGTAGTTAGTTGAAAAATATACTTCTATTTGCTCTTTTTATGTGGCATGTGCCCATTATTTTCGTTGCCTAGGCCTGTCCAAGTGCGAAGGGACCCCTCTGTCTCCGCGTATTTGCCCAGAGGGGTTTCTTATGAAAGTATTGATGAAATATGGTTTAGGAATAGGAATATGCCGACAAACTATGCTTTATGATAGTCCTAGTTTTGCTTCTTTCCTACGAAAATATGAATGAATAATGCTTTTCTGTTGAAATGAAGAATCTTTCAAATAAAAAGTTATTTTACTTTGCAGGTAAATAGTTCATGACTAACTCTAATATTTTGTAATATTGATTCGGATTCAAGCTCAGACGACGACTTTTTCAAGATACAGCAGGATCACGGATCTGCAGTAGTGCTTGAACTCGGTGCAGCCGGGCATGGGCTGAGCCAGGCCAAGCAGGGTGGCCTGGCGCAGAGAGCGCTGGCGGTGCTGTTCCCGCTCAGGCACTCGTAGCTGGCAGCGGCCGAGGCCGCCATCAGGGCGGTGGCAGCCAGGAGCAGCGCAGCGGATACGGTCGACATCCTTGGTTGAAGAGCTGAGAGTCTCAAGTTTGTTCAGCGCTGCGTAGATCCTCCAATTGTATGTGAAAGAGTTTCTGAGCACAAAAGTTTTGCTTGCATTTACAGAAAATTGTCCTCTGAGGTGGGTGAACTGGGATTGGTTGTAGCTGGATGGCTGACTGAGATTTAAACGAATCGTCTGTAAGTACTAATTAAAACTGGAGGGCTTATTAGCAGGTAGACAGACAGGTGGTTATAAAATATCGAGCTCGCCAATATCCACTACGGTTATGGCTCAAATGCATATTCTGTGAAAAATGAATTGAGTCGACGGAATTCATGCTTATATGAAGTATGAGTGGGGCTAGGTCCCCCACGTCCCTGGCAGTTTTAGATTCCAGTTTTAGTTGCTATAACGCAACTGTGGATGGATTTCAGCCGTCTGCAGCTCTATCAATGTTGGCGCAATCCATAGAGAAAAGTTGCTTCACCGGCGGCCGGTTTTCGCTGCAAGAAGAATTTTTGGGATAGGAAGCTTTCAATGCTTCAGCACTTAAGCTAACAATGACAAAAACAAGACGCAAGCCAGAAAACTAAAGAGTGCGTCAGACTGCGTTGAGCGCTCCGGCGTTGCACAGCAGGAATTTCACGTATTGTCGGTTTCGCGAATGTCTCCGTCTAAATGGGCCATGCAAGGCTAAATTCAACTGTCCTGTATCGTGGGGCAGGCAGCTCTCGGCTCGAATCTCGTGTCCCGCCAGTTGGAGTCGGCCTACGGCGTCAGCTCAAACGACCGCACAGAAAAGCCTCGAGTCCGCCGATCCAGCATGACCGTCAGCATCCACGGTTCGGCGTTGTACAGCTGGACAGTCTTGACCACCGTCTAGCACAGCCGAGTCCTGTGGCGGTCGGGCAGCGCTTCGGACTGAAGGACAGCCCGGATGGAGGCCGCCCAGGCAAGTCATCTGCGCCACCAGATTTCCTTGTCCAAGTGGGGCACCAGACAGATGAGGTCTCACAATGTGGTCTGACACGCTTTTTGGGCCTTATATGTTCCCCCAGCGCCACCGGCGGCTCCAGGTTTGGAGCAGCCGAGGGTGGGGCCAACTGGAGCTGTTAGCACTGTTTATACAGATATACAAATATAATGGCTCTGCAAATACAATGGCTCATATGTAAAGACTCGATGCAGTAGTTTTAGCCAGAAGTAGAATTGATTTGAGAACCGTCAGTGAAGCAGCGGATTTTACTGGGTTGCCAGCTGTCTCTTTCTCCACGGCGCGGTGGAATGCTGGTTTTGAAGTTAAGCCGTGGGCAGAGCGTGGGCGGAATTCCGTCCGAGAGGGCCAGCAGGCCTCCCGCTGCTTTCAGTTCTCACAGGTGGAGGTGAAAGCGAACTGCTTCGTCTGGATAAGGAGGCTCTCGTCTAAGAGTTCAAGGGGTCAAATGGGACAAGGTCGCGAAAGATCAAGACCGCCCGGTGAGAACACAGTTCATGAAACAATCGTGTCATTGAGGCAATATTGTGGTGCTTGCGAACGGAATCTTGAGGAATCCATGACTCCTTGCTATTCTCTTCTTGGAAAAGTACAGTGCACTTCTGGGATGCATGTAAATATAGACTCGGTGGTGTAGATATCGCTCACGTCATAAAATTTTCGGAAGAAAACTACTTAGAATTTACGACTATAACGATTAAAATCTACCGGATAGGAACATTTTTCAGAGTCTCTTTTTCTCCTACAAGACGTGGCTTCGAGAAGACCTGTATCAGGACCAGTTGTTGGCCAAGGCGTCAAACTTGGCAGGGGTTCCGACAGTGATTCCGATGCTACCTCTGAGGACGTAGCATCCTTGGCAATCCTACTGTTGCGAGAAAAGCACATGATGAAGTTAGTGCGTTTGGATTAATCCATGAGCTAAATGTATCGCTTCGGACTTGGTAGAAACCATCCAATATTCGATGTGTTTTAACCGCTACAAAAGCAACTGTTTCACTACCAGTAAATCCCTACGCCATGACACACGAGGGGCCAGGAATTCAAAGGATATCTAAAAAAATTGTCTGCCTGTCCGTCCGTTTGAGATTCGAGAATAAAGACAAGTGATTCTAGAAATCCAGCCAGTCTTTACCAGCTGCCGGAGCTCAGGTGCAATATATATGTGTGTGGCAATCAGTGCATCAACATACGAGTAACAAGGCAAACTGCAATTAGAAACACCTACTCAGGCTGGCGAACAATCTTGCACAAATTGATAATTGTGCCCCCGTAGCAGTTCCGTCTGGTGCTCAGCTGCATAAACATAAAAAGCGTGTCTGAGCTGAAATTACTCCACTCGGGATTCGGGATCGCGCATCAGCAGATAAACAGCCTGCCAGACAGATCGTACTCAGACAGTTCGAGCGTACTCTGCTTGCCTTGCACCAAGCGTTCTGGGCGGTGAGCCAGGGCTAAAAAGTCTGCTGTGTTTGACTATTGGGCATTTTTCCAAGGCAGGCAAAAATATATATTTGCTACTAAATGAAAATATGTAAATAACGAAAAATAGGAAAAACTGACACGAACACCTCAGCACTTGATTACCATTCTAACGGTAAGTGGGTGACACAGGAGGCAGTGGGTGACACAGGAGGCAGAGGGTGACACAGGAGGCAGTGGGTGACACAGGAGGCAGTGGGCGACACAAGAGGCAGTGGGTGACACAAGAGGCAGTGGGTGACACAGGAGGCAGTGGGTGACACTGGAGGCAGAGGGTGACACCGGAGGCAGTGGGTGACACAGAAGGCAGAGGGTGACACAGGAGGCAGTGGGTGACGCAGAAGGCAGTGGGTGACACAGAAGACAGTGGGTCCCACAGAAGGCAGTGGGTGACACAGGAGGCAGTGGGTGACGCAGAAGGCAGTGGGTGACACAGGAGGCAGTGGGTGACGCAGAAGGCAGTGGGTGACACAAGAGGCAGTGGGTCCCACAGAAGGCAGTGGATGACACAGGAGGCAGTGGGTGACACAAGAGGCAGTGGGTGGCACAGGGGCAGTGGGTCCCACAGAAGGCATTGGGTGACACAGGAGGCAGTGGGTGACGCAGAAGGCAGTGGGTGACACAGGAGGCAGTGGGTGACACAGGAGGCAGTGGGTGACACAGGAGGCAGTGGGTGACACAGAAGGCATTGGGTGACACAGGAGGCAGTGGGTGACGCAGAAGGCAGTGGGTGACACAGGAGGCAGTGGGTGACACAGGAGGCAGTGGGTGACGCAGAAGGCAGTGGGTGACGCAGAAGTCAGTGCCCAGTGTGACACGTCTTTGCATTCGAGAAACGCAGATGAAAATAAAGGAGCATTTAACCAAGGATTCTTGTCTCTCTGTTTGTTGAGCCATAAATAAAAAGTAGCAATATGACAAGATGTTAATTTGCGAAGTTTCTGACGAGGGTTGATTTTCGTCCTGAGCAAAGACAAGACTTGGCCAAGCATTGATCGTTACGCAAATTGACGTCAACAGTAAAAGTTTGCTTAGATTCTGTCAATTCTATTTTTCAGTTTCAAAAATAGTTTTAAAACTGTCAAGCAAAAACATTTTTTCGTCTTCCAATTCGCAAAATCGGTATTTTCTAGCTCAATCGAGTGCGAAAAAAGTCTCTTTTTGGAATGAACGGTTGCAACGGATCCGTTGTTAGAGACAGAAGATTTGCAATTTGTGTATGCCAGTCTTGTTTCTAGGACAAAAAATAGCAAGTCTTTGCGATATCTGTTTGGAAGATACAGTTGTATTTTGAGTAGAAGCCGCTCTCTAGTAATGTTTTTTTGCACGTGAGGTATGGCTGCGTGGGCCAAATGACGTAGATGCGAGAAGTGATTGCAGGTAAGACCCAGGTGCAGCGCCACTGGGGGCGACAGGGGGCCAAAAAGAATGCCTGCGGCGCCGAAATGAGTGCTAACAACACGGATTCTCAAAAATAATGTACATGCTGGAATTCAGTCATGCACGTGTAGAATTCTTGGTTTTGTCCCCCCCCCATCATAAAACCCATGGCAACGCTCTTGGTGTACCCTATAGAGAAATATACTTGATCAAGCCCAAACGCAATTCCAATTGTGTTTCTGGTGTAAAAGTGGTTGGATGACATTCTGAGAACAGGATAAGTTAAAAGAGGGAAAACTCAGGCACACTGTGTGTAAAATTGAATGTCCTACATAAAACAATGAAATCAGGAGAAAGTGTATCAAATCAGACTCCGATGATTTTTTGAATGAATCGCCATTTTCCCGTTCTTAGTAGTCAGTTGTCCCCCTAGTAGCGGCTCGCACGGGCGTATTCAGCATGCCAGTGAAGTATGAGACAGACATCGCAGGCCCAAGGGTCTGCGATGCTTCATGCCTGCCCCCATCTTCAGCAGGTAAAGGCCGGTGGGAGGTCTGCACCCTCTATTTGCCTCTGGCAGCCGCAGACTCCCCCCCCCCACGCTGTCTCGCAAGTCGACCCAGGGTACCCGTCCCCGCGAGTGTTCAAGGCAGACCCTAGGACTGCCGAACAGACTGGGCTTCGGCGCTGGGGACCCATCCAGTGGCTCTTGCCGAACTTGGGTATGCGGGTCTGGCTCGCCAGTCCGCAGGCCGTGGTACTGCTCAACGTACTCTCTAATGCCTAAGGTGTTTGACCGTGCCGATGGGCTGGAAGGCCGGGGAGTAGTCCGGTCGCAAGCGGTCCCCCTCCTGGTGTCGGGCCAGCCTTGAGGGTTCTATTGGCCCCTTCGAGGGTAGCCCACCAACCTTTATCATGGCCTTCGAGCCGACTATGGATAATAAAGCTATATCTAGTGACGGGGACTCTTCTAAACCCTAACCTCAGTCCGAAGGACCGGCCGGCCCTGCTGGCAGATCCCAACCGACTGATTCAACTGTGGCAAAGGAAGGACCGGCTGGCTCTGCTGGCAGATCCGACCAGAGCTACCAAACTCAAAATACCCAAAGACCTGCCAGCTCTGCTGGTGGATCTAAGGGAACCGCGAGCTCTGAGCCTAAAAGACTGGCCAAATCTGGCAGATCCGACGAAGCTCAACGAGCTCGGCTTGAGCGCAAACGCGCTAAGCAAACGCGCCAAGCGGCAGGTCAAGAAGGAAGCTGCGGGGGCAAAGCGGCGGCGCCCACCATGGATGCTGAAGCGACTGGCGTCCCAAGGCAACCAGACGGGCCGGCCGGTGTAAGCTCCGATAGTTTAGCGGCGGCGCTCCCTGGAGATGCTGCCGCGGCTGCTGAGGCCGAAACCACGGCGCAACAAATGGCTGTAGAGATCTCCAAACACAGTAGCCTACTAAAAGTAGTAACATAAAATTATGAATACAAAATTAAAAATAGCTACACGTCATACTCTATTTTTAGTAATACAAGTAATATCACGCAAACAGCGAGTGGCAAATATAAAAATAGCTATGTGTCATACTCTATTTTTAGTAATACCAGTAATATCACGCAAACAGCGAGTGGCTATGCTATTGTTCGAAAAAAACGGTTTTCGACATCTATTTTTAGAACTTCCAAATATGGTAAATATGACCCAAGTCTCACCATTTTCTATTCAAAAACCCCACCTGTCAAATAATAAAATTCCTTTCGTGAACTCATTAAAAAACCGGTTTTGAGCTCAAGGTCGACTCAAGGCCGACAAACTGTGTATAAATACAAACGCGAAATCCGAGCTGAAATCTCAGACTCGGAGCAGCCTCTAAAGATCTTGGAGCTTGCAAGAGCAGCCAAACGAGGCTACATCTCTGAGGAAGAGATAAACACCAATTGGTAAGCTTTGTTCGAGACTTCGTTATTTTGATTATTAAGAGCGATTGTTATTGCCGGCCGTTACTGTTCAGTTGATTTTATTGAGTCTATTGAGTTTGAGGCCTCCCATTTTACTAAGGGATTGGATAGGATCTGCGGACCGATTCCGATACCCTTAGAGGATTATCGATTGATTGATTTTGGTTATCCTAGATTAACCGATAGGAGTACACTACTCCGATTCCGTTAGTTCTAGAAGAAGACGCCCTTTTGGAGGACCTCGCGTTATTATAGAAGTTGATTTTGTTATTAGGGCGCATCGTTGATATTGATTTCGGCACTCGAGGAAATACTGCGACGTCGATTTTATTGTTACGCTCTCACTTTCGGCCGATTCTAGACTTCAAGAAGATTCCTCCGGAGAAGAAGATAGGAAGAAGCAAGTTCTACACACGCGCGCAACAAAGAAGAAGAAACAAGGAACGAGCTCGGAGAACCTGCCCGACGAAGAAGAGGAGCCCGCAACAGCAAGTGCACTACAATTTTGTTCCCAGGCTTAGGGTCTGGAAGTGGGAGTTCGAGCGTTTATACACTAGACGTAATTCTCTCTCTCTCTCTCTCTTCTCTTTCTCTCTCTCCTTTCCCCTCTCTCTCTCTCTAGTATGCTAAAGCGAACTCTTCATGGCCACTGCCAACAAGCCAACAAGGAGTTTCCTTCGGGAGCTACCTTTGCGGCGAAGGCCAAGGCCAGAATCCCGGGAGTGATTATTCAAGGTCGCGACCAGGACTGGACCACTTTTCAGCTTCAAAAAGTGTGGAGTGCTATTGATTCCTATCTGATTGGGCTGACTGTCGAGGAGGGAATCTCCATCGGCATTGAGCGGATGGTGCTGCGAAGCACATTCGTTCTTATTGCTCCTAGCAGTGAGGAGGACTCTCAGAAGTTGCTCCAGCGGCTGCCGACGGTCTTCTTGGATGCTGACCTCGGCGGAGCCCTTTTTCTTCGCGAAGGCCAGCGTCCAAAGACAATACCCTACGTGGTTTTTGTCCCTGCCAAGAGCACCGTAGCTGGACCAGACGTTGTCCGACGGGTCCTACTGCGCCTGAATCCCGATCTCCCTGCTAGTGGACTGGTGTATCACCGCAAGGTCCGCAGGGGGGAAACGGGCAATTCAATCGTCTTCGGCCTTTCCAACGCTTGGGCGAGTCGGTACCCTAATGGATCTTCTTTCCAGCTGGGTGCCCTCAAGCTCAAGCTGCGCCGAGGAAAATCTGCCAAAGGGAAGGCTACTGCCAACCCCGGAATCTCCGGCAAGAGCGGGGCGCAGTCTGAGGCCCAAGGAAAGGCGCAAGCCGATCCCAAAGCCGAAGCTGCATGCATCTCGCCCCTATGCTAGCAGCAATTCGGCGACTTCGGTGACGGCTCCGGTCAAGCCCCGGTAGCCGAACCTGCCAGCAGGATGAGGACGAGGCCGGGTCTTCGGAATCCGAGCTCTCCTCGGCCACCCTGGTGGGGTCTGAGGGCAAAAATGCAGATGAGAAAACCTCCTCTATCCTGTCATCGGAGCCCGAGGAATCTGCTGGGGGGGGGGGGGCTGGTGGGGTGAGGAGACCATGGACGTCGACCAACTCTCATCTCCCAGTCAAGCCCCAACGGCCTGGGACGAGGACGAACTGTTGTCCAAGTCTCCTTGATGGCCCGGGGTTCGAGCCAATCTTGCATTTAGTACAGTATGGCTAAGCTCAACGCTGTCAAAGGAGCGACATTCTGTCTGCAAATAAATTTACAGCATTGCGTATCTGCGTCAGTAAATCTGATGAAGATTGCTGAGCTGTACAGGCCAGGCCTCATTCTGATCCAGGAACCCTGGATGCGCAACGGTAAGTTGCCCAACATTCCTTCTGGCTACTCTGATTTTTATGTGTGGCCCGGGGAACAGCCGCCCTAGAGCGGCTATCCTCGCTGCCAGCCATCTCCAGGCTTGGCTGAGGACTGATCTCTCTGATGGAGACCCCTGTGTCATCCAATCTAATCATCTCTCTCCGCGTACGCGGACACTAAACCTCAGTTCTCGATCACTTGGAGGCGTAATATCCGCAACACCGATTGGGCGGCCTATAAGGCTACCCTTGATCTGCATCTCCCGGAACTCACGGACTTACGTTCGATTGAGACCTGCGAAGATGTGGACCATACGGCCGAGACGCTGACAGGCTGTATTATTGCAGCCTATGAAGCGGCCTGTCCTGTCCGTGCCTACAAAGGCAAGACTTCGGTGCCGTGGTGGAACCCGGAGCTGGGGAAACTCAGGCGGAAGGCCAAAAGCCTTCACCGCCGTGCCATGAAGACCGGAAACCCGGAGGACATGGAGCTTTTCCGGCAAGCGTCCCGCAACTTCAAATCTGAAGTGCGCAAGGCCAAGGACTGTAAATGGCACCAATTCTGCAATGAATTGGATCAAGACAGACCTACTTCTAGGCTTGTCAAGGCCCTTAAAATGGACAAAATGTCCAAACTAGCCATGATCAGAAAAGATGATGACTCTCTTACTAAAGACCCTGAAGAAGAATATGCTCAGCACTTTCTTCCCAAGGGTACCCACCGCTAGACCGGAAACCAACCATTCGATGGATGGAGCCACCCTAGCGGCGGGCATGGTCACTGAAGGCTTAATCGCTCATGCGGTCAGAACCTTCAAGCCCTTCAAATCTCCTGGACCCGATGGTATCTACCCTGTTCTTCTTCGTGAAGCAGCCAAGATGACCTCGTTCTTGAGACTTACCCGCAATCTCATGCGGGCCTCTATCCAGCTGGGGTATGTACCCAAGTGCTGGACTGAAGCTCGGGTAGTCTTTATTCCCAAACCTGGGAAGGGTGACTACCAGAGCGTCAAGGCCTTAGGCCAATTAGCTTAACATCAGCAATGCTTAAGCTCACTGAGAGGCTTATTCTCTGGCGGCTGCTTTCCTGCGAAATGACAGCGATGCCCCTCAGAAATAATCAGCACGCCTTCCGTACCGGGAGGTCGACTGATAGCGCCCTGCATGCGATAGTCGAGAAGATTGAACGGGCGGTACCGGGTGACGGTTACGCCCTGGCCCTTTTTCTCGACATTGTTGGCGCCTTCGACAACGTTATCTTTAAAGCATTTCAGAGGGCCCTTCAAAATCACAAAGCTCATGCTTTCTTGTTTTTTCATGCTTTCAATGGATCATGTACATGATCTCTAACCGTAAGGTCACTGCCCAACTTCTTGGGCAAACTGCCTCCGCCAGAGTCTGTAAGTGTGGACCCAAAGGCGGAGTCCTCACCCCGACGCTCTGGAACCTGGTCATGGACGCTCTTCTGGGCGACTCCCGACCTGATCGGGTATGCTGACGACGTCACTGCCATTGTGGCAGGGCCGTTTCCCAGTACGCTCAGGGATCTGATGCAGAGCTTCATCCGCAAAGCAAAATCCTGGGCCAATGACAATGGTTTGGAACTCTCTGAGCCCAAAACTGCTGCCATTATGTTCACCAGTAGAATACGCTGGTACATGCAACCTCTGCAGTTATAAGGCAGAGATATTGCCTTCGCGCATCAGACCAGATGTCTCGGGGTCATACTTGACCACCGGCTCAACTGGTCCTTCCACATGAAAGCGAAAGCCAAGCATGCCTCAGCCATCCTGGCCCAGCTCCGACGAGCACTTGGCACTTCTTGGGGTCTTTCCCCAAAGCGGCTTTGGTGGATCTACACTTCCGTAGTTAGACCTGCCATTACGTACGCCTCTGTTGTCTGGGTTAGCGCTATCCAGGTCAAAAGCCATGCAGATTTGCTCAACACGATCCAGGGCAGAGCGTGGGCTTATCTGCAATGCCACTAGGTCCACGCCCTTTGCCGGTATGGGGCCTTCCTTAATCTACCGCCTCTCGACCTCTTCGTCAGGGGTGAGGCGGCTAGAACGACGCGGCGTCTGCTAGATGCCGGCGTCAAATTCCTATACATGAGGGCACCTGCTAAGCGGAACCTCGTCCCGCATAGCGACCTGTGCCTCAATATTCTCAACGAGTGTCAGGCCAATCGCGTCTTCACCGATGGCATTGCCTCAACGCTGAACCTGAGACAACGCTACTCTGTAGTTATCGACTCGCGCGATACCATCAATGACCACTGGAACCCTGGTGAGCTTCATTGCTACACCGACGGTTCTAAGCAGTCAGCCAACACCGGCTATGGTGTTGGAATCTTTCTGAACGGGAGGGTCATCGCAACCCACGCTCAGTACTCCGGCTCCTCTCTCGGTCCCGAACCCTTTGTCCCGATTCCCGGCTGTGTCATCGACTCGCGCATCAAAGCGTGGATCAGGACTCAGCACCGCTCGACTTGGGCGAACTGCACTACATGCAGGCAATCCAGAGGCGCTGTCCCTCAGCCCTCTCACCAGCTCTGGAACCTCCTCTTGCGCCTCTGGCGTAGAGAAATCCGGGCTGCCATGCATCATGACCCTCTCAGGTCACGGCTGCTTCTCCAGGCACCAGTACCTGCAGGGCAACGCCACCAACGCCATCTGCAGTTTCTGTAACTCAGGTGACCAAACCGCTGAACATTTCGTCAGCATCTGTCCCGCCTTTACGCGAGCCAGACTCACTTACCTCGGGCCACACACATCTATTACTGAAGCGTGCAAACCCGAAAAATTTAATCAGCTCATGCGCTACCTCCGGGCCACCCGCAGGGCTGAACTTTCCTTTCCAGAGAGCACCATAGCTGCTGGCAACACTGGGGGACCTCCCTGGGCGGCGCCAACCCTTTGTCCATAGCGACGCGTCGGCCGTTCTTTCAAGGATTAGCGGAATGGGTGTCCGCGCCTTCCCGCTGGGTCCCCTCTGGGACAGCCCTGCAGCTAAGTCAAGTAAGTCAAGCCCCCTAGTAGCGACCCGGGATTTGAGCCCATATCCGGGATTGAAGGTCTCGAATTGCCGGATTAAATTTTTCAAGAAAGTGAAGTTCCATTCCCGTTTAAGTGCATGTAGAAATTAACAAGATTCCATCCCTATCCCAACTGATTCTGAACCTAAAAATAATTCGAATTATCGACGGAATTTGAATAATTGGGCCTGTAGGTTTGGAACAAGTAAATTCACATTCAAATCATATTTCTGTCGTGTAGTGACTGGAAAATATTAGTTTACTTAAACAGTGAAGGTATTTGACATATTTGATAGATTATTTTCTTAGCGTATTTTTCGTATATTTCTGCTGTCAAACGGAGAGTATCAAATAAAAGTTCAGTATAATTTACGCTAGGTAAATTGAATTTAATTTTTTGATTTGTCCGTTTGTATACGGTATTTTAAGTACATATAAATATAATTAGACTGGAGCGGTCTAAAAGCTCATTAACTTCTCAACACAACTACATTGCGTCATCAAGGGGCACAAGCGCAACAAGAATAGAGTGCAATTAAAACCACAGCTAGCCATCTCACCTCCTCGACTTATGAATTCCAAAGGAAGAAAATATTTGGATGTATTTTGTTTGAGGTGCGCTCACAAGTTTAACTCGTATCAAGCTATTCTTTAATGAAATGCTACCGGAGATCCGCAGTCAAGCAAAGTTCGAGCGAAATGTCTATATATACTCTTACATGTATATATATGTAAGAGTAAAAAAGACGGTAAAAATATTTTCATTCTTTATATATTCTTTATATGATTCTTTATTCTTCGTATTCTGTTTGTTCTTTAACCATACTTATTGATGTATCGATTTTAGTAAGTCTTTTTTAGTCTCCCATGATGTTCTAAGACGTGTGTAGGTAATGTACATGTAGTAGGTGCAAAGTGTATAGTTACATGTATTTTCACAATACATTAAGTGAGCTGCGTTATCGTCAATATTGCAACTATTTTTATTATACCTATTGAAAAAATATTCGTCACCCTCAAAATTCTTTTTTGAGAAGAGAAGGAAGAATTAGGCCCTAACTCGCTGAATTTAAAAACAAAAGTAACGGTTTTTATAAGTCACATAAACAAATCAACCACAAAGGTGACTCTAAGGCAGTACAAGTTATGTTTCTTTTTCAACCGCAATAAAATAGAAAAAACTATTATTACTATGATAGGCATGGTACAGGCTTCGAAAATTATTTAATTTCGCTATTTAAAAGTTGCATTTTTATTGTAGTCAGCTATAACGCAATCTAAATATTCGCGTTCGCATAGCCATCAGTCTCACAATACTCTAAGTAATTCAGTATCATAAGCCAAACCAATACCATAATGCCATTATAGAAGTCAAAAGTACACGTTAATTTTTTACCTTTAAGAGCACGCAACATTTATCATAATCAGATTTAGTGTAAATGATTCCTCCATATATTTATTGTATTATCACTGTTATCTAATTAGACTAATAAATGTCCTCTTAGTGAATTTGTTTTTTAACTTAATTTAATAATTTTTCAAATTGTTTAATAATTCAGATTTACTAGGCCTACGATAAACAAATGTTTAAAAAATAGAGATAAAACTTTTACCCCAGTCTATTATCATTCTTTGTTAGGATACTATAATTTTTGATACATTTTCTAATTTTTTAAACTTATTCCAATGAGAAAAAGCCTAAGCTTAGAAAGCTCTATTTGAAGCAAAGATGGAATTTATAAAGTATAGTTGTTTTTGGCCTAGACTTACTCCTATATTGCAACATTTTGTAATTCTTAACTTAAAAGCTAGAATCCTAGATTGATATCTAGACTATAAATTTTTCTTAAAAGTAATACTTGTTGCTTTTTGTTATAGTTATGGGAAGCCCATTTTATTTGTGTGTTATTTCTTTGGATTAACAAGCTGTTTGCTTTAAATGACAAACATGACAATTTATTACTTTTGTATGGATTTTTACTGCTATAGTGCTATTTTTTAATCTTTGTAATTAGAAATATTACAAAATACTAAATAGACTATTAAGGATAAGTTTTCAAGTTTATACGAATAAATATTTATTTAATTAATAACAAAGAGTTAGGCCTATAGTACTTGTTATTATTTTTATAAATTAGTAAACATATTTTTATTGTGTACTCTATTATATGCAGTCATATGCAGCCTTCAAATGTGCCATGCAATAGCTGCAGCTGAGCTGTTGGTTGCATATCTAGCCCGATTGGGGTAAAATTTTTATTTAATACTAAATTTAATAATGCAAACAGCTATTAAATTTTGATTAAAAGTTGTTTTTATCAACTTAATAACATTTAATTTATCTTATGTTGATATTGTTGTCATTGACATCATTTTTTAAAGTACTTAGTATTAGGAAATGAGTTTTTAAGGCAAATTTTGTTATTTTGACATTTATTCTGTCTAGCTATGTTTGTTTTCGCAAAATTTTTGTCAGAAACTAATAAAGTGCAAACCTTTTTTGTAGGAGAGTTCACAGGTTGTATCAGCTTTTCACATTATTTTTTAATATCATGAATTTAAGTTTTAAAACTCTAAGTCCTTGTTTATGAAAAAATACCTCAACACGCATTTCCTGGCTGCATCGCTGGCCGCCAGCAACTCAGACAAAGGCGAGGAGGGCCTTGTGTACTTTAATGGCAGCATTAAAATAGCCGTTATTGAGGCGAAGGATCTCGAACCAACGGCATACGCGTTGCGTCATCTGCCTTCTAAACAGCTGCTAGAAGTGCTAGATTGCTATGTTGTCGCTGACCTACACGACGATCAGTGCGCCACCCGCCTGTTGAAAACCTCAGTTCGTCGGAAATCCAATTCGCCACAATGGAACGAAGAGGTGACGGCGGAGGCGCACAACGCCCAGAAGCTGGTGTTGACCGTATTCCACAGTACCGCTTTGCCGCCTGACGATTTTGTTGCCGATATCAGCTTGACATTCGAGGAGCTCAAGCCCAATTGGGACACCTGGCTGGCCTTGGAACCCTGCGGCCAACTGCACATCTTTGTGGATTTGAAAGGCAGCATCTCTGAGGAGAAGCCGCCGGAATACCGGCTGCACAGCGCCGCTGACAGACAGCAGCCTGTGCGGAAGGGCGCCGTAAGGCGTCGGGTGCACCAGGTGAGGCCTGTGTGATGTCGTCATGCTATCTACCAGCCTCTCAGATCCTCAGTTCGTGGCCAGCCTCTCAGATCCTCAGTTCGTGGCCAGCCTCCCAGATTCTCAGTTGCTGAGCCAGCCTCCCAGATTCTCAGTTGCTGAGCCAGCCTCCCAGATTCTCAGTTGCTGTGCCAGCCTCCCAGATCCTTTAGATGGCTACATCACGACAGCCGGGTGTTACTGGCTACATGCCATCCGTGTTTTTAACACACAAGTATCGAATATCAGTCTATCTATCTCGTCCTGCGCTTATCCAAGTCATCATTAATAGAATGCATAAGCTGTTTCTATTTCAATCTTTAAAGATTCATCAAACATGTTTCCAAGAAATCGCGTTTTGTGTCTTGTTGTTGCAATATTTACATACGTAATGTACATACATTTTCTTCGAATATAGTGCATGTATTTTGCCTGTTGCTCAATTACTAATACCCTTTGCCTTGGTATTGTGTGTATTAAAATTGGGACTTCCCAGTTTGTGCCCCCGGTCTGAATACAGGACACCCCTCAGGATTTGAGTCTGCGCCAGACTTTCAGCGGTAATAGGATAAGTGCCAGCGCACTGTAGTACAATTTTTTATTATAGCCGCCCCTGTCTCCCCGCCTTCAAATTGGCGTGATTCTCTAAAATCAGGAATTAAACTAAGCTATAAAATTTTAGCTTGTATCCAGATCTTCTAAGCCGTTAGTTCCATGTAACTTCCCTCAAATATTGTTAATGCATTTAATTGAAGTACTGAGTAAGTTCGTTTTGGGAGTTGGACTATGTTCTATTAAGTTCAATGTGTTATTTTCCCCTCCCCTCTACCCTTTCACCCTCTCTCGTACCCTCCCTCAACCTGTCTTACCCTCCCTTTTTACCCTCTCTCTTGCCCTCCCTTTAACCCTCTCTCTCTTACCATTTCTCCTACCCTCCCTTTAACCCTCTCTCTCTTACCATTTCTCCTACCCTCCCTTTTACCCTTTCTCTTACCCTCCCTTTTACCCTCTCTCTTACCCTCCCTTTTACCGTATCCCTTACCCTCTATCTTACCCTCTCACGTACACTCTCTTCCCCTTTCTCATTCCTTCTTTTGAGCTTTATTTTGCTAAATATGCCCCGTTAGTTGACAAAGTGCTGGTATATATATCACATAAATATATTATTGTACTAAACTTATACTTTATGCAGAATATTTTGACAGTTTTTTATATTAACAATCATAAATCTTATCGAGCACAGCTCTAGAGCTCTGAGTTCACTCTCTCTCTCTCCCCGCGTGTTGAGAACAAGAATGCCACAGGAATTAAATGAATGCCTATAATAATACTCATTATTCACAGTTCTCACAGTCTTTCTAGGAGCTAATGTACCTTTCTCATAAAAAAGCGGTTTTTCCACTATGAGCTGGTTTATTTCGGAAAACTGCCCAGCTCATAATTGACCAATAATATTAAATCCTCTTACTGGCATCTAAATTTTTTTATTGTTGGTCATAAATACTTCGTCATTCTTCCCTTGCCATCCTTCGCCTTCCCAAGTTCCGGCCTAAGATTTATACACGAGATCTTTCAATCCCATGCTCTCATTTGTTCTTTGTCACTCTTCTTCCTCCCGAGGGGCTTGGGAGTAGCTCAGTTGTTAACTCGCCAGCTCCAAACCACCCCGTTTGGCCTTGAGTTCGATTCCGTGCTTCTTGTTGTCAGATATTTACACTCTCTGTGACTTGGGAATCGAACCAGGGTTCGTTGGCTTGAGCCAATCGGGTTAACCGCTTACCTGTTGAAAACTTCACCTTGACAAGAATCGCTAAAGAGTCATTGTAAACACCTCACTAGTGACTTTAGCAACTCGTTTGAGAATCGTAAAAAAAGGTCGTCCAAGAGTCGTTTGAGCTGTTAATGCTTAACTTTCTACTAACTCAAGTAGGCTAAATCGAGTTGCGCTTTAGATTCAACTCAGTGATTCCACAGCGACTCTGGCACGCCTCAGATACGACTCTACGGCCCCCGGAGTCGTCACATAGTCGCAGACAATAGAAGGTCTCAAATTGACTCTTAGGCGGTTCTTTGACGACTTTTACACGGACATCTCGTCCTTTTAGAGTCATCTAGTGTCACTTCTTTTCTATTTACTCAAGTTACCTGCAACGACTCTATAACGACTCTGAGACGCTTCTTAGCCAAGGTACCGCTCCTGACCGATCCTCTTGACCTCATCTGGATGGCTCCCCACTACAGTCATATATCTTCTCAATAGCCTTCAACCTGCATATAGAATGCTAAACCGGTCAACCTTCGCCAGGTGAACGGGCACAAATTCATGGTGACAATATTCCGGCAGCCAACTTTCTGTTCACTATGCGAAGGCTTCATCTGGGGCCTGTGGAACCAGGGCTACCAGTGCCAGGCCTGTACCTGTGTTGTGCACAAACGCTGCCATCAGAGCGTTGTCACCCGCTGTCCTAAGCAGAAAACTGAACAGCAAGTCGCTCCAATCACCGGAGCCAGATTTAATATTAACGTGCCGCATAAATTTGAAGAGCATAATTATATGCGATTCACATTCTGCGATCACTGCGGTTCGTTACTGTATGGCCTGCTTAAACAGGGCTTACAGTGCAGCATCTGCAAGTTGAACGTGCACAAACGCTGTCAACCCAATGTTGCGCCAAGTTGCGGTGTATCGAAAAAAGACATGGCCAGAGCTCTGCAAGAGTGCAATATTCAGGCTGGCGATTTGAATAAAGCGTCTAGACGGTCTGGCGGCAGCGGCGGCGGCAGCGGAGGCGGCGGTGGGGTCACCAACAGGAGCATCTCCGCGCCTATGCCAGCTGGAGATCTGCAGGTTTGTTCTGCGGGGCTTATTCTCGGAATTTAGAGTGGTTTTTGTGGCACCTGGGTATGGCAGGGATGTGTTTATATTGGGCTTTCCCCGGTGGTTGAGACCTGGGTATGACGACAGGGATGTGCTTATATTCGGCTTTTCCCGGTGGTTGACACCTGGGTATGACAGGGATGTATTTATATTGGGGTTTCCCGGTGTGTGTGACACCTGGGTTTTCCCCCGGTGTGTAACACCTGGGTATGACAGATGTGTGCTTTGTTTTGGGTTTTTCCCGGTGGTTGACACATGGGTATGACAGGGATGTGTTTATATTGGGCTTTCCCCGGTTGTTGAGACCTGGATATGACGACAGGGATGTGTTTATATTGGGCTTTCCCCGGTGGTTGACACCTGAGTCTGACAAGGGTGTGTTTATATTGGGTTTTCCCCCGGTGTGTAATACCTGGGTATGACAGAGGTGTGCTTTGTTTTGGGTTTTCCCCGGTGGTTGACACCTGGTATGACAGGGATGTGTTTATATTGGGCTTTCCCCGGTGGTTCACACCTGGGTATGACAGGGATGTGTTTATATTGGGCTTTCCCGGTGGTTGACAACTGGGTATGGCAGGGGTGTGCTTTGTATTGGGTTTTCCCCCGGTGTGTGTGACACCTGGGTTTTCCCCCGGTGTGTGACAACTGGGTATGACAGATGTGTGCTTTGTTTTGGGTTTTCCCGGTGGTTGACACCTGGGTATGACAGGGATGTGTTTATATTGGGCTTTCCCCAGTGGTTGAGACCTGGGTCGGACAGGGGTATGTTTATATTGGGTTTTCCCCCAGTGTGTAATACCTGGGTATGAAAGGGGTGTGCAGAGTTTAATCCTCGTTTTCCGCAAGTAAAACACGCCACCCAAACTATGCTACTATCAGCAGCATATTCAGTGGTTAAACACAGAATTCAATCTAAATCCAAGCGCTAACACCGATCACTGCAGCCGCAGCAGTTGCACCGGGCCGGATCTGCCGATTCTCGCGAGCGCCGGGTTCGCCTGTCGGACCTGACTTTCCTGAAGGTGCTTGGCAAAGGCTCGTTCGGCAAAGTCATGCTAGCCGAGTACAAACCAACCCAGCAAGTGTACGCCGTTAAAATATTGAAAAAGGACGTTATTGTTCAGGACGACGACGTTGAGTGCACCATGACGGAGCGTCGGATCCTGGCGCTGGCCGCTAAGCATCCGTTCTTGACGGCGCTTCACTCGGCCTTCCAAACTGACGACAGGCTGTTCTTCGTCATGGAATTCGTCAACGGCGGCGACCTAATGTTCCAGATACAGAAGTCTAAGAAGTTCGAAGAGCCCCGCGCGAGATTCTACGCCGCCGAGGTCACCTTGGCGCTGATGTTTCTCCATCGGCACGGCATCATCTACAGGGATTTGAAGCTGGATAATATCCTATTGGACAAGGAAGGCCATTGTAAGCTAGCTGACTTCGGCATGTGCAAGGAAGGTATGCGAGAGGGCGCTAAAACCTCAACATTCTGTGGCACTCCTGACTATATCGCTCCTGAGATACTAGAGGAGCAGGAGTACGATTGCAGCGTAGATTTCTGGGCCCTTGGCGTTCTGCTGTACGAGATGCTGGCCGGACAGCCACCGTTTGAGGCCGACAACGAGGATGACCTGTTTGAGAGCATTCTCAAGGAGGAGGTGAGGCCAATGTTGCATAACTGTTATCCAAGGTATCTTAAACCTGTTATCCCAGCTATTTTAGACATGTTATCCCAGGTATTTTTAACCTGTTATCCCGGGTATTTTAAACCTGTTATCCCAGGTATCTTAAACCTGTTATCCCAGCTATTCTAGACATGTTATCCCAGGTATTTTTAACCTGTTATCCCGGGTATTTTAAACCTGTTATCCCAGGTATCTTAAACCTGTTATCCCAGCTATTCTAGACATATTATCCCAGGTATTTTAAACCTGTTATCCCAGCTATTCTAGACATGTTATCCCAGGTATTTTAAACCTGTTATCCCAGGTATTTTAAACCTGTTATCCCAGGTATCTTAAACCTGTTATCCCAGCTATTCTAGACATGTTATCCCAGGTATTTTAAACCTGTTATCCCAGGTATTTTAGACCTGTTATCCCGGGTATCTTAAACCTGTTATCCCAGGTATCTTAACCTGTTATCCCAGGTATCTTAAACCTGTTATCCCAGGTATCTTAAACCTGTTATCCCAGGTATCTTAAACATGTTATCCCAGGTATCTTAAACCTGTTATCCCAGGTATTCTAGACATGTTATCCCAGGTATCTTAACCTGTTATCCCAGGTATCTTAACCTGTTATCCCAGGTATCTTAAACCTGTTATCCCAGGTATCTTAAACCTTTTATCTTAGGTATCTTAACCTGTTATCCTGGGTATCTTAAACCTGTTATCCCAGGTATCCTAAACCTGTTATCCCAGGTATCTTAAACCTGTTATCCCAGGTATCTTAAACCTGTTATCCCAGGCATCTTAAACCTGTTATACCAGGTATCCTAAACCTATTATCCCAGGTATCTTAAACCTGTTATCCCAGGTATCCTAAACCAATTATCCCAGGTATCTTAAACCTGTTATCCCAGGTTTTCTAGACATGTTATCCCAGGTATCTTAACCTGTTATCCCAGGTATCTTAAACCTGTTATCCCAGGTTTTCTAGACATGTTATCCCAGGTATCTTAACCTGTTATCCCAGGTATCTTAAACCTGTTAACCCAGGTATTCTAGACATGTTATCCCAGGTATCTTAACCTGTTATCCCAGGTATCTTCTTAAAACTGTTACCCCAGGTATCTTCTTAAACCTGTTATCCCAGGTATCTTAAACCTATTATCCCAGGTATCTTAAACCTGTTATCCCAGGTATCTTAAACCTGTTATCCCAGGTATCCTAAACCTATTATCCCAGGTATCTTAAACCTGTTATCCCAGGTTTTCTAGACATGTTATCCCAGGTATCTTAACCTGTTATCCCAGGTATCTTCTTAAAACTGTTATCCCAGGTATCTTAAACCTGTTATCCCAGGTATCTTAAACCTGTTATCCCAAGTATCTTAAACCTGTTATCCCAGGTATCTTAAACCTGTTATCCCAGGTATTGTATCCCTGTCATCCCATGTATCTTATCCTTGTCATCCCAGGTATTGTATTCCTGTCATCCCAGGTATTGTATCCTTGCCATCCTAGGTATTGTATCCCTGTCATCCCAGGTATTGTATCCTTGCCATCCCAGGTATTGTATTCGTGTCATCCCAGGTATTGTATTCGTGTCATCCCAGGTATTGTATTCCTGTCATCCCACTTATCCAAACGCTGTCATCCCAAGAACCTCAACCCTATTATCGCTAAGCATCAGGTGCTGCCAAGTCAAGCAAGCACACAGAAACCAACCAACCTCATCAACCGCCCCGCACAGGTGCTCTACCCGGTATGGCTCTCCCGCGAGGCCGTCTCAATCCTGAAGGGTCTCCTAGTCAAGAAGCCGGCCCGTCGTCTGGGCTGCGACCCCGCCGCAGGCCGAGAGAAGGCCATCCTGGTGCATCAGTTTTTTCGCGACAAAATCGACTGGACCGAACTGGAAGCCCTGCGAATCGAGCCTCCGTTCAAACCGGTGGTCAGGAGCCGCACAGACGCTGGCAACTTCGATCGCGACTTCACTAGCGAAGAGGCCCGACTGACGCCAATTGATCCGGAGACTGTGCAAGCCATTCAACAGGAAGAATTCGCCAGCTTTTCATTCTTTAACGACGATTATAAACCGCCAGGGAATTAAATTGAGCCGCGCACTGGATTATATTACCCTTACAGACTGACAAGATATGTAATTTTATAACGTAAGACTTAATACAGGTCCCATGATTTATCAAAGAGCAGGCTGGCTGAGCTGTTGCTAACTGCGGTTCTTCAATCCCAGTGGTCGAGGGCAAAGTGCGGCCATCGGCTCCTTTGAAACCATTACGAGCTGTAGCAATCCGGGCCGCTACTTGTGTCTCTTCTCAGCTCCCTCTTCTCTTTTCTCTCTCCTCTTCTCTCCCCCTCTTCTCCCCTCTCTCCCTTCTCCTCTCTTCTCTCCTCTTCCATTTCTCTCCCCTCTTCTCTCCTTTCTCCCTCACCTCTTCTCTCCTCTTCTCTCCCCTCTCCCCGCTCTTCTCTCCTCTCCTCTCCCCTCTCCCCCTCTCCTCTCTCCTCTCCCCCCTCTTCTCTCCTTTTCTCTCCTCTTCTCTCCCCCTCTTCTCTCCTCTTCTCTCCCCTCCCCCTCTCCTCTCTCCTCTCCCCCCTCTTCTCTCCTTTTCTCTCCTCTTCTCTCCCCCTCTTCTCTCCTCTCCTCTTCCCTCTCCTCTCCTCTCCTCTCCTCTCCTCTCCTCTCCTCTCCTCTCCTTATTTACTCCTTCCTCCTATCTCTCCTCTCCCACCTGGCCCACAGCCATGAGCTGGATTCTACAAGTAAAATGGTTTGCCAACCCCTGATCCAATCGGTATCTCTTTCAATACCCACATCGGAACTATGAAGCTGTGTTAGTACTTAAACAGGTTTACTCTGCATCGGTTGGTTTGAAAAATCCTTATATACTCGTAAACTAACTCTTGGTGTTTACGAGAAGCGGTTGCAGAATCTCTCTCTTGTTGCTTTTATTATAATATTATTAGTTACTAGTTCTAACTAAAATTAAATTTTAAGCACCGCGAAGTGTGCTTGTTGGATACAATCTTATTCATTTTTATTTGCATACGCTGCGTACGATAATTCAGCTTTGTGTTGGCCATGTTTTTAACAAATGCTTTTTTACTGCTTTTAATTTTTACACTAATTTTTAACTATTAATAAAAGTTATAACATACTTTATATTGTTGCTTTAGATGGTGTTGTACATTACTTGCTGAATGGCTCACATCTTATCTCCGTCTCTAATGTCTCTCATATGTCTCAAATCTCTCTCATATCCGTGTCTAACATCCCATCTCCGTCTCTAATCTCTCTCATATGTCTCAAATCTCTCTCATCTCCGTGTCTTACATCCCATCTCCGTCTCTAATCTCTCTCATATGTCTCAAATCTCTCTCATCTCCGTGTCTTACATCCCATCTCCGTCTCTAATCTCTCTCATATGTCTCAAATCTCTCTCATCTCCGTGTCTTACATCCAATCTCCGTCTCTAATGTCTCTCATATGTCTCAAATCTCTCTCATCTCCGTGTCTTACATCCCATCTCCGTCTCTAATGTCTCTCATATGTCTCAAATCTCTCTCATCTCCGTGTCTAACATCCCATCTCCGTCTCTAATGTCTCTCATATGTCTCAAATATCTCTCATCTCCGTGTCTAACATCCCATCTCCGTCTCTAATGTCTCTCATATGTCTCAAATATCTCTCATCTCCGTGTCTAACATCCCATCTCCGTCTCTAATCTCTCTCATATGTCTCAAATCTCTCTCATCTCCGTGTCTAACATCCCATCTCCGTCTCAAATCTCTCTCATCTCCGTGTCTAACATCCCATCTCTGTCTCTAATGTCTCTCATATGTCTCAAATCTCTCTCATCTCCGTGTCTAACATCCCATCTCTGTCTCTAATGTCTCTCATATGTCTCAAATATCTCTCATCTCCGTGTCTAACATCCCATCTCTGTCTCTAATGTCTCTCATATGTCTCAAATATCTCTCATCTCCGTGTCTAACATCCCATCTCTGTCTCTAATGTCTCTCATATGTCTCAAATATCTCTCATCTCCGTGTCTAACATCCCATCTCTGTCTCTAATGTCTCTCATATGTCTCAAATATCTCTCATCTCCGTGTCTAACATCCCATCTCCGTCTCTAATATCTCTCATATGTCTCAAATCTCTCTCATCTCCTTGTCTAAAATCTAATCTGCCTCTCTAATCTCTAATCTCACATCTCATCTCTGTCTACTCTCTCCAATCCCAGCCAGCTGTTATTTGGGAATGGCTTTAGCGCACCTAAGAATGCCTAGTTGCTGATGCAGTCTAGCGTGTTGTGATCTTGTGGACTAACAGTCGTACATTTTTATTGTGTCATCATTTACCACAGTAGATATTAACGGTTGCACGACATTTCTCTTGTTTTTTTTTAAATTTATTAGTTGCTTGCAAATTTTTAATCGCTCTAGCAGTGCCGTATGTGTTTTACAATTCTACTTTTCTTTAACTTGATCAATCAATAATAGTGATGATTTTGTACATATGCATATTGCTAGCTAGCACTTGCAATAAACTCTCTTAGTCAGTCGAGAACTTTTATTGTGTTTAATGAGCCAGTTATTTAATTGGTTTGCGGTAGCGTCACTTTGTTGACGAATTATTTTAATTGTTGTTTTATAGTTTTATAACACAGTGCACACACTATCCGATTATTTATGATTTTATTACATGCCTGTGGAATATCCTTTACAATCTTTATAGAACGTTTTAAGTCGCTTTATTTAAAGCTTGTGATTAGTTTCTCTGCTTTTTTATAGCAATCGCTCTAGTCAAGTCATTTTTACTATGTAATTCTTAATTATTAATAATAAATGAATATCTGTTAATTAAATCGGTCGCACTATTTTTGATGCTTTATTGTGTATTTATAACACCTTTATGCTTAGAATCTCTCGGACAATAATTTTCGGTGTACGTGTAATACAACATTTTTTATAGTTACTGTAATTTGTGCAATTAAACGGTTAATTTGAAGCTTTATAACAATCGTTAATTAGGGTTAGTGTAATTGTTAACTAAAATAACTATAATCGTTAATGAAAGCTAGTTTAGGCGTTAACTATGATATGCTTATCGCTAAATGAAGGTTAGTGTCGTCGTTACAAAGATAACTTAATCGTTAGCTAAAAGATGGGTTAAAAAAGTTTCAAACGCCCTCCCTCTAGCCACTACAGGTGTATGATAGCGTTTCTGTATTTCTGGTTTGTTTTAATTTATAACTAAGCACTGACGCATAGTTTACTGGCTTACGTGTACTTAATTTTTTTCAAAATACTAAAAATGTAACAGCCTTTACACTTATCAATGTGAATTCCCCTTTTCTCTGTCACACACCACAGTATTAACTGTCCTTGACAAATTAATGAAATACCCCTTCAATTTTAGGCGGGCACCTATATGCTCTTCTATATGTTTCGCTTTTATCAGATTGTGTGTTGTGCAACCCGTCTAACTATAACTGATTTGATTTCTGTCTGTGTCGAATTTTTGTTTCTCATTTTTAAGAACAATATTGGTTATACACCGAAGTTCTACATATTAGTTAATTTAATGTTACGATTATGATAACATTAGATAGATTTATTTATCGTCATCATGTGTGTACGAGGTATACATACATGTACATATATATAGAAACTTTCAAGAAATTATAAATTTTTATAGCGTCTGTTAATACAATAAAAATAAACTCTACAGGATTGAACGAAATTTATTCTGGTTTAATGACCTCCCTACCTGACACTTCGAATTATAATTGTACCCTTATGATTTCAGTCTTGTATTTGACTCATTTAATTTATAATAGTGTTAACTCCAAGTTACAACCATTCTTTATACCAGTGGCTTTTCCACCAGAAAACAAACATTTGTGATTTATTTTGTACTGGTATTACCGACGCAAACAACATGGTATTTTACAGCATTTATAAACTTTGGTCATACTTAGGTAATACGCTCGGTAGTAATGACTATTATGACTATAATGACTATTGGTTTTCTTAAAACCAAATGCAGTCAATCCGCCCGCTGTACTAATAGATCCGGTTCATTTTAAAAAACTCTCGTGAAACTGCTTAAGTCCTGTTTCAGAATTAGTTTCAAAAGCACAAGCCGGAGAATTTTACTTAAGATAACAAAGATAAGCAGCTCTCGTAGCATTTCGCTACTAAAAGTGGCACAACTTAGTCAGAAGACAAAAAAATTTATTACAATATTTTTATGTATCTTAAATATGCCATCTTGCATTGAAATTTCATAATTTTACAATTGTATTAAATAGCAGATTTTTACATTATTTGTAAATTCGAGTGAATGAGTTGAGTGAGTTGCAGTTGCGCAGTGATCAGTTTTTTTTACTGGTCTTATTTAACGTCTCTGTATCCCGTAGCAGCCGTAGTTCGTTTTAAAGATCATTCGAACGTATAGTCCAGGCACTCAGTAAATTAACTGTCTCGGTAGCCCGTAGCAGCCGTAGTTCGTTTTAAAGATCATTCGAACGTATACTCCAGGCACTTAGGAAACTGATACTTAGTATCAAAATTGTTTTGTTCGGCATGTCATCCAAGTAGGCCTAGGCCCTATATTATAATCCTCATTTCTGTACTTAAGGCCTATACTCATACATGCGCAACAAATCGGCCGAGTCGGCCGATTCGGCCGACCGATTTGGCGGCCAACCAAGGAAGTCGCAAAAATGCCCACCCGAAAAAATACCAAAGTAGTAGTACTAAGTAGCTGACGAGGCATTTTGACTTAATAAGACAGTTAGGCCGGGTCTACGACGTTTGCCTGCGGGACGTTTGCCAGCCGACGTTTGCCTGCGGGACGTTTGCCAGCCGACATTTGCCAGCCGACGTTTGCCAGCCGACGTTTGCCAGCCGACGTTTGCCAGCGGGACGTTTGCCAGCCGAAGTTTGCCCGCCGGACGTTTGCCTGCGGGACGTTTGCCAGCCGACGTTTGCCAGCCGACGTTTGCCAGCCGACATTTGCCAGCCGACATTTGCCAGCCGACGTTTGCCTGCCGGACGTTTGCCAGCCGACGTTTGCCAGCCGACGTTTGCCTGCTGGAAGTTTGTCAGCCAAAATTTGCTAGCCAATATAAAGCCAGTCCGTGAAAAATTTGATACTGAAACATTCGCAGTTTAGCGGTTTGACAAATTCCGTTTTTACTCCAACTTTTTGACGGTTATTCGCATGTATACAAGTTTGAAAGCAAAATCTATAAATTATGAAATTTATGCAAAATCTATATAAATTATGCAATTTATATAGATTTACATCTAATATCCCGAGTTTAACAACGATTTTCTTTGAATGTGAAAATATTGTTTACTTTTGACAATTGTGTATCGTTTTTCCCAGTTTGAGATGTTTGATTTTTGATGTGCGAAAGAAGACGCGCAGATTAAAATGGGAATCTCCAGCGATTTAAGGTATGAAGCAAACAAAAAGAGCTGCTGAGCGGTAATTCTGGCTCATATATTTCTCAGTTCATTGGGAGATCTAAAAGTAAGCAAATTGATTCCAATTCTGTTGTATTACTACTCAAGTAAGCCAGGAAACCGCGATCTCAACGTACATGTGTAGACGAGTCGAATGCAGTACGTTTTTATAGTAAGCTATATAGCTGAATAGCCAGACAAGCCGCCAGTAGCAAGCTAGTAGAATAGCAAGCGCTAGACACTACGTATGCAAAGCTTAGTCATGCCAAGGATTACTAAAGTAGAAGTACGCAGCACTCGAAATCTATGAAAAAATGTTTTGAAGGCCATAGAGAGATAGGAAGTTTTCATCTTTTCAGCACAACAATTGTTATTGCTTTCATACGAGGCAAACCCAATGTTCATCTTTTGATATGTTGTGCCAAAATTGTTGTTAAACTAGATATTAGACGTTAGACTGATGAACTGCATAATTTATATATTTTGCTTTCAAACTTGTATACATGCGAATAACCGTCAAAAAGTTGGAGTAAAAACGGAATTTGTCAAACCGCTAAACTGCGAATGTTTCAGTATCAAATTTTTCACTGACTGGCTTTATATTGGCTAGCAAATTTTGGCTGGCAAACTTCCGGCAGGCAAACGTCGGCTGGCAAACATCCGGCAGGCAAACGTCCGGCAGGCAAACTTCGGCTGGCAAACGTCCCGCTGGCAAACGTCGGCTGGCAAACGTCGGCTGGCAAATGTCGGCTGGCAAACATCCCGCAGGCAAATGTTGGCTGGCAAATGTCTGGCAGGCAAACTTTGGCTGGCAAACGTCCCACTGGCAAATGTCGGCTGGCAAACGTCGGCTGGCAAATGTCGGCTGGCAAACGTCCCGCAGGCAAACGTCGGCTGGCAAACGTCCCGCAGGCAAACGTCGCTATCCCAGTTAGGCCTATAGTTACTCTTGCCGTTTACCCAAAGTTGCGTTAATTTTGCGTTAGGTTTTTTACATGTACGAGCTAAGTCGCATTTTTGGCCAAAAACTATGTCGCATTTTTGTTAAAACTAAGTCGCATGGCCGACCAAATTTTGGAGGTTGCACATGTATGTATGCCTATACTACACATTAGGCCTAGCCTAGTGGTAGTCTCAGGGATGCTTTTCAGTTTCCAAAAATAAATTCAAGACAAACCCCTAGGCCTAGGGGCCTAGCCCTAAGCTAGGCCTATAGATCGTATTGGCTCTAATTTGTCTAATAGTATTCTAAGACATTTGAACAAAAAGAGGTCTCTACATCTCTTGACTCTAGGCCTAGACAATATAGACAATAGACAATAGACAAATCTAGTCAAACAATATCAAATTTTCGAGATTTTTTAGACTCGAGATCTATAGCTATAGGCCTACTTTCAAGATAGGCCCCTATTTGAGATTTAGTTGAGATTTGAGTTTTTAAACCTAATTAGCATCTGGTAGCCAGTAGGCCTAGGCCTAGTTACACTAGGGCCTATTCATTCTACCTATCATTAGGCCTATCAATGCTGTTAATATTGTTACTTGTTATAAATGTACAATAATTATAATAATTGGTTTGGTTATTAAGTGTTCTTGCAGTTTCTATGGCTGCAGCCCATTTTGGCAAAGGAATTTTTGGCAAAAGACATTTTGGTAAAAGTGAATTTTTAGTTTATATAGATGTGGGCCTATATTTTGGCAAAAGAAAGTGACCAGTTTGGTGAAAAGATAGGCTACAATTATAATTGCAGATATACTACTTTGTAATTGTAGCCTATAATAAATTATTCATTGAATGCTATGCACATATTTATAGTTTATAGATTCAAAAACTTACAATTTAGCTGGTTGCTAATTATGTTATGTGCATGCAAAGTGCAATCAATGGATTAGGGTCAAGGATGACAGTGGTCTTTCTACCATTCCAGTTTCTAAATCATACTTTGAAATGCAGCCATAATGGAACAACAATTAATAAAATAATATTATATTAATCAAATAAAAAATTGCCATAGGAAAAAACATAAAACAATAAAATAGTCTCTAAAAAGTTTGTCATTTTTATTTTGACTTTTTCTAAAACAAGATAAACTATTTGCTCTTTGCCAAAGCTTGGATTAGTGGCCCAATCACAATAAATTGTTTGCCAAATGGCTAGCTTTAGACAAAATGGTCACTGCAAAAATTCTTTTGCCAAAATGGGTTGAAACCATTTCTAGAACTTTTCTAGTATATAACTAAGTTTAAAACTTGGCCAGTTGGTCTTCTAGCCCCTATGTGAATAAGTTTCAAAAACCCATGGACATGCAACATAGCCATATATGCCAAATTTGTGCCCTCAAAAGCACAATGCGACACCAAATTTTGTTGACTGGAGGGGGGTGACATGGCAATGCGACACCAATGTCTATTGACTAAATGACCAGGGGGAAAAGATTCACTTAAATTGACAATTCCCATTCTGCCATTTACTCCTAAGACCAAGACCATGGGGCGAAAGACAAGAGTAGGCCTATTCCTTTCAATTTCACGGAAAAAGAAATGAAATTTCTTTCATTGATTCAAAAGATGATCTGATTCAAAAGATGAATCTTTCATTGATTCAAAGATGATGAAATATGAAACAATAAAAACTAAAACAACAAAGGTATAGCAGTTAGAAAAACAGTGCAGGCATTGTAACTAACAAGTATTACTTGTTACTTGTTTTTCATAATTCATAGTAGGCTAGCAGCTGGCCTAGCAGTCATTTCATCTGAGTTCAGTTCACTCAATTCTCAATGTTTGTCATTAGTGAAAAAATGTCAAAATCAAAACTAGAGAACGAGAAACTTTAACTTCAAGTCCAGCACCAGCAGCACCACCTACTGAAGAATCCACCGCGACGCGACACTAAAAATTTCGTAAATGCAATAGACATGTCTGCGATTTGTCAGCTTATTCAAATAGGGCTTCTAGCCACTAGTTAGTAAAGGTGATGGCCTTTTTGTTAGACTTGAAATGATGCCTTTGGAGTGACCACTTGAGCTAATAAAATAAAAACTGAAGGGTATCAAGTCTAGTGAATAGGCCAAATGGGCAGGGATTTCAACCCTTTCAATAGTGGTAGCATTCATTGCAACCTAAGTGGTATGAGCTAGGGCATTTAAGTTGCTTTCAACTTTTGAAATATCAAGGGCTAGCATTTAGCTTCCCTTGCCTCTTTGGAACAACTGCCTGACAAAGCTAGCCTAGCTTAGCCTATTAATATTAATAATGAACTAGGGTCTAAGTAGTATAAAAAATAATAATATATATAGCTTTTACCATCCTATGCTGAATTATTTTTCACTTTCTTAAGTTATTTCAGCATATAGCCTTGGCACCTTAGCAGTAGTATACCTTTTAACATTTTTTTGGACATAAGTGAAGTTAATTTAGTCATTAGTCAGCTCAGTTCTAGAAAAGTGAGTTTTGATTTAGTCAGTAGTTGGGGCTTACTATAGACTATGGTTAAGAAATGAAACTGATTTAGTCAAGTTCCTCTAAATCCATCTTTCGTAACTTTTATTAAGTCAAAGTGAATTTTATTTAGTTGTTATAGCTTTGAGAAGATACAAGTAGTGAAACAAGAATGCAAACAAACACAGACACAAGACGCTTCACTTTTCAATTAACAATGTCTTCCATGGCAATGCAACGGGGTATGTACCTAAGGCTCTCACAATGCCAGGCTTTGCCGTGAGGCTGTGTCACAGCTGCTATACTGGCCTCCAGCTCACACTCTAGAATGCGGGCGCAGTGTTCTTGCAGAGTGATTCCAAGTGCGTTGGAAGCATTTCTGTTGCCTAGCTGCCGCTGCAACTCCACTTAAGTTAGCAATCACTTCAGATCGTCTTGCTCAGAGATAGTGACTCTGTGAATGCCTGCAGCTGCCGCCATGATGACTAAATAAAATTCACTTTGACTAAAATCAAGTCATGGAAGGGTTTAAATACGTGGCACTTGACTAAATCGATTTCATTTCTTTACTATAGTCTATGGTAAACCCCAAGTGCTGACTAAATCAAACTCACTTTTCTAGGACTGAGCTGGCTAATGACTAAATTGACTTCACTTATGTCCAAAAAATTGTTAAAATGTATAATTAGTTGCAAAAACATATAAAAGTCATGAAGTTTAATAGACTTAAATCAATATAGCTAATAGAATAATAATAGTTTATATAGTTTAATAATAGGCCTTGGAAATTGATTTATGTATATGTAATATGCTATGTTATGATATGTAGTACATAACCATCAATACTTGATTTAACCATAATGTAATATCTGCTATACTTAAATTTATGTTAGGATATTGTTTTAATAGACATGATTTTTGTTTTCAAGACCATAATAATTATTATAATAGTCAAAGTAGCAGAAAAAATTATTGAAATTGGTCTAAAGAGTATGCTTGCTATTTTATAGAATTGTGATCTGTATAAATAGAAACAAAAAAGAGATACTACATTATTGCACAGTGAAAATTTTTGTCAACTGTTGAGCATAGTAAAATTATGAACTTACTGAATGCCTTCCGAGTGTCAACTAAGCCTCTGTACTGTGCAAGACTTATCCCCATTGCTGTGCAATCCGGAGCCCAACGATGAGCTTCCTGGGCTCACAGCTCAGCTGCAGTTGATGCACAGTCGGCCTGACCATCTGGTTGATGAGTCAAGGCAGCAGGAACAGCAACAACAGCAAGAGCAGCACCTGGCATGTGACCTGCCAGATAGTTGGAGTACAATATCTTCATTAGCAGCAGCGGCAGCTATTCAGCATACGAAATCCTTGCCAACACTTCAAGATGAAGCTTCAGCGGCTAGGCGCTGCGATACTATGATTGTAGCCGCTGAACCGCGTCGATCCAAAACTCTGTTCGAAGGTCTGCTAGGCTGTCTGCGACCGATGTGGCAAATTGTGGGCAGACGGGCTGCCGTATACGGCGGAGCCTATGCTCAGGTTGCTTCAGGAGCCGCTGTCGGTTCCACCACCGCGGCCACCTCCGTGCCCTGGACTGTTGACATGTTGGACATTTCCGATTTACAGTTTCTAACCTCCGGCAGTCAGGGTGCCGTGTTCTATGGCATTTATAAGGGTCAAGAGGTCAGCGAATTTAACGCATTTTGTTTTTTTGCTCTGATTAATCTGATTGGTTGTGGCAAGGGTAGGGATGGCGAGGTGCTTGGCTCCTATTGGTTGTGACTCAATAAAGAGGGGGGGGTAGGGCTAGCGAGACGCTTGGCTCCTATTGGTTGTGGCTCAATAAAGGGGGGGGGTAGGGCTAGCGTGGTGCTTGGCTCCTATTGGTTGTGGCTCAATAAAGAGGGGGGTAGGGCTAGCGAGACGCTTGGCTCCTACTCCTATTGGTTGTGGCTCAATAAAGAGGGGGGGGTAGGGCTAGCGAGACGCTTGGCTCCTATTGGTTGTGGCTCAATAAAGAGGGGGGTAGGGCTAGCGAGACGCTTGGCTCCTATTGGTTGTGGCTCAATAAAGAGGGGGGGGGTAGGGCTAGCGAAACGCTTGGCTCGTATTGATTGTGGCTCAATAAAGGGGGGTAGGGATGGCGAGGTGATTGGCTCCTATTGGTTGTGGCTTGATAAAATTATAAATCACTTGTAGCATGAAATAAACTCTGATTTGCAAAAAAATTCTCACTCCAGGTGGCAGTGAAAAAGTTCACTGAACCGCCCGAGGTCAGTCTGCAAGAGTTGCGTCATTTGCGCGACCTGCGTCATCCGCATGTTGTCCAATTTATTGGCGCATGCGTATCGGAGCCTAACTGTAACTGTCTGGTGATGGAGTACTGCCCATTCGGCAATCTGTACGAGTTCTACACTAGTAAAGTTGACTGTCTGCCGGCAGCTAAAGTGCTAGACTGGTGCAAACAATTAGCTAGCGGCATGGCCTATTTGCACGAGAGAAAAATTGCACACGGCGATTTAAAGAGTCCAAATATTCTTGTCTGCGATGGAGACGTGCTTAAAATATCCGATTTTGGATTGGTTCGGGTGCCGGCTCTTGAGGGATCGGCCTGTAGTAGACAGGTGCGTTTCTTAATTGGCCTGTGCTGTCATGATTCTGTCTGTGATGGGTTATTGTCAGGTGTGTCTGTGATGGGTTTTTGTCAGGTGTGTCTCCTTGAGTGTCTGATGGGTTCTCCTCAGGTGTCTTAGGAGCTCTCCTCAGGTGTGTCCTAACTAGTTTTCATGTGTCTATGACTAGTCTTCAGATATATATATGACTAGTTTTCAGGTGTCTATGACTAGTCTTCAGATATATGACTAGTTTTCATGTGTCTATGACTAGTCTTCAGATATCTATGACTAGTTGTCATGTCCCTATGACTAGTCTTCAGATATCTATGACTAGCTGTCAGGGGTCTATGACTAGTTGTCAGGTGTGTATGACTAGTTGTCAGGTGTGTATGACTAGTCAGGTGTGTATGACTAGTTTTCAGGGGTCTATGACTAGTCAGGTGTGTATGACTAGTTGTCAGGGGTCTATGACTAGTTGTCAGGTGTGTATGACTAGTTGTCAGGTGTGAATGACTAGTTGTCAGGGGTCTATGACTAGTTGTCAGGGGTCTATGACTAGTTGTCAGGGGTCTATGACTAGTTGTCAGGGGTCTATGTCTAGGTGTCAGGTGTGTAGTATGACTATTTATCCCATCCCCAACCCCATCCGGCAGGTGGCGTCCCGCCTGCTGCAACTATACGGCACAGTGCGCTGGATGTCGCCAGAGCAGTGCCGCCAGGAGAGCTGGGGCTACGCTGCCGATGTGTACAGCTACGGGGTAATCGTGTGGGAGCTGCTGTTCCAAGAGGTCCCCTATAAAAACGTGGACCGTTGGGCGGTAGTGCTTGGCGTCGGTCAGGGCACCCTGTCGTTGCCATTGCCAAGGCACACGCCCGACACCTTGCGCACCTTAATGGAGTCATGCTGGTCGCCGCGAGCCAAGTCTCGTCCGGCATTCAAAACTATCAGGCAATCATTGGAGATGCGATGCACGGATGTGCTCATTTTATCCGATGGCGATCTCAGGATACTTCGTCGGGCTTGGTCAGCTGAGATTGCCTCGGCTCTGTCCAGCATGCGACAGGAGGATCTGAGAGCTAAGCTAGAAGCCGACCTGATCAGGCAGCGCCGTGAGGAGCTGCAGCACGCCAGCGATATTCGCCAGCACTATGAGAAGAAGCTGCACCGGGTGGATAATCTGCAGATGGATCTGACTAATCTGCGTCTGCGCCTACTGTTGCAGGCTAAAGCTACTCAGGACCGGAGCCGTGAGCTGCACCGGCTCATGTTGGAGAAGTGCTGCCGATCCTGCAAGCAGTTGCTCACCGCCTGCGGCACCGGCGATCAGCGTCTACGACGACGACGCGGCAGCCTGGAGGAGCTCCGTCGGCGCTACCTGCCTCCGACGGCGCCGTCAACAAAGCGATCGGCGCCTGCCAAGCCATCGCTAGCCGACGCGTCGGTTCAGACGATCGACCATGCCGATGCTGGCGTCGACGAAGACGGCATTGATTCGTTGCCTCAGCTGCGTCAGAAACCCGGCAGGCGATTGAATAAAAATAATAGCCAGTCAAGTACTAATACGGCTAATAGTAGCAGCAGCCGGAGCAGCGGTTGCAATGTTGGCAGCAGCTACGCTGGCGGCAGCCGCGGCAACAACGGTGCCAGCCCAGCGATGCTGCTAAGCACTGAGATTCTCACCAGGGAGCTGCAGGACAACATGACGGATAGTTTGAGCGATAAAGAGGCCGCGTTTGATCAGTTTAAACAGCAAGGCGGCAGCCGCTGCTCGGCCGGGACCGGGCACGCCGTCTCCTGCGCCGGGGCGCGGGACAGCGCGGCTACCGACTTTAATTTGGTGAGCAAGCACCTGTTGGGAGTCAGGGTTTAAGGATTCTCCTTAGAGTTGAGTTTCATTGCGGGAATCTCGTAATTAAAGGATTTCCACATATGTATAGATTTTTCCTGGTTGCAAAATTCCCCTTAGCTGGGGGATTCCGCTTATTTTGGGGGTTCTCCTTTTTTCGGGATTCCCTTATTTTGGGAAATTTCCTTTGTTGGGTAATTTCCTTTGTTGGGGATTCCCCTTTTTAAGAATTCTCCTTTGTTGGAGATTCCCTTTATTTTGGGGATCCTCCTTTGTTGGGGATTCCTTTAATTGGGGATTCTACTTTGTTGGGGATTCCCCTTATTTGGGGGTTCTCCTTATTTTGGGGATTCTCCTTTGTTGGAAATTCCCCTTATTTTGGGGATTCTACTTTGTTGGGAGTCCCCCTTATTTGGGGATTCCCCTTATTTTGGGGATTCTCCTTTGTTAAGAATTCTCTTTTGTTGGGAATCCCCTTTAGTTTGTGATCTTCCTTAGTTGAGGATTTCACCTAGGGTTTAACCTTGGGAATTTCCATTGAACATGCCCTAGAGTTTAGGGATATTATTTAGATGTGGAAAATTTTCCCGGGTTGAAAAGCATTCTTATGTATGTAACTAAGAATTGACTTTTTCAAGGCCTGTTTTAACATTTTATGTTACACAAATTTTATAGCATGTAGTAAAGTGTCATAAATTTATGATTTATATGTAGACTATGTAGGATCTTCGGTTTTTTATCAAAACAGGAAATGACCTATGCTAAGCCAGGTGCAAAGCCCGCTTAGCTGGTCGAGTTCAATAGGAAGCCATACAGTCTGTTTTTTGTTCTGTTTGCACTTTTATTTTTCGGCTTCCCGCGGCCGCTTTGCCTGTCTGCCTGCAGAAAGCAGACTCTCTTCTCCTCTCCCTCTCGCCTTAGCATTTTGTGACTGGCGGGAGGGCAAAACTAATTTGATTCTGCATCCCAAATATCCCACACCCGCATTCTGACTGCATGGAGTGAAGAGTGGGAGATGGAAAGGGAAGTTTTTGCTGGGCGAGAGACTGCATCCGCTGTTTTTGGGATTCTGTGTACGCTGCTGCTTTTGCACTTGGGGACTGGGACTGGGAGAGAGAGAGAGATTAAGGGGATAGAGGAAGATTTTCCATCCCCGCCATCGATTATTCGCCATTCTGCCTGCCCCTAGCCTAAGCTAAACTGGAAGCTGTGAGCCCCGGGTCCCTGCCAGGCGCCTAACAGAGTTGATCACAGAGAGTTAGATCTATACTGCAAGCTCTGCTGCCATGGGAACCAATGGTGGGGATGGGTTTAGTTCATGGAATATTGAACTGACTCACCCCAGCGGAGGTTGGGGGTGAGGGTAAGAGCACAGATAGGATTCTGGTCTCAGTGCTTGCATTGCCTATCATGGAATGCGTTCTCTTCTCGACTCTCCCTTGCTGTACTTCCTACTGTCTACATGTTTGCCCATTCTACAAGTAATAAAGCTCTTCTTAAAGTTATTTTGCGCTGGTGTGGTATTTTTATACTCAATTCAATTACTATTTTTGGACTAGTAGAGGGAATTTGTGATTGGAATTCTCTATTGTATTGTGTCATTGTCATTCTATCTGTCACTGTCACTCCGTCACTATCTATCTGTCACTGTCTGTCACTCCGTCACTATCTATCTGTCAATCTGTCTGTCGCTATCTATCTGTCACTCTGTCTGTCGCTATCTATCTGTCACTCTGTCACTCTGTCTGTCACTCCGTCACTATCTATCTGTCAATCTGTCTGTCGCTATCTATCTGTCACTCTGTCTGTCGCTATCTATCTGTCACTCTGTCTGTCGCTATCTATCTGTCACTCTGTCTGTCGCTATCTATCTGTCACTCTGTCTGTCGCTATCTATCTGTCACTCTGTCTGTCGCTATCTATCTGTCACTCTGTCTGTCGCTATCTATCTGTCACTCTGTCTGTCGCTATCTATCTGTCACTCCGTCACTATCTATCTGTCACTCTGTCACTATCTGTCTGTCACTCTGTCTGTCTCTCTGTCACTTTGTATCTTTTACTCTGTCTGTCACTCCGCCACTATCTGTCACTTTGTCTGCTAATTCATTAGCTAATTAGCTAATTAATTATTATTTATTAATTAAATCACAGATGCCGCTCAATTCAGAGAACTTCGAAGATCATCAGCATCAACAGCAGCGGAGCTTTGCTCTCAGCATCCTAGAAGTCAAACAGGACCAGGACCAACCTACTTCGACCAATCCGACAATGTCGACCGCAGCGACGTCGACAACGGCGGCTGGGGACAGCGACGGCGTCGGCGCAATGGCTCTTCATCCGCTTCGTCGGAGCGAAGGCTGCGCTAACGGCTTTCGGCCCAATTCGGCATTCATCTAGTGTAGAAATTTCTGCTTTGTTAACTTATTTTTTCGATACATATCGTCTCAGCTCTTTATTTCAACTTTTGTTAACATTTTCTCAATTAAAACAACTCTGTTTGCCTACTAGTCTGAGTAGTTCTTTTGCGCGTTTTTTGAAAAAAATATTTACAGCTTTATTTTTATTTGCTTCACGCCTCCGAGTGATTAACTAACTTTTGATTAAAGAGAAACTTCAAAATTTAGCTTTTTGTGTTAAAATTAGGCTAAACCCCGGTAGTTCCGCGCACAGTGTCTATTGTTTTATTTTCTGCAACAATATATTTTTAAAACTGCATGTTCTAGGATAAATAATGGCCAGTGACTAGCATTGGTAAGCAGTGTCCTTTTTTGCGCGTGTCCTATAGTCCGCTATTTGCTTTTTTGTCTGCTTAAGTTCTTTTCTGGCGCTTTCTCTTCAAGTGTTTCACGAGTTTTTCTATTTGATATGATCTCGGTTGGCGCTGAATAGATCTCTGAATTGGCATTAAATAGATCTCTAAATTGGCGCTGAATAGATCTCTGAATTGGCGCTGAATAGATCTCTAAATTGGCGCTGAATAGATCTCTGAATTGGCATTAAATAGATCTCTGAATTGGCGCTGAATAGATCTCTAAATTGACAATATAGATCTCTAAATTGGCATTAGATAGATCTCTAAATTGGCATTAAATAGATCTCTGAATTGGCGCTGAAAAGATCTCTGAATTGGCGCTGAATAGATCTCTAAATTGGCATTAAATAGATCTATAAATTAGCATTAAATAGATCTCTAATGTGACATTAAATAGATCTCTAAATTGGCATTAAATAGATCTCTAAATTGGCATTAAATAGATCTATAAATAAATTGGCATTAAATAGATCTCTAAATTGGCATTAAATAGATCTATAAATAAATTGGCATTAAATAGATCTCTAAAGTGACATTAAATAGATCTCTAAATTGACAATAAATAGATCTCTAAATTGGCATTAAATAGATCTCTAAATTGGCATTAAATAGATCTATAAATAAATTGGCATTAAATAGATCTCTAAAGTGACATTAAATAGATCTCTAAATTGACAATAAATAGATCTCTAAATTGGCATTAAATAGATCTCTAAAGTGACATTAAATAGATCTCTAAATTGACAATAAATAGATCTCTAAATTGGCATTAAATAGATCTCTAAAGTGACATTAAATAGATCTCTAAATTGGCATTAAATAGATCTCTAAATTGGCGCTGAATAGATATCAAAGCCATTTCAATATTCGATAACTTGCCATTAAATCACACAAGTAATTATTTTTGTTTAAAATCTGTCTTTTCCTGTCGATGTCAGCAAATAGTTTCGTATCCAAGCGTATGGATAAGGCGAATTATTTTTGTGCTAATCAATATTTATTGCGAATTGTCTTTTTCTCTCGGTCACATCGAACTTTTTTGCTTTCGAACACTTGTCAGTAATTTTTAACACATTTTTACCTCATCCGCAACGAGCTTTTTGCCCTCTTGTGTTCCCTTTCTCTTTTTTCTTTTGCGCTTTTTCACTGGTGTCTCTTGATCCAGTGCACTTCTTTTAGTTTTTCTTTCTTCAACTAACATTTTAAATGCTGGTTGGTCGAACCACCTATCTAGTCTACTTATACCCTTACAATTAGTAGTGTAGATTGAGCAGCTAGTCAGTTTTTTGTTTAGCTGTAATCGTTATAGATAATTGATCGATTTCTCACTGCTGCACCCACCCCACTCCTTTACCAACCACCACCCACCCCGCTTATGCACCCAACCCACTCTTTCGCCTACCCCAGTGCTTCGCCCACCCCACTCCTTTACCAACTACCACCCACCCTGCTCATGCACCCACCCCACTCTTTCGCCTACCCCAGTGCTTCGCCCACCCCACTCATTCATCCGCCTCACTCCCTCACCCACCCCACTCCTTCACCAACCGCCACCCACCCCGCTCATGCACCCACCCTACTCCGCCTACCCCAGTGCTTCACCCACCCCACTCCTTCGCCTACCCCAGTACTTCACCCACCCCACTCCTTCGCCTACCCGTGCTTCACCCACCCCACTCCTTCGCCTACCCCAGTGCTTCGCCCACCTCACTACTTCACCCACCCCAACGCCTTCTTCCACCTGACTTGCCTTTTTTGTCTGACATTTAATTAAAGCTTTTCAGTCGCTGACGCATTGCTTACACTTCGCAATCAAACCTGAAGCTTCAGTTACAATAGGCTCTGTTTTTACCTGTTCTGTTTGACCCATTTGCAGCTAACTAAGCTGGTTTTTGTAGACATGTACAGCTTTGTTAACCAATCATTTGTTCATTATCATCATCAATGGCGTTTTTTTAATTCAAATAGATGCAGATTTACATTTTGATGTTTTCATCACACGCTGTCAATATTTTTGGAGCCTGATTATTTAGTGGCAGTCGGAATTGTGATCGAATAGAATTGAATTCATAAATTTCTCCTAGCATAGCTATTTTTCTGTTGTCGATGAACTTAACTTTTTTTCCGAATTAATAGAAAAAAGCACAAGGAACTACTACTCGTAGTAAGGCTGGTTTGACAGTGCATAATGAACTTTAGTAACGCATGTACTTTCAAGTTTTGAAGGTATTTTCGTGGTTTTTTCTAAAAAAAATATAAAATATGTACAAAGCGCAGATCTCGATTTTTTTTCTCATTCGAACGAAACCCCAATCGAACTGAATTTCAACTGTTTGTTTTCGGGTTATTTTTTCTTACTAATACCGTTCCTACCGTCTGTTCCGCTCCCTAACAACCATTTTCGGGCACTACTACTTATTGGAAATTCATGGTAAGAATCAGAAATAGGTGGTAGAGAGCGGAAATGTAGGGATATGGTAGAGAGAGGAAATGCAGGGATATGGTAGGGAGAGGAAATGCAGGGATATGGTAGGGAGAGAGGAAATGCAGGGATATGGTAGGGAGAGAGGAAATGCAGGGATATGGTAGGGAGCAGAGATGGAGGGATATGGTAGGGAGAGGAAATGCAGGGATATGGTAGAGAGCGGAAATGGATGGATATGGTAGAGAGCGGAAATGCAGGGATATGGTAGGGGGGAAATGCAGGGATATGGTAGGGAGAGGAAATGCAGGGATATGGTGGAGCGGAAATGCAGGGATATGGTAGGGAGCGAAAATGGAGGGATATGGTAGGGAGAGGAAATGCAGGGATATGGTGGAGCGGAAATGCAGGGATATGGTAGGGAGAGGAAATGCAGGGATATGGTAGGGAGAGGAAATGCAGGGATATGGTAGGGAGCGAAAATGGAGGGATATGGTAGGGAGTGGAAATGGATGGTAAAAAGCGGAAACGGGTGGTAGGGAGCGGAATGTTTGGTAGGCAGCGGAAATGGGTCAGATGTTACAAAGAGTGGAAATGTACCTTCTTTGTTCTACTTGCAGAATGAAGTATAGAACCTATTGTAATGATTGGCAAAGAAATATGAAACTAAAAAAACAAAAATTTCCAAAAGTCAGCCACAATGAAGCGGAGCTCTGAAACAGCAGCTTTACAAGTTAAGCCGCTTTTGCGTGTATATCTGTTTATTTCCGTTAACTTATAAAAATGGAAAACAAAGAATGAGAAACGCTCATACGCTCAAACAAATACGTCATCGCCTTGCAAGCTGATGAGAAAATTTGCTCATTTTTATTAACGCGATAATGCTTTTATTTGTAGGAGTATTACGCAGATACGATCTGTGGTGGACAACAGAGTGTCAATAGTCAATTTATGATCAGTTATAACTTTAGATTAGATTGGGTGAGACTAAATAAGATTAGATGGAATAACATAATCTCACCTTATCTAATCTAATCCAATCTAATTTAACCTAATCTAATCTTACCTCATTGAATCTAACCCCATCTAGTCTCACTTCATCTAACATAATCCCGTCCAATCTAATCCCATCTCCATATACTAAAATACTATCTAACCTCATCAAATAGCATATGCATCTAGCCAATTAAAATGCACACAGGTGGAGTAACAGTTAGTTCAATTGATTGATTGATTGATTTCCAAATTATTTGCAGCAGAAGTTTAAAAAATACGAAACTTACTGTCTAGCAAAAAGAAAAACATAATTGATTTTTTACCGATTTGCGCATAATTTTAATTTTAGAAAGTTAAACGAAAGAAATAATGGCGATTACATGCCAAAACATTACAGATTAAATTTGAAGCGAAAATGTACTTTAATTAATTAGTTTTTTTTGTGGGAAGCTGGCATTCATTATTTTTATTATCAATAAGGTCTTTTGATTTGACTGGGATCCTGAATATCACTAGATTTGAATTAAAGTCAAATTCAAAATCAAAGTCCCCATAGATTTAAGATCCCGAAAATCCCCATAGATTTAAGATCCCGAAAATCCCCATAGATTTAAGATCCCAAAAATCCCCATAGATTTAGGATCCCAAAAATCCCCATAGATTTAAGATCCTAAAAATCCCCATAGATTTAAGATCCCAAAAATCCCCATAGATTTAAGATCCTAAAAATCCCCATAGATTTAAGATCCTAAAAATCCCCATAGATTTAAGATCCTAAAAATTCCCATAGATTTAAGATCCTAAAAATCCCCATAGATTTAAGATCCTAAAAATTCCCATAGATTTAGGATCCCAAATATCCCATAGATTCAAGATCCCGAAAATCCCCATAGATTTAAGATCCTAAAAATTCCCATAGATTTAAGATCCCAAAAATCCCCATAGATTTAAGATCCTAAAAATTCCCATAGATTTAAGATCCTAAAAATTCCCATAGATTTAGGATCCCAAATATCCCATAGATTCAAGATCCCGAAAATCCCCATAGATTTAAGATTCCAAAAAATCCCCATAGATTTAAGATCCCAAAAATCCCCAGAGATTTAAGATTCCAAAAAATCCCCATAGATTTAAGATCCCAAAAATCCCCAGAGATTTAAGATCCCAAAAATCCCCAGAGATTTAAGATTCCAAAAAATCCCCAGAGATTTAACATCCTAAAAAATCCCCATAGATTTAAGATCCCGAAAATCTCCATAGATTTAGGATCCTCAATATCCCATAGATTTAAGATTCCAACAAATCCCCATAGATTAAAGATCCCAAAAATCCCCATAGATTTAAGATCCCAAAAATCCCCATAGATTAAAGATCCCAAAAATGCTCATAGACTGGGATCTTACAAGACCTTCAAACTAAGCCGCAGCCTGGGGCCTGTAGAGCACAGCGCGCAGGAAGGCCATGATGCCACCGCTGATGCCGCCGCTAATGGGCAGAGTGACCACCCAGGCCAGCAGGATATTACGGAATATTGACCACTGCACATTGTCCCGGCTGCGAAAGAAACCGACTAGCACTACACTGCCAACCTTGCAGTGCGTGGTGCTGATTGGGATGCCAATGTTCGAGGCGATTAACACGGCCAGAGCTGCGCCTAGTTCGATGCAGAAACCGCTGCGGAGTGAATTGGGATTTTTTTGGGGAATTGGGTCAACTGCTGAAATTATTAGGCATATAAAAATGCCGGAGTATAACAAATAAACTTACTGAATAAGTAGGATTCTGAATGAGTGAATCCATAACAGTGAAAGAATGAATCCAAGGCTTACCTAGACGGTGTAATAGTGGTCAAATCCTCGCCCAGCGTCTTGATGACGCGCCGGCCCCAGACCCACAGGCCGATGCTGATACCGACGCCGCCAAACAGCAGAATGTGCACCGGCGTCATTGTCGGCTTGCTCAGAATGTCCTGCGTGGTGGCAATGCTCCACAGTCCGACCAGCGGCCCGATGGCGTTGCTGACATCGTTGCCGCCGTGAGCGAAGGAGCCGAAGACGGCAGTGAGAATCTGCAGCCAGGCAAAGATGCGACACTGCTCGGGCTGGTCGCGCATCTCCGGGACTTCCGCGCCTTCGGCTTCATCAGCGGATGCTGGGACCTCCTCCTGGATTGGGAATCGAGTGAACTCAGCCACTCACTCAGTACTCAGCCTTCACTCACTCTGTAATCATCCTTCACTCACTCTGTAATCAGCCTTCACTCACTCTGTAATCATCCTTCACTCACTCTGTAATCAGCCTTCACTCACTCTGTAATCAGCCTTAACTCACTCTGTAATCAGCCTTCACTCACTCTGTAATCAGCCTTCACTCACTCTGTAATCAGCCTTAACTCACTCTGTAATCAGCCTTAACTCACTCTGTAATCAGCCTTAACTCACTCTGTAATCAGCCTTAACTCACTCTGTAATCAGCCTTCACTCACTCAGTACTCAGCCTTCACTCACTCAGTACTCAGCCTTCACTCACTCAGTACTCAGCCTTCACTCACTCTGTACTCAGCCTTCACTCACTCTGTACTCAGCCTTCACTCACTCAGTACTCAGCCTTCACTCACTCAGTACTCAGCCTTCACTCACTCAGTACTCAGCCTTCACTCACTCAGTACTCAGCCTTCACTCACTCAGTACTCAGCCTTCACTCACTCAGTACTCAGCCTTCACTCACTCAGTACTCAGCCTTCACTCACTCAGTACTCAGCCTTCACTCACTCAGTACTCAGCCTTCACTCACTCAGTACTCAGCCTTCACTCACTCAGTACTCAGCCTTCACTCACTCAGTACTCAGCCTTCACTCACTCTGTACTCAGCCTTCACTCACTCAGTACTCAGCCTTTACTCATCCCTTACTCAGCCTTCACTAATCCCTTACTCAGCCTTCAATCATCCCTTACTCAACCTTTACTCACCTCTTCTCCGCCATTTTTCCCGTCTCGTTTGAATGGCAATTTAAGCAGGCTCTTTTTCTGCTTCCGTTTGCCGGCAGCAGACAGCACGGCAACTTTGGGATTGTCTTCATCATTAGCAGCAGCAGCACCAGTCAATACCTTCATCTTGTCTAGTGCCGCCGTAGAGTCGGTCAGTTCGTCTTCCTCCTCGGCGATTTTCTCCGGTATTCGATCGCCTAATCGACGCTCTCCGTTGCCGGCGGCCAGTTTGACGTCTTGATCTTCATCATTTTCGTTGGCATCGTCCAGCTGCCCGTTTGTCAGGCGTTGCATCTCGATCTCTAATTCATTCATTTCCTCTGGGTTGAACATGAAAGATTCGAATATATTAAAAAAATTTGAAAAAAACGTGATCCCATTCTAAGAAAATCTGTGATCCCATTCCAAGAAAGTTGAAGAAACCGGTGATCCCATTCCAAGAAACCGGTGATCCCATTTCAAGAAAGTTGAAGAAACCGGTGATCCCATTCCAAGAAACCGGTGATCCCATTCCAAGAAACCGGTGATCCCATTCCAAGAAACCGGTGATCCCATTCCAAGAAAACACGTGATCAAATTCTAAAAAAAACGTGATCCCATTCCAAGAAACCGGTGATCCCATTCCAAGAAAACACGTGATCAAATTCTAAGAAAACTCGTGATCCCATTCCAATAATCCCTTTGACGTATTTTCGATGCAAAAAAACATTTCCTAGCGAAAAAGTCTGTGAATATACTCACTCAAAATTCGTCTTCTCTGCCAGGGAATGACGAACTGTTTGACAGCCACTGAGCAGATAATTCCCACAGTGTAAGCTATCACGATGGCGCCCCATAGTGGAATCAGGTTGAATTTTAGCACTGAAAAAACGGAATTCATGGGTATTTAATCTATTACTTAAATAAAGTGAGCTGACGTGCGACTCCTAATGAAGCTGGGGCGATTCTTGATGAGGCTGGGGGCGATATTTGCTGAAGCTGGGGGTGATTCTTGATGAGGCTGGGGCGATTCTTGATGAGGCTGGGGGCGATATTTGCTGAAGCTGGGGGTGATTCTTGATGAGGCTGGGGCGATTCCTGATGAGGCTGAGGGTGATTCTTGATTAAGCTGGGGCGATTCTGGATGAGGCTTGAGCGATTTTTGATGAGGCCGGGGACGATTCTAATGAGGCTGGGGGATTTTTGATGAGGTCTGAGTCAAGTGGAATCAATATCAAATGATTGGCTCACAGTCGGGTCCCTCGTACACAATAGAGAACACATTGATGACAATGGTGAAACCGTAGATCAATGGCAAGAATCTAAGTCCCGGTTCCAGCGGGTCTTTCTGCAGTTTTGGCGTTGAATAAAATATTAATTTAATTTAAGTACATTTTAGTGAAATATACTACTACTATGCAACATAAGTAGAAAATGAAGAATTTACCTTAGTCAGTACAAATCTCTTAACCAAATAGAAGAAAAACACGGATATTCCTCCGCTAAGAAGTGGCGAAATGAACCAGGAGGCCACTGGAAAAATGGGGTGTATCTGATAGTAATATTTGTTTATAAGCTTAAAAAGGCGCAACTAGTTAAATAAAATGAATGCTAGCTATGTACACAGATAATAAGTACAGGTATTTAGTATCTGTGGCTATGTATGAGTACTTTTCTAATTTCGATTGAAGTATTATTTTTAGCCTGCTGTTGTGTCTACACTAGAAGACTCACTGTTTGCACTAGAGATAAACAACTAATTTAATAAGTGTTTGGGTTTCATTTTTCTTTATTGTACCAATTTTCAGTTTCTCAGCTGCGAGTGTTTAAGACTATTATTTTAAGTATTTAGCGTCTAGTTTCGGTTTCCGTATCGCTGCAAAAAATATTATTATTATATTCTCGAACTTTTTAGTTACGCCTTTCGGAAAAACTTGAATTTAGACAAGAAACGAAACTGTAGCAAAAACGGCAATGGCAATAGCTTTGCAGAAGTGTCCTCCCTACTGAGTATTAAAAAACTCTATCACGTGACGATAGCGTGGCTTCACTTGTGGCAGGATTCCGATTACCCGGGGGCGGGTGCTGTCGGGCTCCAAAAATAGAGGATTGGCTTGGCTAGCTGAAGGGGACAGACAGGACAGTGAGAGAGAACTGTGTACAGACGGATGGGTTGGCCGTCTTTCCCAAATCAGCCACCCCAAGCCCCAACCCCCATAGCCCGCCAGCCCAAACCCGACACGCTGAGCGAAGAGAGCTGGTTAGAATCTTCGGGTCTTTTAGATATAGAACCTAGCGTGGGAACTGGGAAACCGGATGGTTGAACGGACAGGGGGACAGGGGCTTAGGAGCTAGCTAAAGCTTCTAGCGTTGATGGAAAGGCACAGGAAAATCGAAGCTCTCTCAGCTCTCAGCGTCACACTGTCTACGGTCGACTGCGTTTTTTGCACTCTTAATAATACCGTCTGTTAAAGAACTGAAACCTCACCATGTCCCCTCCCTCCTCACTCCTCGTCCTCAGCCATTCCGACCTCACTCCGCGCGCCGTGTTTTGAATTTAATTTTATTTTAACTTGATTTTACGACATTGGCGCAGGTAATGTTCAATATTAGTTCAATAGTTGTGTAATAATAAATAATTCTAATTAACTTACAAAACTTCCAGGCCCCGAACAAAGATAAGAAAATCGAGACCTCTGTCAAGAGTCAAAACAAAAGCCTCCCTCGCCCACCTCCGCTTTAAAATCTATTTGCTCATGGGGGTGATAAGATCAATTTTAATTTTAGATTTTAAGAAACACGCCAATTCGAGCTAAACAGAGCTGATAAGGCCCGAAGAGTGAAGCTAATAATTACACTGTGTACTTAGCTAAAGTTGAGCTCGTAACCTGAGGGGGCGGGAACCCATGTAATCTTTGATCTTTGATAAAAACTATAATGAATAACTTTATAATGAATTCAAGGACGACTAAAGTAACGTACTTAAGTAGTCCTTGCATATAGTATGTTCTATAATTGTACGAGCGTATGCACATGAACATAAACAAATATACTAATAACACACTAACAGAGTAAGTAACCGAGTTACAGTTCCTCATAATAAATCATAACTTTGGGGAAAGCGTTTCCGGTTGGGTTAGAAATGGAGTCAGTCAGTCAAGCAGTGGTCTTTACATGCGTAAATACAAAGGACAAGTTGAATAAAACAGTCACGATCCCACACAGACTGGGCTCTCTAGAAATGGCTATGGGAAAAAAGAGGAAAATTGGAAACAGCAAGTCAAGCCTGACTTCTCTGCTTCCTGGGCCTGCGAACAGCACAAAACGCTATAAGGCCAGGCTTGATGACAAAAAAGGTCGACAAACATAACTCGCTAGATAAGTTTTTTCTGGGCTAGCTACTAGTTCCTCCTTGCTCCAGGAGTCCAGTGGTTTCATTTAAAAAAGCCATCTATACCTTAATTTTTCAAACTCTTAACTCGTAAAGTCAAGAAAAAAGTTATATAAAAACTCACCAATTAAGCCAAGCTTCTTCCAGTCAACGCCTTGAGTGCCCTTGGCAACCAGAGAGAAGCCGACTGTTGCTCCAACAATTGAATGGGTACCGGACACGGGCACACGGAAAAATGTAGCAACCAGGAGCCAGATGCAGGTACCTTGGAATTCGGTCAGCAATCACAGTCATTAGTTATTTATTTTATTATGTGGTACTTTTAGAAATCCCACATTTCATATTCTTAAACAATTTAAAAGTTAAAATAAATCCCCAAAAATTTCGTAAACTCGAAATAATTTGAAATAGCATTTGAGACATTGAATCACTTGAATGTGAAATCTGGAAATGTGAAGTCTGGCAAGTGGGAATTGTGAAGCTTTGGGATTGGCCGATTGGAAAGTTTGGAGGATTGTGAAGCTTGGCCTTGGGTTGGGAATTGTGAAAAGTGCAGTACATTTCCTGATTTCCAACGAAGAGCGCTGAACCTTACCAGCAAGGCTACTCAGCTGTCCAAGCATCATCAGTTGAGATCCGTCGCCAATAGTACCATTAGTTTGATTGACATTGTCTTTAATATACAACTCTGGCGTAATAATACCCTTTCGTATAGTTTCGGACACTTTAGCGCCCAGTAGTACCGAGCCCAAGGTCTCAAAGATTGAAGCCAGAATGCAGGCCTGACGCAAGGTGAGCACTTTCGAGCCAACCGAGGTGCCAAAACTGTTAGCGACATCGTTAGCGCCAATTCCGAATGCTAGCACAAATGCGATAATAAAGCCGAGAACAACTATCCAGATTTGCTCTTGAGGTATTTGCACGTCGAACATTTTGTTGCCGACCGGTTTTTAGTCCGTTAGAGTTAGCTTCTTTTCGACTCGACTAAGTCTAGTGCGCAGCGTGACAACTGAACTGACTGGGTGGAGTTCTTTTTCTCGCCTAAAAAGCAGGCCGAGAGGTAGAAACTAACTGAATAGAATGCTTTTACTGTTTTCAGGGTACAGAGGGGCAGCCAGGAGTTTTTAAGTTTTTTTTAATGGAGAAGGCGGCAGAATCCAAATACACAGAGATATATTTAGAGTTCACAGGCGGGCCTTCGAAGACAATTATAATAAATCGGCTCGTAGTAGTAGCTTTAGTTTGTTTCGGGCTAGTGTGCGAGCGAGCGCGCTCTCCTCCCCTCTCTTCTCTTTCACTCCTACCTCACCCCACCCCCAGTCTTATTTTTAGGAACACTCCAGTCAGTGTACCCACCCCCTGCCCCCTCGACCCAGCCAATTCTAGCCATCCAAAATGAACGCCGTAAAATCATGGGGTGGCGGGTGCAAGGGGGTGGCTGCGCGTTCACTTGTGTTAGGGGTGTTTTCTCACTGTAAGGGGGGTAGAGGGACGTTATGAAACCCCGGGGAAGAGAGGAAGGGGTTCAGGAAAAAATGGCTGGAACCTGGCATGGCCTTTTTCCCCGATTCCCCTTTCCATTCCCAAGTCGGCCTCTCAGTGTTGTCCTCTGCAGTCCTATCCAATCCTCTTGCTGTAAGTCAGTCGGTTTCTGCTATCGTCTGGACTTCTTATTTCTTCTATGTAATTACTAGACCTGCAGTCCACAAAGGGACGGGGCGGGGGCTAGCTAGACGATATTGCAGCGCCGCCCTCTAAATAAAGGATAATTATCTGACACTACACTCGTGGGAAGAAAGCGATGCGATCACGCTACAGGCTCGTGGTCTTGTACTAGGGGGGGGGGGTTAAATAGTCGTAAAAATAAGTTAAAAATTATGAGAATACCGCGTAATACTAATTAGCAAAACGCAACGAACACTGAGCTGACCTGTATCACCTAAGTACTTCTGTGTACCGAGTACGAGGGTACCTTGTTTTGCTTTTCTCTGCTATAATTTGTTATACTATAGTGAATGAGAATATTTTTTTTGCAGCAATTTTGAGAATTACAAGTAAAACGCCAAAAGACGAATAATATTTCAAGTTTCAAGTTTTTTGCGCAGACTCTTGAGTTGCGCGCTTCGCTTTATCAAAAGTTAGTCATATTTTCTATGTAGTACGCTCGTATTGCAGAAAATAGTGTTGATGCATACCACGTACGCTATTATATCAATAGTATGCTTATGGTTTAACTACATTTAAGCTTCGGAATTTCGAATGCGCCTCTGAATTATTTTTGTAAATCCAGTTTCATAGGCATCACATTATATTCTGACTAATACGAGCGTAGCTACTTCCCCGAAAAAAAATTAGAATGAAAACTGTTTTTAACTTCGCATGGTTTCATAATAACAATTAACTTTCATATTCTTACTAAATTAATTCTATTAATTTTGCCTACCCAAACAGTAGACCCTGTTTCGAATATTGAGAAGAGAACACTGCCATCAAGTTGGGACCTGGGAGTTCTTAAGATGATTCAAAGACAGACGAAGCAAATTAATTATCGATGTTGCTAAGCTTTACTTACAGTAGCATGTGGAGTAATTTGACAGTTAAAATCAATTTAGATGCGCGATAATTCATGCGCAGTGGCCATTTTTCGCTTAGCTTTGCCAGCGAAAGGTTTGCCACATGCTCTGAATACATTCTAAAGATGTCAGCTGCAGCTGGGGCGCCGCCAGAGGGGACACCGGCTACAGAGGGGACACCATCTACAGAGGGGACAGCCATCTACAGAGGGGACAGCCATCTACAGAGGGGACAGCCATCTACAGAGGGGACACCATCTACAGAGGGGACAGCCATCTACAGAGGGGACACCATCTACAGAGGGGACAGCCATCTACAGAGGGGACAGCCAGCTACAGAGGGGACAGCCAGCTACAGAGGGGACACCATCTACAGAGGGGACAGCCAGCTACAGAGGGGACACCATCTACAGAGGGGACAGCCATCTACAGAGGGGACAGCCATCTACAGACGGGACAGCCAGCTACAGAGGGGACAGCCAGCTACAGAGGGGACACCATCTACAGAGGGGACAGCCATCTACAGAGGGGACAGCCATCTACAGAGGGGACAGCCATCTACAGAGGGGACACCATCTACAGAGGGGACAGCCAGCTACAGAGGGGACACCATCTACAGAGGGGACAGCCATCTACAGAGGGGACAGCCATCTACAGACGGGACAGCCAGCTACAGAGGGGACAGCCAGCTACAGAGGGGACACCATCTACAGAGGGGACACCATCTACAGAGGGGACAGCCATCTACAGAGGGGACAGCCATCTACAGAGGGGACAGCCATCTACAGAGGGGACAGCCATCTACAGAGGGGACAGCCAGCTACAGAGGGGACAGCCAGCTACAGAGGGGACACCATCTACAGAGGGGACAGCCAGCTACAGAGGGGACACCATCTACAGAGGGGACAGCCATCTACAGAGGGGACAGCCAGCTACAGAGGGGACACCATCTACAGAGGGGACAGCCATCTACAGAGGGGACACCATCTACAGAGGGGACACCGTCTACAGAGGGGACACCGTCTACAGAGGGGACAGCCATCTACAGAGGGGACAGCCATCTACAGAGGGGACAGCCATCTACAGACGGGACAGCCAGCTACAGAGGGGACACCATCTACAGAGGGGACAGCCATCTACAGAGGGGACACCATCTACAGAGGGGACAGCCATCTACAGAGGGGACACCATCTACAGACGGGACAGCCAGCTACAGAGGGGACAGCCATCTACAGAGGGGACACCATCTACAGAGGGGACACCATCTACAGAGGGGACACTGTCAGCTACAGAGGGGATGTCAGCTACAGAGGGGATGTCAGCTACAGAGGGGATGTCAGCTACAGAGGGGATGTAAGCTACAGAGGGGATGTCAGCTACAGAGGGGATGTCAGCTACAGAGGGGATGTCAGCTACAGAGGGGATGTCAGCTACAGAGGGGATGTCAGCTACAGAGGGGATGTCAGCTACAGAGGGGATGTCAGCTACAGAGGGGATAGGGGACGCCAGCTACAGAAGGATGTCATTCTACAGAAGGGATGTCAGCTACACAAGGGACGCCAGCTACAGAAGGATGTCATTCTACAGAAGGGATGTCAGCTACACAAGGGACGCCAGCTACAGAAGGATGTCATTCTACAGAAGGGATGTCAGCTACACAAGGGACGCCAGCTACAGAAGGATGTCATTCTACAGAAGGGATGTCAGCTACACAAGGGACGCCAGCTACAGAAGGATGTCATTCTACAGAAGGGATGTCAGCTACACAAGGGACGCCAGCTACAGAAGGATGTCATTCTACAGAAGGGATGTCAGCTACACAAGGGACGCCAGCTACAGAAGGATGTCATTCTACAGAAGGGATGTCAGCTACACAAGGGACGCCAGCTACAGAAGGATGTCATTCTACAGAAGGGATGTCAGCTACACAAGGGACGCCAGCTACAGAAGGATGTCATTCTACAGAAGGGATGTCAGCTACACAAGGGACGCCAGCTACAGAAGGATGTCATTCTACAGAAGGGATGTCAGCTACACAAGGGACGCCAGCTACAGAAGGATGTCATTCTACAGAAGGGATGTCAGCTACACAAGGGACGCCAGCTACAGAAGGATGTCATTCTACAGAAGGGATGTCAGCTACACAAGGGACGCCAGCTACAGAAGGATGTCATTCTACAGAAGGGATGTCAGCTACACAAGGGACGCCAGCTACAGAAGGATGTCATTCTACAGAAGGGATGTCAGCTACACAAGGGACGCCAGCTACAGAAGGATGTCATTCTACAGAAGGGATGTCAGCTACACAAGGGACGCCAGCTACAGAAGGATGTCATTCTATAGAAGGGATGGCAGCTACAGAAGGGACGCCAGCTACAGAAGGACGTCATTTTATAGAAGGGATGGCAGCTACACAAGGGACGCCAGCTACAGAAGGTGTCATTCTACAGAAGGGATGTCAGCTACACAAGGGACGCCAGCTACAGAAGGATGTCATTCTATAGAAGGGATGGCAGCTACAGAAGGGACGCCAGCTACAGAAGGACGTCATTTTATAGAAGGGATGGCAGCTACACAAGGGACGCCAGCTACAGAAGGATGTCATTCTACAGAAGGGATGTCAGCTACACAAGGGACGCCAGCTACAGAAGGATGTCATTCTATAGAAGGGATGGCAGCTACAGAAGGGACGCCAGCTACATTCGCAAACTGCAGTGATCCCTACGACTGCTGATGGAAGCTGGATGCGACAAGCTGTTTGACAGCGAATGCATGACAACTGTAAGCTTGTCCGCTTAATACCTCATTAGGAGATATAGTAATGCAGTCAGGCAAATCTCCCGCGGGAAATTCTCGTGCTTGATCCATTTACGATATCGTAAAATAGATGCACGTACAAAGAACATATCATAAAAAATTTAACTAACAAATTTATGTTCGAACTGTGCAATCCTTGCTCTTAGCCTAACCATACAGCAGTGTAAGCCTATAAACCAAATTTACTGTGGCATGAGCAGATGGAAAAAATTTTAATTTTATCAGCGAGCTGGCTTGCCTTTTTCAGCTGAATCCTGATCCGAGCGTACATGTACATGTATAACGCTGTTTCCTTTCGTTCGCATTGGCAGAGTTTGCTATAGGAATTAATTTGCATAGCATATTGATGAAAACGCGCTGTTTATACAGACGCAAAACACTATATATCCTGAAAGGATGATGCTTGATATGCATACTATTCGGCATGTTTCTCGGCCTGCTTCGTCCCCAAGTCCCTATAGTTTAGGTCTTTAATCCCATGAGAGAAAAGCACATTGCGGAACTAGCTATATACTGAAGCACGGCTGGGAGCAGTGCACAAATATCCAATGGGAATTATTCAATTCTACCATTTTGAACCGGAAATCCACAATAAAGTCTGTGGAAAAAGTATCACTTTTGATGAGAATTAAATCATTTTATGGATCCGATATCAGGAGCATTAAAACGATTCAATTCTCCTCAGAAGTCAACTACTTTTTACCATTAACTACGGACTGATAACAAAAATTGTGTATATTTCTTCATATTCTATGGGTTTGAGGTCGGTATGTGATTAAATCCCGAGAGCCGAATTTTCGTGATGGAAATATGTCTATGGTTAACATGGTTAACTTCCCCCAGTGGGGCTTTACCCCCACACTCACCGACCCATCCACAGGCTAGCTATTTAGCTAGTGGTCGTCTCCGCAACCCCGAAAACCCTGAGGGGTTTGGGCCACAGACACTAGCTGTTGCTGCTGCTGCTGCAAAGCGACTGTCAGTCACAGATTGTAAGGCTTTTCTAGTGCTTTTCTTCGAGTGCTAATGCTTGAGAGCAACAGAAGCTATAGTCTATGGCCTTAACCCCACGGGGTTACGGCCAGGCCTTGCGAAAAGTCGAGTTCAAGTCTATGGTAGAAAGCCTAGAGTCAGAGAAGTCGAGGACAATTTTTTTGAAGATTTCCCTTATCGTGAATTCCTTCGCAGCTGTGATTTGACAGACAGGGAACTTACTAGAATTACCTCGACAGTTGACAATTTACCTAAATATTTCACTTCATATTTAATACCAGACTTTTTTGTTCATAGAACGTGTAGCATTTCCCGCCAGCCGCATGCAATCAAAACATTCGTTTAACCGTCTATGCAAGCAGCCTCGAGTGGCTTTACATGTGTTATATAGCTAGATAACTCACTCATCCTGCTTAGTCGCTCTTGGCTTTCCCTGGCGAAATCGGTCTATACCCAGCATAAAAAGCATAAAATACCGCGCACTGCGTCTGCCACTCCTCCAAGCATAAAAGTTATGCCAACCGAACTGCTCGAGGGCTATAAGGATTAGAAAACTTTGAAGCCACTTGTCGAATGCTGGGAGCTACTCAAAACTGGTTCATTACTCTGGTAGCGTAGGACTCAAGCTCGATCTCGAGGGCTCTCCATTGCTTCGCTCGCTTCCTTTCCTCGGCATATTTTTTCCTGTTTTCTGTATAGAAACTTTCTCCAAATTCTATCCAAAACTGCTTGTTGCTTCTGATAGATTCCCCGATAATCCGGGATCTTATCTCGAGTCTTTCTCTATCAATCGCAATTCCCCCGCTGTTATTAGTTTTCCATCATCGTCTGTAAATGTAGAAAAAAATCGATTTTATTCATTGCAATGGTTTAGAAATTGGACGTCAACAAGAGTTATAATGCGCATATATTTTCTAGCTCTAGATTCACAGCGACAGGAATGGGTAGCGGCACAACATCAAAGCATTTAACGTTGATATACTCGTAGCTAATATAGCTTTCCTATAATATAATAAACTGTATAGATAGTACGAAATATCCTACTTACTAAACCAGTGTCTTTATTTGTCAGAAACTATGCAAAAAAGAATTACTTTCATTAATCAACGATACAATGCGTCGAAATATCAAACTGACAAGCAAAACCTAATACTGATCGATGGGTTAAACACTCAACACAAATAGGTTTTATTATAACACATAAAGTTCAATATGCAGACAGGTTTATAAGAGTAAATTTGGCTACAACCGTTATTAATAGTTAAGATAAACAGATCACCATCAATGGTGATTTATTTGGTCCTGATAAATCAGGTTTTCTTTAGGCGTTGAAAAGTGTTAGGTAGTCTACGTTCTAGGCCATGCATCATCTGTGCGAACCATCCAGACTGAATTCGAATTCCATTAAATGCAGCAACAATTGCAAAAGCTGGGCGTTGCCAAAGTCACTGCCGAGTAATGTAGATGGCGTGAAGACGCGACTGCCAGGTCAGAATGTCGGCATCAAACAGTCTGCGATCGCGCAGCCGCAGCCGCAGGCGGGACACGAACGGATAGAACCTTCGCAGACTGGCACACGTAGTCACCTTCTGTTCGCAACGAAACTTGTCGCTGTGAATCTCGAACAGGCAGCTGCTGTAGTAATTATCGCTGTAACCCTTCGTCAAGAACTCGTCCGGTTTATTCGGCGCCGCAAACAGGTACGGCCCGAATGGGCGCTGGCTTAGCGGATAGACATCCGCCAGATCAAAGCTGAACTGCCACTCAGGCCGGGAGAAGTACTGGCCCAGTACCTTGCCAAAGAACAAGTCAACGGAGAAGCGACAGCGCTTGCTGTTGGGATTCGAAGAGTCAAGTCGGTGACAGAGAATGTCCAGCCGCCAGTGCTGATTAGTCTGTTCGGTATCAACGAATTGGAACTCATCCAGTTCGGACAGTTCGGTTAGCAGTTTGCGAACTTCGTACTTTTGATCCTCGCGGACCATGAAATCAACGTCGTCGTCCCACGGTATGACGCCAAAGTGTCGCCCAGACCCGATCAGACTGCCGTCCGTGAGGAAAATCTCCAATCCTCGTTGGGAGAAATTCTGATTGAGCCTGTTTAGAAGATGGTATATCTTCGTCAGTTCGGCTTCGGAATACGACTGATTGAAACAACCAGTCAGGCCGGTCCCGAATTCCTTCTCTGTCAAGGATGCATCGTCGGCATTTGAAAACAGGGCATTCTGACAAGCCAACGACACACCGACGGGAAAGACGGGCTCCGCCAGTCTAACGTAGTTGGGCCCCTCGGAAATTTTCAGTTGCTTCTCACTTTCTCGACTGTCGCCTATGCGAAGCAGTTTGAGCAGTGTCTCCGTGTCGTTGACGCAATCCTCTCGTCTCAGCATGCCCGGCGAGGGGGCGTCAACTCGGCCCGTCAGGTAGAGCATCAGGCGGTGCATGATGGAGCCACACGACGGTACGCAATGGTTGCTGGAGAAGCTTCTGCCTCCGCCGACTCCAAGCCTCCAAGACACCGCGACGCTGGCTAGCCGCAACTGCAGCATCCAGTAGAAGACGACAAGGCCCGCTGTGCAGGTCAGCATTAGCGACAAACGCGACCATCTGCGGCCCATTTCGTGGTTGATAGAAACCAAATTTTCTGCGTTTCTTTCCAGAAAAAGCGGTGCGCATTTACAAAAAGCCTGGCTACTAATACGGATGCTTCGTTCTTGATGTACTGGTACAGTTCTGGTCTGAATCTTTAACGGGTCTTAGAGGGAGAAAGAGCAACTCGACCGAACCAACGCCCAGCCAATCAGGCACAGCCGACCAAGCGAACAAAGTCGGAGCGCTGGAAATGCTTGAGAGAACTAGCCGGCATAACATCAGGCAGATGTTTATGGGATAGCTGGGTTTATTTGTGTCACACCATGTGTCCTGACGCATCAACTGAGAGTTTAAAGTCAGAGAATTTTGCCATTGGCAATTAAATAGTCTGCATACTAGGAGGGCCCTTACTGATAGGAGCTATTCTGCAAACATTTAAACTTTATAGTGCCCTGTGAGAGCTGGCAGTGCTAAAAAGCACCAAATAAAAAAATCTATAGCAGGCCGACATACATATACCGAGTACGACGCAGAAAAGTCGCTGACTGGAGCAGATCGTGTACCACTAGACGCTGCACATCTGTTGCCAGAAATTCGCGAATCTGAGCCTGCAGCCTACGATAGCCGGCTGTTGGCCAGAATTCAGTTCGGATTTTTCTCCCCCCAGCTGCCCAGCTCCCCTGATAGAGCAGTGGGAGAATCCCCTTGCCAAGGCTCCGCTATCGTGGCAGCGTTTTAGGACCCGATAAATTGTTTATGAAGCTATCAGCACTGACTCGAACTGGGGTTTTGCGGCGCATGCCGGAGAGCAGGCTTTGCGTGCTGTGCGAGGTTCGGTTCGAGGCATGGGACACGAACTCGGCTGCGATACAGTAGGGGTCAGCATTCTAGACGGCCGCTGAAAGATAGATAGATAGATAGATAGATAGATAGATAGATAGATATTAGAAGGGTAGATAGCACCAGGGGCGCCAGCACCAGGGGCGCCAGCACCAGGGGCGCCAGCACCAGGGGCGCCAGCACCAGGGGCGCCAGCACCAGGGGCGCCAGCACCAGGGGCGCCAGCACCAGGGGCGCCAGCACCAGGGGCGCCAGCACCAGGGGCGCCAGCACCAGGGGCGCCAGCACCAGGGGCGCCAGCACCAGGGGCGCCAGCACCAGGGGCGCCAGCACCAGGGGCGCCAGACAGACAGCCCTGTTTACACTCATTACTCCATGGCATCAGCTCCAACAATATCCCAGCCTCCCATCAGGCTAATCATCCGCTATCGAGAGAGTGGGAGGCGGGTTGGCGATGTCCTCCCAAGTCCCGCGGCCAATTTCGCATCGCGCAAGTAATTGAGGCCGCCAGTAGAATATCGGCAACAGCTGTGTGCGGAGCTGCGGAATTTGGCGGCATCGCAATTCAAGCCAGACTTAGCCAGCCAAGCCAGCTAGAAAATTGTGCTCCATCCGGGATGGGTTGGATCGGCTGGGGTAAGTGAGGATAAAAATTCGAAGATGGACAGACATTCTGCCTCACAGCAGCAGTGTTATATTATACTTGGCTGTGTTGTTTAGGGCGGATATTTCTGGGAATAATTTAATTTTCATTCCCCTTTCCCCAGCTGTAATACTAGGACCAATGTATTAAACCAGTGAAAATACACTGCGGAGATGGGGAAAATCATTTTTCATCACAAAATGAATCATTGCATTTGAACTGGGACAGTGTGAATCCCTAATTACCATAATTACTTGAAATTTATTGTTTTGTTGCTTCTTGAATCAAGTGTATTTCCCTTCTTATCCTCTCCTATCTCCGTACTGCACTTTTTGTCCAGGAAATCGGCCTCCTAAAAAATTGCATTATCTTTTGACTTTTGCGTCCTATACGAGTATTATACTACAGTAAAACGTTTTTCATGTCCTGGACTATGATTTTTCATGTCAGGGACTATGAGTTTTCATGTCAGGGACTATGATTTTTCATGTCAGGGACTATGAGTTTTCATTTCAGGGACTACGATTTTCATGTCAGGGACTGCGAATTTTCATGTCCTGGACTAGGACTTTTCATGTCAGGGACTATGAGTTTTCATGTCAGGACTATGAGTTTTCATGTCAGGGACTATTATTATTCATCTCAGGGACTTTAATTATTCATGTCAGGGACTATGCAGTGATAGCAGTGCTATGCTAACAAACACACTGGGATGTCAGTTAAGTGTCAAAATCCAGAGGTTAAATCGTCAAGGCAGTTGATATTTAAGGCCACCCAAGCCCGCGCTGACACACAAGATCTAGATAGATAGAGACGCACATTAGCAAGGCCCATTAGCGTCGCAGCTGCAGGCCCAGCTATATGTAGAGGCCATTAATTTCCCAACTTCTTTTTGCTTCAACCGCGATATCAAGACATGGCTAAACCGAACTGACTGACTGCTTAGTTGAAGAGCTGAAATCCCGAGAAAGTCAAATGGAAATTAGCTATTATATATGTAAGCTGGAAGCGGGCAGAGGGCTGGGCTGTGTCTTCTGCTTGTAGGATCCAGGGAATAGATGGAGAGAGAGAGAGAGAGAGAGAGAGAGAGAGAGAGAGAGAGAGAGAGAGAGAGAGAGAGAGAGAGAGAGAGAGAGAGAGAGAGAGAGAGAGAGAGAGAGAGAGAGAGAGAGAGAGAGAGAGAGAGAGAGACGATAGCTGCTCTCTTCTTCCCTAAGAGCCGCAGCGTCTTCAGTTCCAAACCAATTCCTTATGGGCTGGAAACATTAGCCAGTCATTCAGTACCAGTTGGCCACTTCACTTGAACGGCGCCTCTTTGATGAGCTGTCAATCAGCTAAGCTGTTAAAATTATCCACCGGCTCGAACAGCGCCACCATTATGAATAAATACGAGCAGTTACTAAGATTTTATTTAAAGCATTTCATTCGTTAATCCAAAGTAGCTATAGATCAGCAATCCATTCTATTCCTTAATCCATAGTAGATGTAGATTAGCAATCCATTCTATTCCTTAATCCATAGTACATGTAGATTAGCAATCCATTCTATTCCTTAATCCATAGTACATGTAGATTAGCAATCCATTCTATTCCTTAATCCATAGTACATGTAGATTAGCAATCCATTATATTCCTTAATCCATAGTACATGTAGATTAGCAATCCATTCTATTCCTTAATCCAAAGTAGCTATAGATCAGCAATCCATTCTATTCCTTAATCCATAGTACATGTAGATTAGCAATCCATTCTATTCCTTAATCCATAGTACATGTAGATTAGCAATCCATTCTATTCCTTAATCCATAGTAGATGTAGATTAGCAATCCATTCTATTCCTTAATCCATAGTAGATGTAGATTAGCAATCCATTCTATTCCTTAATCCATAGTACATGTAGATTAGCAATCCATTCCATTCCTTATTCCATAGTAGATGTAGATTAGCAATCCATTCTATTCCTTAGTCCATTTTGGCTTTAGATTATAAATCCATTTTGACATTGAAATCAAATAGAAGAGATTTTCTATAAAGACGTGTTTCAATTGTGCAATTATAGATTTGGGAAGTCTATGGACTGTTGCTTATTGAAGACATTGCAATTTATTTTAGTTGAATATTTATACGGAATTTACTATTTTTATACAAACAATAGTGCCGCAGAATCATCACTATTAAACAAGTAAACAAGTACACACACAAACAAGCAAAACAAATGGTTATTAATAAATGATTACTACAAAATAATATTACGCATATATACGAATAGAAATTCCATATTAAACAAAACTCACAATTTAAACATAAAAATAGGCATTTAAGCCAGTTTAACCTGCTCTTGAATGTTTCAATTACAAGTCATCAGCTCCGACTTCTAAGCTAGTTGGCGAGTAACTGACAGCGAAAATGGCAATGACAATAGGAACCAAACTTGGGTGACAGTGGTAGTGGACATCAGGGTGACAGTGGTAGTGGAAATCGGAGTGACAGTGGTAGTGGACATTGGGGTGACAGTGGTAGTGGACATTGGGGTGACAGTAGAGTAACAGTGGTAGTGGACATCAGGGTGACAGTGGTAGTGGACATCGGGGTGACAGTGGTAGTGGACATCAGGGTGACAGTGGTAGTGGACATCAGGGTGACAGTGGTAGTGGACATCAGGGTGACAGTGGTAGCGGACATCGGGGTGACAGTCCAGTGACAGTGGTAGTGCACATCGGGGTGACAGTGGAGTGACAGTGGTAGTGGACATCAGGGTGACAGTGGTAGCGGACATCGGGGTGACAGTGGTAGTGGACATCAGGGTGACAGTGGTAGCGGACATCGGGGTGACAGTCCAGTGACAGTGGTAGTGCACATCGGGGTGACAGTGGAGTGACAGTGGTAGTGGACATCAGGGTGACAGTGGTAGCGGACATCGGGGTGACAGTGGTAGTGGACATCAGGGTGACAGTGGTAGCGGACATCGGGGTGACAGTCCAGTGACAGTGGTAGCGGACATCGGGGTGACAGTGGTAGTGGACATCAGGGTGACAGTGGTAGCGGACATCGGGGTGACAGTCCAGTGACAGTGGTAGTGCACATCGGGGTGACAGTGGAGTGACAGTGGTAGTGGACATCAGGGTGACAGTGGTAGCGGACATCGGGGTGACAGTGGTAGTGGACATCGGGGTGACAGTGGTAGTGGACATCAGGGTGACAGTGGTAGTGGACATCAGGGTGACAGTGGTAGTGGACATCGGGGTGACAGTGGTAGCGGACATCGGGGTGACAGTGGTAGTGGACATCGGGGTGACAGTGGTAGTGGACATCAGGGTGACAGTGGTAGTGGACATCAGGGTGACAGTGGTAGCGGACATCGGGGTGACAGTCCAGTGACAGTGGTAGTGCACATCGGGGTGACAGTGGAGTGACAGTGGTAGTGGAAATCGGGGTGACAGTGGAGTGACAGTGGAGTGACAGTGGTAGTGCACATTGGGGTGACAGCGGAGTGACAGTGGACAGTGGGGTGACAGCGGAGTGACAGTGGACAGTGGGTGACAGCGGAGTGACAGTGGACACTGGGGTGACAGTGGAGTGACAGTGGCAGTGGAAATGGGGTGACAGTGGCAGTGGACAATGGGGTGACAGCGGAGTGGACATTGGGGCGCTATTTCGCGGACATTACCATAAAAGCTGCAGCATGGTGAAACGTGATTAGCAGAAGATAGAAAAAATGCGCCAGCCACAAGCAAGTCGCGGGCTAAATATAAACAGTCAAAAATGTTTTACAACTAACCTGGGGACGCGGAGGGCACGGCCAGTGACTATATAATTAACATTTTAATTATTAGCAGTAACAAGTAGTAGCTAAGGCATTTATTACAGCATACCGAATATTGGCACGGAACCAAGGTTGCTAAAGTGATTCTTGCAACACTTCTTTCTTCGAGAGAGACAGGAGAGGAGATGGAGACAGGGGAAAGGAGAGAGTGGAGAGAGGAGAGGAGAGAGGAGAGAGGGGAAAGGGGGGAGGGAGAGGGGAGAAGGGAGAGTAGGGAGAGAGGGAGGAGAAGGGAGGTGGAGAGGAGGAGAGGAGAGTAGGAGAGGAGAGGGGAGAGGAGAGAGGAGAGGAGGAGAAGGGAGGTGGACAGGAGAGAGGAGACGAAGAGAGGAGAGTGGGGAGGAGAGACAGAGAGAGGGGAGAGGAGAGAAGTGAGAGAGATCAGAGAAGCGGGATTGCCATGATAAAAGATTTCAAAAGACCCTAGGGCAGGATAGAGAGGCTTAGCGCGGGACTCTACCGTCTCTGGTGCAGAAGAAACGCTTGTCCCAACTGAAACCAAAAAAGCGCTTGGCCAGGGAACCGAACCGGGCACACCAATATGAACAGAAAATGCAAACGGAAAAATTTCTCAGTTTAATTGATTTAATGAATCCATCTAAGAGGCCAGAAATCTTCTTATGCCGAGATCGCGCCTAGCGCTCAGGGCGCAGCCGCTGGTCAGCAGCTGGGACAACCCGTTGGCCAGCGACAGCTCGCTACGACGCTGCCAAGGCGTCAACGATTCTTCAATTCGACCGTCGATTAAGCCGAACAATTCGTCGCCGGCGAATCGGCGAGAGACGCCGAGACGTCGAATCAGCTCGTCTGGACGCTGTTTGACTTGTTGACAGTCGGGCGGCGTCGGCGGAGGCGACGGGGCCAGTAGGTGCCAATCGACGCCAAGACAACGCAGCGCGCTCTGATGCCGCGGGTGTCGCGGCGACCAGCTGGAATCTTTGACTGTATCATCGGCATCGTCGACATTCAAAGGCGACATTGGCAGCGGCGAAGTTTCGACGTCGGACACCGGGACGGCGTCGGCTAGAAGGGTCTCTTCGATGCCAGGCATGGCGTAACGCTGAGGCGCCAGACGATACTCTTCGTCCAGTGACGACGGAGGCGGCAAAGGCGGCTGGACGGCGCGACTGTCGATTTGACGGCGTCGACGTTTGATGACAGCAGCGGCGTCTGGTTGCGGCAGAATTCGGCGAACCAGACGGTCGAGGAGCCACGCGTCGCTGCTACCATTGGCGGCGGAGTGACGGTCCAAGCTGTCGCTGCGGATTGCGAAGGGGTGAGATCGGAGTTTGAAAGGGTGAGATTGGAGTTTGAAAGGGTGAGATCGGTGTTTGAAGGGGTGAGATCGGAGTTTGAAAGGGTGAGATTGGAGTTTGAAAGGGTGAGATCGGTGTTTGAAGGGGTGAGATTGGAGTTTGAAAGGGTGAGATTGGTGTTTGAAGGGGTGAGATTGGAGTTTGAAAGGGTGAGATTGGAGTTTGAAAGGGTGAGATCGGTGTTTGAAGGGGTGAGATCGGAGTTTGAAAGGGTGAGATTGGAGTTTGAAAGGGTGAGATCGGTGTTTGAAGGGGTGAGATTGGAGTTTGAAAGGGTGAGATTGGTGTTTGAAAGGGTGAGATTGGTGTTTGAAGGGGTGAGATTAGAGTTTGAAAGGGTGAGATTGGTGTTTGAAAGGGTGAGATTGGTGTTTGAAGGGGTGAGATTGGTGTTTGAAGAGGTGAGATTAGTGTTCGAAAGGGTGAGATTTGTGTTTGCATGAAGGGGTGAGACTGGTGTTTGAAGGGGTGAGAATGGTTTATGAAGGGGAGATTGATATTTGAAGTGGAGATTGATGTTTAAAGAGCTGAGATTGATATTTGAAGGGTCAGATTGGTATTTGAGAGGTGAGATTACAGTTTAAAGGAGTAGTGAGATTTGTGTTTTGAGGTATTAAGGGGATTTGATGCTATGTTTGGATGCACGTGTCTCAAGATTAGTGCTCACGGGCAAGAGAGTGAGGCTATCTTTACTGAGTATCCCTGAGCCGGAGACTTACCCGCTATCGCTTCCGTCGCTGCCATCCCGGCTCAAATCGCTAACTGAGCTGCTGCCGCTCTGTAGCAGCAGCCTCCGACGCCGCCTGCTCTGGCCGTCGGCTTCAGCGGCGATGGCTTGGTGTGCCCGACGGGCGCTGGACGTTGCAGTTGACGAGCTTTCAGACACTTTCCTGCGGTGCTTGGAGTCCCTGATTCGGCTGCGCTCTCGACTTCGGTTCCGACTTCGATCCCGACTTCGGTTCCGACTTCGATCCCGACTTCGGTTCCGACTTCGATCTCGACTTCGGTTCCGACTTCGGTTGCGACTTCGATCCCGACTTCGGTTGCGACTTCGATCCCGACTTCGGTTGCGACTTCGATCCCGACTTCGGTTGCGACTTCGATCCCGACTTCGATCCCGACTTCGGTTCCGACTTCGATCTCGACTTCGGTTCCGACTTCGGTTCCGACTTCGGTTCCGACTTCGGTTGCGACTTCGGTTGCGACTTCGGTTGCGACTTCGGTTGCGACTTCGATCTCGACTTCGGTTGCGACTTCGATCTCGACTTCGGTTGCGACTTCGATCCCGGTCCCGATCTAGACTTCGATTTTGAGTTCTATCACGATCCTGACTTCGGTCACGTTCACGGTCCCGACTTCGATTTTGAGTTCTATCACGATCCTGACTTCGGTCACGTTCACGGTCCCGACTTCGATCACGTTCACGGTCCCGACTCCGATCACGATCACGGTTCCGACTTCGATCACGTTCACGGTCCAGACTTCGATCACGATCACGGTTCCGACTAGTGTTTAGAATAACGTCCTGACTTCGATTATGACCATGATCAGGACTGTGATCCGGACTTTGATCATGGTTTAAGCCCCGACCTTGATTCTCTGCTCGAATAGCTAATCGATCGTGGCTTTCATCACCTTGACAGTTTTCTTTAGATTCTTTGACATCTTGGCGGTCGACACTATTAACTTTGTCTTGATCTTCGATGTCATGACAAGTTTCAACAAACTGTTTATGGTTGATGTCTTGAGGTCCTGCTTCATTGCCTCTGTACATGGCAATCTGTTCCAGATTCGTTGCATCGTAATTATCCATTCGATCCTCCGCTTCGTTCGGCTCAAGCTTCACCTCTCGGCGCGTACTTTGATCTTTAACTTGTTCCCGGTTTTTCTGTAGACATTCTGGCCACTCCTTTTCACTTTGGGTGTCATTCGGCTTGATTTTCTTGTCTTCGTGTTCACAACTTCGAGTATAGACATGCTCACTGTTTCTAGACCTTTGTTCATCATGATTCTGGCTTTCAACGTTCACTTGCTCAGTTTCTTTCTTTTTTCGTTCAGTTTGATCTTTGCTTTGATTGTCTACATTATCGCTGCTCTTGTCTTTGCGATCGCGACTATGGGTGTCCACCTTATCGCTATTCTTGTCTTTGCGATCGCGACTTTTGGTTTCCACCTTATCGCTATTCTTGTCTTTGCGATCGCGACTTTTGGTGTCTACCTTATTGCTGCTCTTGTCTTTGTGATTGCGACTATGGGTGTCCACCTTATCGCTATTCTTGTCTTTGCGATCGTGACTTCGGGTGTCCCCTTTATCGCCGCTCTTGTCTTTGCGATCGCGAATTTGGGTATCGACCTTATCGCTATTCTTGTCTTTGCGATCGCGACTTTGGGTGTCCACCTTATCGCTATTCTTGTCTTTGCGATCGCGACTTTGGGTGTCCACCTTATCGCTATTCTTGTCTTTGCGATCGCGACTTTGGGTGTCCACCTTATCGCTATTCTTGTCTTTGCGATCGCGAATTTGGGTGTCGACCTTATCGCTATTCTTGTCTTTGCGATCGCGACTTTGGGTGTCCACCTTATCGCTATTCTTGTCTTTGCGATCGTGACTTCGGGTGTCCCCTTTATCGCCACTCTTGTCTTTGCGATCGCGAATTTGGGTGTCGACCTTATCGCTATTCTTGTCTTTGCGATCGTGACTTCGGGTGTCCCCTTTATCGCCGCTTTTGTCTTTGCGATCGCGACTTTGATTGTCTACATTATCGCTGCTCTTGTCTTTGCGATCGCGACTATGGGTGTCCACCTTGTGGCTGCTCTTGTCTTTGCGATCGCGACTTTCGATTTCCATTCTTCCGCCTTTGTTATCCTTGTGTTTAGCAAGATCAAACTCGAGGTCCTCCTGGTCATTGCCTTTCTCTTTGTGCTTACTATGAGAGTCCTTTTGTTTACTGATTTTATCACTGTGCTTACCGCGATCATCACTTTGACTGTCCACTTTTTCACTGCTCTTGTCTGCGCGTTCATCTTGTTCACGACTTCTAGACTCGACTTTTCTACTGTTCTTGTCTTTGCTTTGATCTTTATCGTTACGTTGGCTGTCTACCTGTTTACTGTTCGTACATTTGAGCTCAACTAGATTGAGAGTTTCAGAACCTATTTCTTCGACACAGTCTTCGGATGAAATTGCAACTGTACCTGACAGCTGGTGGCTATTAAGCGTCTCAGGTTCAGGTTGACTAACGCTTTTAACAGGAATTGCATCGAGTTCACTGCTTTTAGGCAGTTCATCAGCTTGCAGCTGGTTTTTACTATTTGGCTCAGTGGCTTGCAAATGCTGCAAGTCATCGGCATAGTTCTGAGCGTTGAGCGACTCCCATTCTGGATCAACCAGCATCAACTCATCCTGAGGCGGCTCCAGCTCATCTTCATCGCTATCGCTGCTATCTCCGTCCTCTACAACTGATTGATCTTTTTCAACACGCCGTTTGCGATCTTTTTTCTCGTCGCTCTTAGATCGCTTCGCTTTCTTGGCGGATTTCTTGTGACTTGACTTTTTCTTTTTCTTCTTTCTTTCCGAAGGCGACGGGTGTTCGACTTTGGAATTTTTCGACTTTTTAATATCGCCGCTACCGCTTACGCCGCCGCCGTCAGTTCTGCGCCGCTTCTCCCGCGGCCTTGATCTGTCGTCGTCAGCGTCTAGAGTAGGACGCGGCGCCGTTGGCGACAAGGATCGATCCTTACCAGTTGATTTCTTTGTTTTCAAATCGTCTTTAACTTTAGTCTGACGCTCCTCATGACGCTGGTGATGGTGGCGATGATGAGATGACGATCGTGGATTGGTGGGTGACGACGAATCGCCGATGCGCGATTCGCGACGCGAAGACTTGTCTTTGTCCGGCTTGCTCGACATGCATAATAATGAATAAAAAACTAATAAATGCGAGCATACACATACGTCGCGTTGGTTGGTACGCTCGTAGCGCTTGGACCAAATTATGCACTAAAGCAGGGGTCGGAAAACTCCGGCCCGCGAGTCTCTCTATCCTTTGAAACTTCACAATAGCAAACTACTCCATGTTTGTGTCTCTTCTCAGTTCCCTTTTCTCCTATCCATTCTCTATTCTCCTTTCTCCCCTCCTCTGGCCCGCAGCCATGCACTGGGTTGTCTATCTGGCATTAAAATAAAACGAAAACAAAACAAAGGAGCCAGTGTTTTTTAACACACAAGTTTTATGATCCGAATATTCTAATTAGCGAGTATATTTCATATATAATCCATGCTTACATACACATTTATATATATATAGGTTATGTAACAGGGCATATTGTGAATCAATCGTGACAGCAAACAGACCTAACAGACCTAATCGTATTTCAGTAAAGATAGTCAGTAGTATGCGACAACACAGATGCCGCATGATCTATTATGCACTTATTTAAATGATTAAACATATCAAAAACAGTAGGTAGATTTGAATAAGAACATATAGGAGAGAAATTCACAATCACAATGCCACATTCACCTATACTGACGCGTAAAAAGTGAATTATTCTGCAGCATGTCAATTTTTTATTGAAAAAAAGAGAAAGTTCCTTCGATAATAGTAAAACTGCATTTATTATGACAGCTTTGAGACACATAATGAAGATTCTCATACAAAAAACACGCTAATGAGTTTATTAAAAGTTTTGTCATACTTATTTTTTCATACTGCGCTGATGGTAACTTTTAAAAGTTGCGTACATCCTCGAGGGCGGGTGAGGTGCAGACAAGCGTAGCTTACATCCTTGATAGCGGGCGAGGTACAGACGGACGTACAAACTTACATCCTTGAGGGCGGGTGAGGTACAGACAAGCGTAGCTTACATCCTTGAGGGCGGGCGAGGTACAGACGGACGTACAAACTTACATCCTTGAGGGCGGGTGAGGTACAGACAAGCGTAGCTTACATCCTTGAGGGCGGGTGAGGTACAGACAAGCGTAGCTTACATCCTTGAGGGCGGGTGAGGTACAGACAAGCGTAGCTTACATCCTTGAGGGCGGGCGAGGTACAGACTTGAGGGTACAGACGTAGCTTACATCCTTGAGGGCATTCCTTATTTTAATAGTTCTATTGCTAGTTATAAATAGACAAAGCATACTGAAAAATACACTTTGCATTATTGATCGCATATATCTTTTATGCTAATCAGCTTCAGTAAGATGTGCATTAATCTAGTCCAACAATTTGTTTTAAACTGCTTTCTTATATTCGATTCGTTCAACTGAGACATCGTCCAACAGCTTGTAGACGTAACAGACCACGGTGGCAGCCTGAATGTCTAGCAGGGCAAAAGACGGCACAGACTCACACTGGGTAGGCGAGAAAGCACCTGTAGCGCTGCCGGGATTCAAAAAGAATCTGCCATCCTTTTCGAACGCCTCAAACCGGTGCGTATGACCGCTAATAACAATATCAGCGCCTAGTTGGCGTTGTAGAGCGCTCAATGGGGCCGCGTCGCCCCACGGGATCAGCTGGTGACCGTGGGTTACGCCGATTTTAAACTGGCCAACTGTTACAACTTTAGTATCGGGCCATTGGGCATTGTCGTCGAACTCGCCGCGGACAATGTGCACATCGGTGGCTAGAGATTTCAAATAGTCGTACATGTCCCGGCTAGACAGATTGCCGGTGCATAGAATGTGCTGAATTTTGCCGGGCACCAATAGCTTTTTAAATTTGGCTGGCAAAGCCTGCGCTCTGTAGGGCACATGGAAATCGCCGATTACCAATACCAGCATTGCGATGGCGGCTGTACTGACTGGGCAGGTGCGATCCAAACAAACTAAACAAGAATTTTCCCGTTAATTTGCTGCTTTTTTGGATAGCACTGAAACCATCAATCCACAAGCAAATATCTTCAAAACACGACGTTTTATGATTGTTTTTTTAAAATAAATACCAATTTATTTTGCTTTAATATCAATTAAAGATGGAAGATAGTGAACGGATAGATAAATATGGTGATCGCATAGATGGAGATGGTGAACGGAAAGATGGAGATGGTAAACAGATAGATGGAGATGGTGATCGCATAGATGGATATGGTGAGCAGATAGATGAAGATGGTGAACGGAAAGATGGAGATGGTGAACGGATAGATGGAGATGGTGAACGGAAAGATGCAGATGGTGAACGGAAAGATGGAGATGGTGAACGGAAAGATAAATATGGTGATCGCATAGATGGAGATGGTGATCGCATAGATGGAGATGGTGAACGGAAAGATGGAGATGGTGAACGGATAGATAAATATGGTGATCGCATAGATGGAGATGGTGAGCAGATAGATGAAGATGGTGAACAAAAAGATGGAGATGGTGAACGGATAGATAAATATGGTGATCGCATAGATGGATATGGTGATCGCATAGATGGATATGGTGGTGAACGGAAAGATGGAGATGGTGAACTGAAAGATGTAGATGGTGAACGGATAGATGGAGATGGTGAACGGAAAGATGGAGATGGTGAACGGAAAGATGAAGTGATAGGTCGACCCATTAACAGAGATAAAAGCAAGCGAGCACACAGAGTACAGTATAGGCCCATCCAAAACTACCACCATTAGGCAGCATTACCCCACAGAGACTAAGTATATAATATCTATAGAAAATTCAACTAAAAGCAAAACTTTCCAGAGTTGGGGGGACTCCGGCCCTCCCCAGATTCCCCAAAAGAGGAGAGCGCCCGCGCACAAGCACACAATCACAACGACCCTTTCGTCAATGCGATCAATAAAATTTGATCCCAAACTGCCAGCAGATTAAGCGATTTGGGGAAGGGAAAACGGAAAAGAGAGAGAGAAGGCGGGAAAAGGGAGAAACCATGAGCAAAAATCAAGGACGAGAAAGTTTTTCTCCCCAAAACTCCAACGGGTTGCTGGGAGAAACTTAGCTAGCTACTAAGTAAAAATAAAGCACAGTGGGTCGCTGCAGCTCGGCAGATGGGGACAACAGACGCAATTCGCAGCATATAGCCGCCGGGCCAATTAGAGGTCAAAGAGCAAAGCCTCCAATTCCAAGTTCCAGACCAGACAGCTGTTCCCTGGGCTCTGGATACCCCAAAAAGCAAGCAGACGACCGCACCCGCATGCAGATAAGATCGAGAGGCAAAAAAATCGAAAAAAGAGAGAAAATCAGATTGGTTCGAAGCGTCGGGTTCTGCATACCAATTGGCAACACGGCTCTAACCTCTAATAAGCGATGAGCTCAATTCCAAGCTGTCTGCCCTCGTCCCAAGAATGCTAGAAAAAAATTCTATACTTTTCTATCTACAGTAGATGAAGGGATACTGTGCGATGAAGGGAGACTCTGAAATGAAGGGATTGTGAAATGAAGCGAGAGATTAAAGGATATTGCAAAATCAAGGGAAAGAGATGAAGGATATTCTAAAATGAAGGGAGAGATGAAACGAGACTCTGAAATGGAGAGATAAAGGGAGATTCTGAACTGAAGGGAGAGATAAAGGGAGATGAAGGGAGATTCTGAATTGAAGGGAGAGATAAAGGGAGATTCTGAACTTAAGGGAGAGTTGAAGGGAGATTCAGAAATGGAGAGATGACCAGCTTCTGTAATGAAGGAAGAGATGAAGGGATATTCTGAAATCAAGGGAGACATGGAGGGAGACTCTGAAATGCAGAGATAAAGGGAGATTTTGTAATGACGGGAGAGAAAAAGAGAGATTTTGTAATGAAGGGAGACAAAGGGAATTCTGAATCGAATGGAGATGAAAGGATGATGGGAAGATACAAACCTAGGAACATAACTAAAGATAAACAAAAGAAATGAATAACCAGAAGGCTTTATTTACTCTTTTTATAAAAAATGTCAATAACCAAATCTTAAAAAAAAACAAAACATTCAAAATTTCTGCAACAAAACTACAAGACTGACGATATAAAATTTGAAACAAACTCTTTCTTGTATACATCAGCAGTATCGGCAGGGGGGTTAGTGCGCAAGGAAGGAAAACAAAGAGAAGAATCGGTGACAACTAAATTAATTATTAAAATTGGCACAGATATGCAGACAAAGAAAAATATAAAATCTACTCTAATAATAAGAACAACCAAAATGTTTCCAAGCGACAACTATAAAGAAATCAGCATTGGATTGTCTCCAAAAGATCACGGACGCTAAAACAACCTTAGTTGTTGAATTCTACAACTTTCACCGCATAGAAACAATGCCGCGTTAGGCGAGAAACTAAAAACTAAAATTAGCGGACGGATTACTGAGCGAATGATACTACTGTCCAGTAAGTAGATAGGTAGCAAAACAAACAAAATCACAAGCTTGAAAGATACAGAACGTTAGAAAAGAAACTACTTATGTGCGCAAAAGTAAGTAGTTAACAAGCGCGTTAACAGGAAAAATATATGATTCGCGTTACAAAAAAGCCAGCCTTCATCATACTACTTATAGCTTCGATTTGAGTAGAAAGTAAGACAAATTACTTTTTAAATATTCTTTAAAAAATTCTGCCCTTATTTATACTACTCGTTGTTGCAACTAAGTAGCAAGTAGCACATTTTTCGTTAGATTCTTTTGCGTTTTAAATCTGATTCATTTTGCTTTCAAACAATTTCCACCTGGCTGTGAAACGAAGCTTTCGGCCGCATACGCCGTTGACTGCGCTGCCTGACCGGACTGTCAATCTGGGCTAGGCGCATCCCACGCCAAGCTGGCCAATTAGCGGCAGCGGCTCCGACATTAGCGGGAGTCGGGGCCAGCGGCAGAGCCGGCAGTCTGGCCTGATTAGCAATGGTTTCAGCGTCCCGAATAGGGTATGACTCGCCGGTGCTGCAGCGAAGCAGAAGCTGCTGCTCGGCCGCTGTGGCCGAACTAGGCGCCAGAGGACCCGGAGCCGAGACAGACGGACGAGAGCGTGGAACCGGACAGTGTCCGGAGGGACTGTACGTGTCCATCGGGTGAAAACCGCGACGGTTGATAGTCTCTAGGTATTCGGTGTGCATTCGGGCGCGCTCCAGGCTCCACTGGGCGCCCTCGGCGTGTACAAGAGACTCGATGCGGTCCTTTGAATGAGGGGAGATTTACTAGGTTTAGGGGTAGCTGGGAGGGATAACAGTCTCAGGGGAGAATGGGAACACAGATTAAGGGGAGAATGGGAACACAAAGATTGAGGGGAGAATGGGAACACAGACTGGGGGGAGAATGGGAACACAGACTAAGGGGAGAATGGGAACACAGACTGGGGGAGAATGGAAACACAAACTGGGGGGGGGGGGAGAATGGGAACACAGAGTCACAGACTGAGGGGAGAATGGGAACAAAGACTGAGGGGAGAATGGGAACACACAGACTGAGGGGAGAATGGGAACACAGACTGAGGGGAGAATGGGAACACAGACTGAGGGGAGAATGGGAACACAGACTGAGGGGAGAATGGGAACACAGACTGAGGGGAGAATGGGAACACACAGACTAAGGGGAGAATGAGAACACAGACTGAGGGGAGAATGGGAACACAGACTGAGGGGAGAATGGGAACACAGACTGAGGGGAGAATGGGAACACAGACTGAGGGGAGAATGGGAACACAGAGTCACAGACTGAGGGGAGAATGGGAACACACAGACTGAGGGGAGAATGAGAACACAGACTGAGGGGAGAATGGGAACACAGACTGAGGGGAGAATGGGAACACAGACTGAGGGGAGAATGGGAACACACAGACTGAGGGGAGAATGGGAACACAGAGTCACAGACTGAGGGGAGAATGAGAACACAGACTGAGGGGAGAATAACAGAGTCAGTCACACCTGCAGTGGTTCGTAGACTTTCCGATTCCATCGCTCCGACGCGACCTGCCGACGCCTCAGCCGAGCGAGGCCAGCGTCAAACAGCAAGCCATTGATTTTAGCGGTAAGCGCTTGCTCGGTATTCTGCAATCGGTCGCAATCCTCGGCAGTAGCTAACAACTCAGCATTGGACCGGGCCTCAATCACTGTCACCATTCGTTCGCTAATCCAATTCTGCAGCTGATCGGTGTGACCGATGCTCTTCTGCGAATCGACTCGAACAGATCGCGTGGAGGTGGCTGAGCTGGCTCGTGAACAGGACATTGTGTTGGCTTCTTGAATGACGATTACCTTCTATGACTGAAATGTATCTATCTAGTATTTAGTAGTGTCTACTAAGCCCAAGCGACGTCTAAAAAGGACTAAAAAGATAGAAGGCTATTTTTTTATCAGAATGCTAAGAGATCCTGAACCCTTATGCCAAATTAAAAACTAAGATGCTAGGTGGAATTAATAAGTTTAAAATTAAGAAAATTCACTTTATCTTTTACCCTACCCCTCACACTGTTCTGACTTAAAGCCTTTGACCCATGTCATAAATTCTCAATATAGGTATACTTACATTGCTATTTTACTTAATTATATTTTACATAGGGATAGGAGGAGAGGCGGCTTATCTCTTTGCACTGGGGGTGGTTAACACTGCAGAGATAGGAGAGGCGGCCTATCTCTTTGCACTGGGGGTGGTTAACACTGCAGAGATAGGAGGAGAGGCGGCCTATCTCTTTGCACTGGGGGTGGTTAACACTGCAGAGATAGGAGGAGAGGCGGCCTATCTCTTTGCATTGGGGGTGTTTAACACTGCAGAGATAGGAGGAGAGGCAGCCTATCTCTTTGCACTGGGGGTGGTTAACACTGCAGAGATAGGAGGAGAGGCGGCCTATCTCTTTGCACTGGGGGTGGTTAACACTGCAGAGATAGGAGGAGAGGCGGCTTATCTCTTTGCACTGGGGGTGGTTAACACTGCAGAGATAGGAGGAGAGGCGGCTTATCTCTTTGCACTGGGGGTGGTTAACACTGCAGAGATAGGAGGAGAGGCGGCTTATCTCTTTGCACTGGGGGTGGTTAACACTGCAGAGATAGGAGGAGAGGCGGCTTATCTCTTTGCACTGGGGGTGGTTAACACTGCAGAGATAGGAGGAGAGGCGGCTTATATCTTTGCACTGGGGGTGGTTAACACTGCAGAGATAGGAGGAGAGGCGGCCTATCTCTTTGCATTGGGGGTGTTTAACACTGCAGAGATAGGATTGGGTGGGTTAGCTGAATGAATGTTAGTCTGTGTATTTTAAAATAATGTTTGCTAAAGAGCCAATCACAGAGCCGGGAGTGGGGTGTGTGGTTTGGGGAGGTTCGGTCGAGTGTATATAAGGCCCGAAATTGGCAAAAAAGAATATTTTCTCAACATTTAATTTTCGTGAGTTTTAAATTGCGAAAGGAAAAATGGACATCTCTGAAGGCTATAAGGCACAAGTCCAGGAGTTTGAAGGACAAAAATTTATCGCTATTCGCAAGTTTTACCGACACGGCAGCACGGCAAGTCTGAAGCCAGGCGTCCCAGGATTCAACCTGAATGTTCACCAATGGAAGAAATTGAAGGAGGTGAAACGCTCACTGGTGATTTCTACACGCAACAACGAGTCCAAGGTCGTGAAACTCGGCTTCGATAAGTTTGTGGAAGTCAAGGGCGGCATCATTTGGCTCAAACGGCTGCCGGACGATTGCTGCGAGGAGTTTTTGAAATGAAACGCCGTACCGCTGACTTCGCCGCTGTGGCAAAAGCTCTGGAAAATCGCCTCCTGGATCGACGGTCAGCTGGTGGCTTCCTTAAGGAGCTCAATGCAGTACGAGCTGGAGTCTGAGGAAGAGGACAAGAAACTCAAGCTGGAGGCTGCCCAGGACACGGAGCCCATAATGGAGACTGATGAGGGCCGAGAGCATGCTGATGACGAGGCTGTTAGCTCGCCCACATGGCCACACATTGTGACTGAGCCTATCACATCCACACCGATACCTTCGGTTGATTCTGATGCTGGACTGCTTCCGCAGCGGGACACCAACCTTGAGGAAGATCCGGTGTGGTATCAGTTCAGGGCGCATGCAGCGGCATCGACAGTGAGCAGCAGCAGGGGGAGAAAGCTGCCATTTTAACTTTGTCGGCAGGACGCGATGAGGCTGCCCAATGTTCGTTTTGATAACTGAACAGCCCATAAGAGTGGGAGCACTATAATAAATAAGAGGTGCCATAATATAGCAAGAGGAGTACCATCATAATATAGACAAGAGAGGCACCATAAATTTGTGATCACATCTGCCATAGATGAAATTGCAGACAAGGGCCTCCTATGTTGAGAGGTCAAAGAGGCTCATACATAAAATGTTTGATTCTAGATTGCCAGTGGTTGGTGAGCAAAGCACGCACCTATGAAAATAGACTGATTGACAATCTTAATACCCTAGGCCTATTTTATTCAAGCTGCTTGACATTTAGCTATTGTTTTGTTTTATTGTTTCTTCTTTTTTACTTTTTTTCTGCAGCATACAACAATAAAATTATGTTGGCCGACTTGATTGCAGTTTAAGGCAAGCCAAACTGAAATTGGTAGAAAGATTTTTGCACTATGTCTATGGCTTTTAGTTTGAAACAACAGGCCACACAACTTTTTGTGCCCCAAGTTTTTAGAAGTTTAATTGCAGGTATAACTAGATAAAAACGCTACCACAGAGCTATTCAGCATTTTATGCAATAAATTAAAAAAGAAACACAAAGAAGAGCAAATGCTAATATGCTCTTTTCCATATTTAAGTAGTCAGTTCAAATGTCTTTATCTTACAAAAAAGTTTTATTAAAATTTGAATTTAGTTGCAAGTTTTCTTTTTGGGCTATTTTTTTGTTTTGTTGGCTTTGGTTGCCTTATATTTTCACAAAAAATATAGGCATAAACTAGAAATACAAGCTAGTTTAGTTACTAAGATTAATTCAAAAAATAATAAACTTCTAAAATTGTCACTTTTTGAAGTTTTTGGCAGCCTGCTTATAGACCTCATAGCAACCTCTAAATTAGCCATTACTATATCATTTGCCTTCCACTTTAGCACTTTCTGTGCCACTTGCTAGGCTTCCTTTGCCATGCCTTTTGAAGGTGCTCACATTCCTTATTTTACAAAAAGCTTTAATCTCTTGCTCACAGATTTCAATGGCTCTGTATGCACTAAGCAATAGCTGATTTGTCACACATATTTATTTTAGTTTTATATCTATCTCTTTTTATTTTCTTAAACAGCTTCTTTTCTAGACTTGAAATCTGCTTATAGGCCTGCTTTTAAAGGTGTAGCCAGGGGCCATGGGTCCCCTAATCACCTGGGAGAGGGGTGGGGTTAGGTGCAATAGGTACCAAAAACCATGACGCAAATGAGTGCCTGTGGCACAAAAATGAGTGCCTGCAGCGCCAAAATGAGTGCTGTAGTACCAAAATAAGTGCTTGCGATACCAAAATGAGTGCTTGCAATGTCAAAATGAGTGCCTATAATGCCAAAATGAGAGCCTGTAGTACCAAAATAAGTGCCTGCGATGACAAAATGAGTGCCTACAATGCCAAAATGATTGCCTGTAATGGCAAAATGAGTGCCTATAGTGCCAAAATGAGTGCCTGCAGCACCAACATAAGTGTGTACAATGCCAAAAGTGGCAATGGCATGATGCATAGCTAGCTAGGCTGATCTGCCCCCCCCCCTCCAATTGAAATTCCTAGCTATGCCACTGCCAGCTTTTTTGCCTAGGCCACCCCCTAACTTTTGAAATGTCTTTTCCAATTGGTAGAAAAAAGAAATCAGAATAATTTTTTGTGCTATTTAAGGTTGGAATAATTTGTACCATTGTTATAAATTTTGCATATTTGTACTTGCCAGCAACAGATTTGTACCTCACTCCAAACAATGATTGAGAATATATATCCAATTGACAATATTATTTATACCTCTAGTTCTACAACCAATACCAAAAAATAAAGGCAAAAAGTACAGAGGATAATCAAGAAACAAAGTCTAAGACACTAATATAAAATAGTACTTGAATTATTCATATCTAGAAATTATTATGCATTTAGCATTCAGCTCTGGGTTTTTTGTGCGAATGGGTGCGAATAGCATCCTGGTCTTAAAAATTGAACCCCAAAATTTGACTCATGGTGCAAAAAGTGCACCAGAATTTTTGCAAGAATGTGATGCCAATCAAAAGAGGATAATTAGTGAATGAGACTGTTTTTATAATTGGAATTTTATTTCTTGCAGATACTTATAAATCACCATTTTGTCCTTGTTCAATAGGGAATATTTTGTTATTGTATGACAACTCCCTATGCATCAATGACTAACGCAGGATGCAATGCTATGCATGTGTCAAATGTGTCAACGCAGACCAACACAGTAGTCAGTAAGGCTTCTTTTTACTGATGGGTTTCTATGTGCAATTTGCTTGATTGAAAGACTACTAGTGAAAAAACATTCAAATGCGTGTTGTGTATGAAATAATGCATAGAAATAAGCTGTTATGCGGTAAAAAGCATAGGCAGTTTTAACCAGCTTTCTGTGAATCATTTTCTTATTTAAATGGCAAAAATTAAGTTATAAATGCTTTTTATAATTTTCCCTAGGGTCCCCAGTCCAATTCCCTAGGGAATATTCCCCAACAAGGTCCCCGGGGCCCTAGGGAGCACTTCCCGGGTCAACATCCCTAGTGTCCAGTATATGCCAGAATTTTTTAAGCAAAATTTTTTGTGTGCCAAGTATACTAATAATTAAAAATGTGATTGTTATAATAAGACTTTATTTCATTGTTACATTAATATTTATATATATATTAGGGCCTATAACAAAATAAGTGCCATCATGTCTATTATTCCTTTATAAAAACTTGTAATTATTTAAAGTTATAATAGGCCTTCCTGAATTCTTTAAAATAGTACTATTGTATTCAATAATACTTTTTATTTGCAATTCTATTAGGGCCTACCTTTGAAACCTTTACCTTTTTTGAAATGTTCTACCTTTTTAACTTTGTTACAGAAACTAGAAACTAGATTTCCATTTCCATCTATTTTTAATTTTTTATATTACTTTTCATATGCCAGATATAACTTTTTTAAGATTCATGCATGCCAAATATACCAATGAGCTATGCCTAGCTTATGAAAGGCTAAGCCTAATGCATGCCAGAGAATTTTAGCATACAGTGAGTGATACAGGACACCTTCTTAGATAATAGACTAATAGGCCCCATAGTTTAGTTAGTAAGTAAAATGTATGCTAGGATGTCCCAGTGAATAACAAAAATACTAGGCCTATGCCAGTTTTGGTATATATCAATGTAATATCCTTCTTAGCTGTGTACATAACAAAGAAAAAACAGTGTCAATGATACATTTTGTTAGATCTAGGCCTAGCATACAAATAAGGTCTTATAATTATATTTGGCATTAGACCTAGCACCATATACTCATCTAATACATGATCTAAACTAGGCCTATAGGTATAGGCCAGGGTAGGGTATATAACATTTCTAGTATAAAGTATTTTATGTATTATTTGAATCTATGTAATTTTATCGTGTAACCTATGTTCCATAAAATTATCCCTTAGTTATTTAATCAGTATTTAGGGCCTATTTAGTAGAGATTTCTCACTTTGGCACTTTCCACGATAGGCCCCTAGTACTTATTGTACATCCGATGTATTGTACATGTATTGCACATACTAACATACTCTGCTAGGAGTGAGTAGCAGAAGTACTATTGCTTTACTGTATGTTGAGTCCTAGGCTATCGTATCTCAATCGCAAATGCACTGTTTTGGTGATAGGCTTCGTGCTCGTCGTCGTGGTAGCCGTAAGATTAGCTTAGCCATTCCATTTCTTATTTTACTTATCAAGTTAGTTATAGTTATAGTTAGTTAAGCTAGTCCATCCGCATCCAGTATTTAAATAATTATAGTCTTTACTCTTATAGGCTTTAATTATACACAAAAATATACAGCTATACGAATCAAATAAAGGCGAATTACACCCATCAAAGGCGCATTTGTTTATCAATCATTACAATGAAGTTAATTTGAATTATTCGACTTCAAGGGACTTATATATATGATCGATCGACACCAGTGACAGTGACGGACGGCAGCGCCCCGCGAGCAGCTAGACACATTCACATCAAGACGACAAGACAGACAGATAATCGAGATACATAGGTCAATATTGTAATTTTAAACCCTAATTTTAATTGTGTAACTAATATTCATGATTTGTAAATTTTTTTATCTTAAGCTCATCTATATATGTTGCTTTAAGTATTACTTAATTTTTTAATTTGTGATAAATACTAAAGGCTATTTGCTTTAAAAACTTCGTAACACTGTTGTTAAATTGCGTTAAAAAACTGCTTCCGGCAAAAACTTAACTTTACTTTTTATTAATGTTATTAACATATTATATGTTAATTATATAAAATTATAAATGTTAGGATGAACATCAAGTCAAAGATTCTTATAGAACTAAAATGATTGATACCTACATTTTCTATTAATTTTGGTCTTTTATGGGATGCACATATAAATACAAATTCTTTGATTGAATGGAATATTATTATGACTACCAATCGCGGTGTCATTTTTTCTGCTTTAAATTCACTTTAATCTCTGAGATTGACTACTGTCTGTGCCGTAGGCTTAGGTTAGACCAACACAAAACTAACCTGAATAGAAAGTAACTCACTTCCCAACCTTGATCTTTCTACCACTGCTGTGCCTTGCAAAAGTCATAAAAATACTGTGATGTCGCTTCGCAGTTTTGTATTTATGAGCATCTGTATATTACGAGCTACGTTTCTAGCGTCTCATTTAGATATGGCGCAAGTCTCGTTTACATCGTCAAAAGCGATACTAGGTATATGGTGCCTATAATTATAGTTGTGGTACTGATCAAGTTTGAGCCGAGAGCATCCGCGATTGGCCGGTCATGCAGATTTTGCTGTATTCCCACAAGCAACGGTCTATCTTCCTTAAGGAAGAGTATTCTATTAAAGCACAAAAACAACAAAACACATTGTTCAGCCAGTCAAGCGTGAGACAATTGTCATAGTGCGAGTCTTCAAGGCCTGGGCGCGAACGTAGGCCGCAAACGCAGGCAGTTTCCGGGGCCAGGGGTGTCGGAACCGGAGGCATGGGGGCTGGAGTCCCCCCCCCCACTTTTTTAGCATGATCCTGCAAGTGCCCTTTTGGAATTTCAAGCAAGTGTCGGCCGGTTTTCGGCTTTTGGCTTTTCTGAGTCTTGGAAGCTAGGGTACCAGCTGATATAATAGTTCATGTTGTTCTCAATCCCATTCCACTACAGTCTTAACAGTAGGAATACCAAGCCATTTTTCCGCCCGTCGAACTACCAGTACCAAGGGGGGGGGAAATTCCCCCCCCCCTGACAACTTTTTTTTGCTGCGCCGGAACGGAGCAACGCAGACACACAAAATTCAAGAACACGGGCTAACTTTTTGTTGCGCACCTTCTCAAACAAGAATCAAGTCGCCAGCCCTCCGGACCGTCGAGATATTCGACGATTCTGCCAGAAGGTCGGATTTTTCCCATAAGCGCTAGTGTATTCAGTACACCCCTGTGCGCCAAATAGCACTGCGCCTCAGTGCAGCCTTGCCAAGTCTCCAAATTTCATTAGCACGTCGACCAAATGTGTCTGCATCAGCTCTGACTTCGTTGGTCACTAGCCTTCACCGAGACGGAGCTTCTAGACCTTCAAAAGGTGGCACCAGGTGACTATGAACACCTTGATGCGAATTTCTCTAGTTTCGCCGATCAAGCCTCGACAGTAGGCAAGCCTCAACTGCCAGACACCCTCAGCTAGTCTCCTGAGCATTCCGTCATCATCCCGACACCGTCGGCACCTTCAACAGGTGGCATCAGGTGACTATGGACGTCCTTTTGCAACTATGTCAGGTCTTTCTTATCAAGCTTCAATAATGGGCAAACCTCAACCGACGGACATTGTCAGCTAGTCTCTCGAGCATTCCGTCATCACCCCGATGACGTCAGCACCTTCAAAAAATGACACCAGATGACTATGGACAACCTGATGCTGATTTCTCTAGTTTCGCCGATCAAGCCTCGACAGTGGGCAAAAATCAACTGCTGGACATTCTCAGCTAGTCTCTCAAGCCTTCCGTCATCATCCCGACGCCGTCGGCTCCTTCAACAGATTACACCAGGTGACTATGGACAGCCTGTTGGTCGACGTGCTGATGAAATTTGGAGACTTGGCAAGGCTGCACTGAGGCGCAGTGCTGATTGGCGCACAGGGGTGTACTGAATACACTAGCGCTAATGGGAAAAATCCGACCTTCTGGCAGAATCGTCGAATATCTCGACGGTCCGAAGGGCTGGCGACTTGATTCTTGTTTGAGAAGGTGCGCAACAAAAAGTTTGCCCGTGTTCTTGAGTTTTGTGTGTCTGCGTTGCTCCGTTCCGGCGCAGCAAAAAAAATTGTCAGGAGGGGGGGAAATTCCCCCCCCCCCTTGGTAGTTCTACTGTTAATCAATATTAATCGAAAGATGTTCTAATTAGTCCATGCATAAGTTACAAATAAATATAAATTAATTCAAATTTAATTGTTCGCAGCGAGGTGGATTCGAACCTGGGACCTTACGCCTAGCCTAAACCTAGTGCCTACATGCGGCTACTCCGCCTATTGATGGAAAGGCGAGAAAATCAGCCACATAAGCTTCGACACTGCAGTCTGCAAATACATAGCAGTGATGGGCTGCTCAGTGCGCAGGCAGAGCCAATGCACAGTTGAGTGAAATCTATAAATAGCAATTGTCTATGCAGTCCGCCATTCAGCTAGGGTCAGAGGAATGTACACACAGCCACTGAGCATTTTTTCTCTCCCTTGCACACAGTAGCCAGTATTGAAACTTAGAGAAAAAAGTTATGGCGCAATCTCAATTGGAGTTTCAATTCAGTCAGTCGAGATTTTGACCTTTTCTAGCCTCCCATTAAAAGCATAGGGAAAACTCGTTTTTCGAATATTTAATCCACTTAGCACGGAAGCAAATATTTGAAAATTTTTAGGTACAATCCTTGAAAAATTTTGCAGGTTTAGAAAAAAACGCGATCAAATTTGGTTGAGGCATTCAGTATTAAATGCGTCATTCACAAACAGACAAACATTCGGATTGAATTCGAGTTTCAACTTCATGAAATTTAAAATAAAAATGAATTGAAAAACTTAAACTAAAACTTTTAGCCACTCATTCTGAAATTCGATTTCTACTTGGTAGTTGATGTAGGAATTGGAAACGTGGCACAAGTTTATTTCAAGAATTTGCATTCGAGCTCTATAAAAGAAAGAGAGGCTCGAGGCTGCCGAATCAAGTTTTCGACGATCACAGAGAAGTCTAGTAAAACAAACCCTCGAAGCAAAAAAGCAATTGAAGCAATCATGCAGTTTGCAACTCTTGCTCTGTTCCTTCTTGTTGCGGTTTCAAGCGTCTTCGGAGGTAAGCCTCTATACTCGGGACGGATTAGTATGAAATTAATTGAAATAGTATTAGTGTTATCTTATGTGTATTTGCATTAAAAATTATACCGGACTCTGCCTTTACTTTCAGGCTACGTCAGTAAGTGCCTACGCGTCATTCTAATGCCAATTGATATTTATTCATAGATTTTTAATTACTAGCTGAAAGTAAAAATTAATTTACGCATTTATTTAATTTTGGCTTTACAATTAGGATGTATTTCACTGATTTCGTATTTTAACTCTGAGTATTTGCGGTGCTATTTTACCAACAATAACCGAGTTCCCATATCTCAATTTCAGATATACCAGGTAAGTATCTATTAACCCCAAAACATATAAACGGCTAGGCTAAATAGGCTAGACGTTAAATAGGTGTACGCATTTATAAAGCAAGCATTCTCCAGCTACTTAGATAGAATGCATCTTAATTTGGTCCGTTATGCCAGGTGACATTTTGACTCGACTCGCTGACTTCCTTGTCCTGTTGAGTCTGTTGTGTATTTGTGCGCTTCTTCAGCTTCTCTCTCGTGTTGACCCTTATCTTCCTCATGCCTTTGCGAGAGTGCCTTACCTTCATAATGCGTCTTTGCCCTTCTGGAGGACAATAATTTGTTTCAAACTGAAGCTGCAAAACCAATGCATATGCCTGACTATTCGAATCAATAGTTGGCTGCCACAGCGACCACTTCCTGGGCTTCGCAGCGACTTACACTACCTGATATGCGACCAAGTTGATCTGCTTGCAGATGTGTTGTGACTTGGTGGCCTTAGAAATTGTATTCACATGTATTTATAATGCACTGGCGTACATAATTCCTACAAACAATAATTGAATTTTTACCAAAATATACCAGGAACATATTATCAGGGCTGTTTTTTGCATTTTGACCAAAAAAGTGCTCTACTTAGATCAGTCAAAACGGACTCCAACATGTTTCTGCGTACATGCCTTTGGGCATGTCGAGACATTAAAAAACTATATTTTGGAGTACAAGAAACAAAATGCTATTGCGGAGACAAAATCTATACAAATCCGATTACGCCATCAAAGTGCGATCGCAGGTGTCCAGGAAACATCCGGGAAACTTGTGGTGGCAGTTTTAGTATGAGTATCTTCGAAGTGCCACCTACTACGGCTGTAATAGTGCCGGGTAAGTGAACAGCCGTTTCTTTAACCCGTAGCCGTTTGATTTATTAGCTGTCAAAAATGTACAGACTCACTTTTGTGGTTTTTTCAGCACCGTCAAAGGGATGTTATTTTTATAAAGAAGACTTAGTCTTGGACTTCGAGTTCAAGAAAAATTTTGCGGCTATGAACCAAAGAATGTGTGCTGAAGGCTGCTTGCAATGGTCATACAAATATTTTGGTCTAGCAAATGGCAATGAGTGCCACTGTGGCAATAAAATTCTGCAAGGAAAAGCAGCGCCTAAGAAGTTCTGTAACACTCGATGCAAGAAAGGCCTTGAAAATGAAACTTGTGGTGGCCCTATGGCAATGGAAGTATTCGATTTGCTTACTACACATATCTGAGCCGAACAGCTACTGACTAGCTGGAATTTTACCAAAACTTTAAACACACTATCTAACAGAAAAATGTAAAAGTTCAAGCGGAATAAACATTGTTTAGTTAAAAATCCAAGACCTGCATAAAAACTGATGCAATGAAATCTGATTGAGTCATTTCTTTCTTTCTTTCTTTCTTTCTTTCATTAAATAATCATTGACTCGCACTGATAGTCTTTAAGTGAAAGTGGCAGAATATTCAAAGAGGCGCTTTGTCCATATGGGAAGAAATTGATGTCATTATTATATTCGGAGCCTTCGAAGCAGCCTTTTCATCACAGTCTTCACTCGCAGCAACACACTTCTCCCATGGCTTAAGCATTCCTTCATCTTCCCCTGTTGCAACCAACTTGTGATCTTCTGATCTCCGTCGAGCTTTTTTTGATCTGCGAGCTCTGGCCGATTCTTTAAGCTTAGAGCTCGCAAGGTTCTCTTTGATCCAGTGGCAAGGCCGGCATGTTTTCAGGTATCTTTAGTTTTATGGCTCCAGTTGGATCTGCAAGCAGACCCTGTCAGTTCTTTTTTTTCAGTTCTCCATCATTAAGTCAGTCGGTTGGGATCTGCCCGTAGAGCCAACCGGTCTTTCGGACCGAGGTTGGGTTTAGAAAGGTCCTCGTCCCTAGTTTGAGTGCATTATCCACAGTCGGCTCGAAGCCATGATACAAGTTGATGAGTTACCCACGAGGGCCGCGATACCTATCTGGCCGCTCCACCTTGTGAGTCGGAGTCGCATGTGTACTCTACTTGTGTACATCGGGCAACGCCCAATCAATATGAATCGGAGGGGTGCTGCACCCCAAATATATATTCACTGGTTGCGGGCTCTTGTGAGAGCCGTACTATTTTCCACCTCGCGCTAACCGTCTGAGTTTACTCACTACAGGCAGGATCTACAGACCAGGCAGGATGCCAAAAAAAAGATTCCTCAAGGCTGGCTCGACACCAGAAGATGGACCACTAGCGACCGGACTACTCCCCGGCCTTCCAGCCTAGCAGCGCAGAGAACGCCTTAGGCGTTAAAGGGCCGCGTACGTTGGGCAGAACCAAGGCCTGCAAGCCACATACCCCAGTTTGGCCGGAGCTACTGGATGGGTCGCCAGCACCAGAGCCCGAGGTTCTGCCTTGCACACCAGTGGGGAAGAGTTCTCTGAGTTGGCTAACGAAACAGCTTGGGGGAGTCTGCGGCTGCCAGAGACAAATAGATTGTGCAGATCTCTCACCAACCTTGACGTGCACAGTAGGGGGGGGGGCGTGAAACATCGCAGACCATAGCCCATAGGCCTAGTGTCTCGTACTACAGAGGCATTCTGAAACGCCATCGGGGGCCCTCTCACCGATCACAAACCATAGTCACTTGTGCCTCTCACCGATCACAAACCATAGTCATTGTGCCTCTCACCGATCACAAACCATGAGCTACATGTGCCTCTCACCGATCACAAACCATTAGTCACTTGTGCCTCTCACCGATCACGGACCATGAGCTACATGTGCCTCTCACCGATCACAAACCATTAGTCACTTGTGCCTCTCACCGATCACAAACCATTAGTCACTTGTGCCTCTCACCGATCACCAACCATGAGTCACTTTGTGCCTCTCACCACTCACCTACCAAGAGGCGCTTGTAATTTGGATGCAGAAGGTACCTTGCTATGTGTGCAGGTGTTTCAGTGGGTGTCTGCCATGTGTGCAGGTGTTTTAGCGGGTGTCTGCCATGTGTGCAGGTGTTTTAGCGGGTGTATGCCATGTATGCAGGTGTTTTAGCGGGTGTATGCCATGTATGCAGGTGTTTCAGCGGGTGTATGCCATGTATGCAGGTGTTTCAGCGGGTGTATGCCATGTATGCAGGTGTGTTAGCGGGTGTATGCCATGTTTCCAGGTGTTTCAGCGGGTGTATGCCATGTGTGCAGGTGTTTCAGCGGGTGTATGCCATGTATGCAGGTGTTTCAGCGGGTGTATGCTATGTGTGCAGGTGTTTCAGCGGGTGTATGCCATGTATGCAGGTGTTTCAGCGGGTGTATGCCATGTATGCAGGTGTTTCAGCGGGTGTATGCTATGTGTGCAGGTGTTTTAGCGGGTGTATGCTATGTATGCAGGTGTTTCAGCGGGTGTATGCCATGTATGCAGGTGTTTCAGCGGGTGTATGCTATGTGTGCAGGTGTTTTAGCGGGTGTATGCTATGTATGCAGGTGTTTCAGCGGGTGTATGCTATGTGTGCAGGTGTTTTAGCGGGTGTATGCTATGTATGCAGGTGTTTCAGCGGGTGTATGCCATGTATGCAGGTGTTTCAGCGGGTGTATGCTATGTGTGCAGGTGTTTTAGCGGGTGTATGCTATGTATGCAGGTGTTTCAGCGGGTGTATGCCATGTATGCAGGTGTTTCAGCGGGTGTATGCTATGTGTGCAGGTGTTTTAGCGGGTGTATGCTATGTATGCAGGTGTTTCAGCGGGTGTATGCCATGTATGCAGGTGTTTCAGCGGGTGTATGCCATGTATGCAGGTGTTTCAGCGGGTGTATGCTATGTGTGCAGGTGTTTCAGCGGGTGTATGCTATGTGTGCAGGTGTTTCAGCGGGTGTATGCCATGTATGCAGGTGTTTCAGCGGGTGTATGCTATGTGTGCAGGTGTTTCAGCGGGTGTATGCCATGTGTGCAGGTGTTTTAGCGGGTGTATGCCATGTGTGCAGGTGTTTCAGCGGGTGTATGCTATGTATGCAGGTGTTTCAGCGGGTGTCTGCCATGTGTGCAGGTGTTTTAGCGGGTGTATGCCATGTGTGCAGGTGTTTCAGCGGGTGTATGCCATGTGTGCAGGTGTTTCAGCGGGTGTATGCCATGTGTGCAGGTGTTTTAGCGGGTGTATGCCATGTGTGCAGGTGTTTCAGCGGGTGTATGCCATGTGTGCAGGTGTTTCAGCGGGTGTATGCCATGTGTGCAGGTGTTTCAGCGGGTGTATGCCATGTGTGCAGGTGTTTCAGCGGGTGTATGCCATGTGTGCAGGTGTTTCAGCGGGTGTATGCTATGTATGCAGGTGTTTCAGCGGGTGTATGCCATGTATGCAGGTGTTTCAGCGGGTGTATGCTATGTGTGCAGGTGTTTTAGCGGGTGTATGCCATGTGTGCAGGTGTTTCAGCGGGTGTATGCCATGTGTGCAGGTGTTTCAGCGGGTGTATGCCATGTGTGCAGGTGTTTCAGCGGGTGTATGCCATGTGTGCAGGTGTTTCAGCGGGTGTATGCCATGTATGCAGGTGTTTCAGCGGGTGTATGCCATGTGTGCAGGTGTTTTAGCGGGTGTATGCCATGTATGCAGGTGTTTCAGCGGGTGTATGCCATGTATGCAGGTGTTTCAGCGGGTGTATGCCATGTGTGCAGGTGTTTCAGCGGGTGTATGCCATGTGTGCAGGTGTTTCAGCGGGTGTATGCCATGTGTGCAGGTGTTTTAGCGGGTGTATGCTATGTGTGCAGGTGTTTCAGCGGGTGTATGCCATGTGTGCAGGTGTTTCAGCGGGTGTATGCCATGTGTGCAGGTGTTTTAGCGGGTGTATGCCATGTGTGCAGGTGTTTTAGCGGGTGTATGCCATGTATGCAGGTGTTTCAGCGGGTGTATGCTATGTGTGCAGGTGTTTCAGCGGGTGTCAATCCGGTGTGCAGTTTGCTTTATTTTAAAATGTATCCAGCTATTAAAAAACTTTTCAATTTGTAAAGAAATTCCTGCGATTCCTGTGATTCCTGCCGTTATTGTTTCCGCCGACTGCTTTACATACTTTTTCATCATTCCAATATTCACTACCCCCTTGAGGACCCCCTCTTTATTCTGGTTTCCCCTCTATGAACCAGTGCGAGTATTTTATCACCAAATACACAAACCAAAACCTCATTTCGAATTCACAATCTTTTTATTCTTCGCTAATCCAATATTTTCGCTGATATATTATAAGCCCGGGCTGAACCCAGGGTCCCTTCCAGACCTAACCGTTTAAAAAACAGAAAAGACATTCCTAACTGAGTGCAAAAATAGTAAGTTTTTGTCTCTTGGTAGTGAAAACAAAACTCAAATAGCTCATATCATTCTCACAACTTTCATATGAAGAGATTGGATATGTGAGGGCTCTGCCCCTGCACAAAGAGAGCCAACTCATAGATGTTATATTCCCTAGATAGGCCACTTTGTATGGCGGCAATGGGAAAAGTACGACCACTGTTTTTCGTCCCTTGTGCGAACAAAGCCGACATGGGTTGCTTCAATTTTGAGTTCAGTAGCTTGGGGACAGGGACGCTATTTTGAGAATTGAATAAAACTTCTCATGAATTAATTAAACAGCTACTCAATTGAACTAAGAATGATGAATTCACATGAATTCACTGCAGAGACTACTGACTAAATTGAGTTCAGTAGTTGATTTTCGCGCTGTTGCGAGATGAAAATTTTTTTACATTTGCTTCTATGGCCACATAAGCGGTTAATGACTGGCCCATCTTGTGTAGATATGATCTTTGGGCTAACCGCCATCTTGACCCCGCAAGGCAGTGCCATTGTTTAGCAATTTGACGATCATTATTTACATTTTTAGAGCAGAACAATACATTACTACAAACAATTCATTGTCTATAGGATCGTCAAACAGAAAAACAATGCAAAGAATCAGCGGTCGCAGTGCGTGACAACGATTGTCTATGTCTCGCGCCTACCGGCGCTCGCCAGACAATCGTTGTCACGCACTGGGACCGCAGATTATTTATCCATTAACTGCACTTTGAGATGCGTGCTATTGTCCATCGGTATATTTTAAGATAACAGAAAACTAACAAGCATACGAAAGATAACAGGTTTAAAAAAAAACAATTTAACGAAATAATATTCAAGATAGCGTTGAATTCCGGCTCGAATACAACCGAGGAGTTGCAGGAGCGTAATATTTTCCCTCATTGGTCTTTAATTGGAAATAATATATTCGAAGGTATTCATTCAGCGTTTTGTCATCCAGCGAGGCATAGTCCGAGCGTAGGCTTCGATTCATACAAAAGTTGAAAAAACGCCTACCGTTCTCCTCCATTTACCACCTAGTGCTAGCGGGCAGACCTTCAGTCTCGATGGCTCGATGCCATCTAAGTGGAGCAACTCATCACTCAGATCACCGCTATCAGCTAGTTGTTCTTCGAACTCCTGTAAATCGTCAAGTCTCCTTCAGTTCAGTCTCCTTCGCCAGGAAGTTCATGAAGTCGTTGATAAGCTCGCGACATTCATCGCCGTTCGAAGACAGTCTCGTAATATGACGTCCAACTCATTATCAGCAATGCCACTAATCTCATCCGTTGGCAGAGCTTTCTAGTTAAGTAACGGCGGTAGAAGTCCAGTTGATTTTGACGTGTCTCGCTTTTTATTAAAAATTTTCTGCATTTAGCATTTGTCTGAGCTTGATATCTCGCCTCAGCTTCGACTTTAATATACCTTTTTGCTTGGACCTATTTGGTTCAAAGTGATCATTTCAAACAGAAGTTTCTGTTGAGATTTGTGTCATTGCTGAGATTTCAAGGCTTACTAAGGGAATTGCTGAGATGTCAAGGCTTACTGGGGGAATTGCTGAGATGTCGAGGCTTACTGGAGGAATTGCTGAGATTCAAGGCTCACTGGGGGAATCGCTGAGATGTCAAGGCTCACTGGGGGAATCGCTGAGATGTCAAGGCTCACTGGGGGAATCGCTGAGATGTCGAGGCTTACGGGGGAATTGCTCGGGTGTCAAGGCAAACAGTATTCACATAAATAATTTTTGTCCCTTGCCTATTGGGCGCCACTTCGGAGGGAACTAGATTGCTAGTACTAGACTAAAGTGCAGAAAGATAAGTGTGATGACCTCAGTTAGTTGAATTGATTATTATGGGTTGTTTCGTCGTTCGCGTTTACGTAACCTTTTCTTTGCTCGCCAGGCCCAAGCCTTCTCGCTGTGTGCATAGCACATGTACGCTATGGAACCGTTGCCCTGAAAATATGTGTAGTGCACGTTGCTCTAAATGAAATATATTAAACACTGAGTAAAGAATGATAATTCAACAAGGCAACTTCTACCAACTAAAGCTGAATCTTTATAATAATCTACCAACTAAAGCTGAATCTTTATAATAATCTACCAACTAAAGCTGAATCTTTATAATAAGGCCAGCAGCCTTATTATAAAGGCCAGCAGCAGCAGGGAAAGCATGGCATCGACGATCAGCACGAGTTTGCTGGCATCGGTGACAGTCGCTGCCAGGACACTTCGCCGTCTGTCGCTGTGCAGCCGCCTTCACTGCCAGCAGTGGCCTTCGCAGCCGCCGGAGCGTTTGAGCTACGCCTGCGGCCCGACCGACATCCCGCTGATGGGCAGCACGGTTGGCCAGCTGCTGGACGCGGCGGTCGCCAAAAATCCCGATTGGGAGGCCTTCGCGTTTTGCTTCGGCGGTGGTCCTGACGGTAGCGAGCCGCAGCGCCGCACTATGGCAGAGTTCCGCGCCGAAGTTGACCAACTAGCCAGAGGCTTTCTGTCGCTGGGCCTGAACCCGGGCGACAGGCTGGGTATTTGGGGGCCGAACAGTCGAGAGTGGATCACAACTCAGTTTGCCGCTGCCAAGGCTGGGCTGGTGCTGGTGAACATCAACCCGGTCTACCGGCCGCACGAGCTCGAGTACTGCGTCAACCGAGTTGGCATTCGAGCCCTGATCTCGGCGCCCAACTTTAAGACGTCAGATTACTACGCAATGCTGTGTGAACTCTGCCCGGAGCTGCCAAAGTCGTGAGTGGGCGGCCTGTCAAGCTCGGTCATACCCTCACTGTCTCACGTGGTCATGATGGGCCAGGAGGAGCGGCCGGGTGCCTTCCTGTACGATGAAGTGTGCCGAGCCGGAAGCGCCGATCCCAACACCGAGAAGCAGCTTCACAAACTCGCTGAGCGCCTGCAAATGGATGACGTTATCAACATCCAGTTCACCTTGGGCACAGCAGGCAGTCCGAAAGGAGCGGCGCTAACGCATCACAATATTCTAAACAACGCGTACTTCGTCGGCAGGCGGTGCGAATTCCACAAACACGTGGCGCGCAGCTGCGTTCAGGTGCCGTTCTATCACTGCTTCGGCATGGGCCTTGGCAACCTGCAGATTGTACTGCACGGAGCAACCTGCATCTATCCGTCGCCCAGCTTCGAACCGGCGGCCACTTTGAGCGCTGTGGAGGCAGAAAAGTGCACTGCGCTCTGTTGCACGCCAAAAATGTTCATCGACATCCTGTCCCAGCCTAAAGTTAGCAAGCGGAATCTCCGGTCGCTGCAAACTGGCATCATTGCCGGATCGCCCTGTCCGGTGGAGGTGATGCGCCGAATCGTGTCCGAGCTGCACATGGACCGCGTGACCAGTTCGTACGGGACCACGGAGAACAGCCCTGCCACGTTTCAGGGCATGCCGGATGACAGTCTGGAGAAGCGGACGGCCTCAGTTGGGCGTCCGTCGGCGCACGTGGAGGTGAAAATCGCAGATCTGGAGGGCCGCCCGCTGCCAATTGGACAGCGGGGCGAAATTTGCATCCGTGGCTACGCGGTGATGCGCGGCTACTTCAACGATCCCGTGAAGACCTCTCGGAGGTGATCGGCGAGGACCGCTGGTACCGCACCGGCGACATCGGCTTTCTGGATGCTGACGGTTACGGTCACATTCGAGGCCGAATCCGGGACATGGTCATCCGCGGCGGGGAGAACATCTACCCGGTAGAAATTGAGAACTTTCTGCACGGCCATTCAGCTATCGCTGACGCCCAAATCGTCGGAGTGCCAGACGAACGAATGGGCGAGGAGCTCTGCGTTGTCGTCAGGCTGCGGCCTGAAATTTCGTTGACAGAGGCGGAGCTCAAAGCCTACTGCAAGGATGAAATCGCCCACTTCAAGATCCCACGTTACGTTCTGTTCAGAGACGAGTACCCCATGACCGTCACCGGCAAGGTGCAGAAGTTCAAGCTCAGGGAAGACGTGATCAAGGATCTGGGCCTAGAGAAGGCGGCTGCTATCGAGATTGCCTGATTAAGTGTTGCCATTACTGCTGAGCTGCATTGGATTTGAGCAGTAGTAGGAATAACCGAAATGGTCTTATTAGATTAAATTTCCGATCTTGAATTTTTCCAGTGTAAGAACAATTATGATACTTGTCATACTTGCATTGATTGCACTTAAAAAGCTCCAATCATTAGTCGATCAACCAGACCCAATAACGCACGCGTACTAATATATGCCGGTATGTCTTACATGAAGTTAGTCTTGTTACTGTAAGTGCACATGTAGCCTGCAGTGTTAATTACGGTCCAGCGCCAGATAATTAAATGTAGACAAGAGACCAGAATCTCTTACATGTATTTCTGGTGTAAGCACAGGTGTTATATGTAGTGGGGGAGTGATACGAGCCGCAGAGTGCACTGACCCGAACCCGAAATATGAATACGAAAATGAGATCATGAAATATCATAAAACCGAAATGCCATAAACCCGAAATATCACAAACCATATCACAAACCCGAACTATCATAACTCCGAAAATCAAAATAGCGTTGGACATTGCTAACATTTTTTGAGTTAGGACATTTCATGTTTATGATATTTCGTGTTAATGATATTTCGTGTTTATGATATTTCGGGTTTGCGATATACGGGTTTATGATAACCCCGATATCACAAAGGTTGTGATATTTCAAGTTTATGCTATTTCGGGTTTGTGATATTTCGGGTTTATGCTATATCGGGTTTGTAATATTCCCGGTTTGTGATTATTCGGGTTTGTGATATTTCCGGTTTGTTATATATCGGGTTTGTGATATATCGGGTTTGTGATGTTTTGGGTTTGTTAAATATCGGGTTTGTGATATTTCGGGTTTGTGATATTTTGGGTTTGTTATATATCGGGTTTATGATATATCGGGTTTGTGATGTTTTGGGTTTGTTAAATATCGGGTTTGTGATATTTCGGGTTTGTTATATATCGGGTTTATGATATATCGGGTTTGTGATATTTCGGGTTTGTTATATATCGGGTTTATGATATATCGGGTTTGTGATGTTTTGGGTTTGTTAAATATCGGGTTTGTGATATTTCGGGTTTGTGATATTTTGGGTTTGTGATATTTTGGGTTTGTGATATTTTGGGTTTGTGATATTTCGGGTTTGTGATATTTCGGGTTTGTGATATATCGGGTTTGTGATATTTCCGGTTTGTGATACTTCGTGTTTGTGATATTTCGGGTTTATGATACCCCCTAGCATTAGCTAGGGTGAGGGTGTGTATGGCGACCCCCCAGTCCTCGGACTGAACAGCCGTACGCAGCCTTCAGATGCGTCGCGCAATAACTGCGGCTGAGCTGTCGGTTGCACATCTGCCCATTAGGGAAGGTGCAATCAATTATGATCAATTTTTACGCTCGCACAGACAAAGATTACCTGACGTCTAAAGTAAAAACATTTTACTGTACAAGTAAGGAATTCTCTGACCTAATCTCTACTAGATCGAATATAGTTTGAAAACGCACACTTTTGAGAACGCTTTATTTGTGGGAGCTGAACCATTCGGCCAATACGTATATGTCTTCGGCGCAGGGTTTCTTACAGTGCCTCTTTCAGCTGTGCAAAGGATTTCTTGTCAGGTTTTTCCAGTTCCAAATGGTCTGTCAGCATGTCATACTCGTATAGCCTGCGCCGTGCTTTGACTCGGCCGATCTTGCTTGGTAGTCGGAGTCTTATTGGCTTGGTAAATGAATATTACGCGAGTGTTTTAATATTCGTATATTTCAGAAATTCCTAGCCAAGAGTTTTGCTAGTACAGATCACAGATACTAAAATAACTAGATGGGCCACTCAGGCATATATACTTAGTAAAACAGCTTTCGAGTTCGACTTTCAGTTCAGTAGCAAAGAAGAATACGTAAGCTATTTTATAAAAACAAGGCAGCTGAAATGACTTTGATAAGTTTAGAAGCCCAAGCTTGCAGGCGTAAACAGGGTCGTTTCACAAACCCTAATTTTCACAACGTCGAAACCAGAACCTTTCATAAGAACTATATTTCATAAACCCTAATTTTCACTACGTCGAAAATAAGCAATGCAGCAGATTTCACAAGACCTAAATTTCACAAGCCCTAAATTTCATAACACTTAAAAGGCATGCACAGAGTTTCTAAAGCCCTAAATTTCACTATCTCTAAATTTCACAAACCCTAAATTTCACAAACCCTAAATATCACAACGTCTAAAAGCACGTCTGAAAGATTGTATCTCCATAGTGTTTTTAGGCGTTGTGAAATTTAGTGCTTGTGAAATTTAGTGCTTGTGAAATTTAGTGCTTGTGAAATTTAGAGCTTATGAAATTCTGTGCACAACTTTTCGACGTTGTGAAAATTAGGTCTTATGAAAAGTATGGCTTGTGAAATTTAGGGCTTGTGAAATTTATAGTTTATGCAGTCTGATGCAAGTTTTGTTTTCGACGTTGTGAAATTTAGAGCTTGTGAAATTCTGTGCACAATTTTTCGACGATGTGAAAATTAGGGTTTATGAAAGTTGGTGTCTTGCGACGTTGTGAAATTTAGGGCTTGTGAAAGCGACCCGCGTAAACAACTTGCTAATTGGTTCGCAATAATCTACATTGGCCAGTCCACTGAAATGTACATGGCAGCTTTAGGCAGGAATTCCGAGAAAGGCAATAAAATTGGGGTGGGGCGGGGCTGAGCAGGGTGGGGATGGAGTGGAAAGAAAGGCACGGTTGGTTTTATTGGGGGCGGGGGGGGGTAAGAGCCAATAAATGAACCTTGACTTTAAAAATACATTAAAATGCTTCCGTTTAACTTACTACTGAACTGAAAGTAGCTTACACGCAAATGTGCTAAGTGGCCCATTTTAGTTATTCTAGAATCTATGGTACAGATCAAATGCTATCAACCTAAAAGTGCTTGTCAACTTAAGCTCAAAAAGTGGAGCCCGAGTAACCATTTAATACGTCATTCTGCTCAGTGACACCAGGAAGCTGGGTTGGGCAAAAATGTTACAAAAATTTGGACCTGGGATAGTTAGGGACAATTAGGGACTATGTAAACTTAAGCTAATTAGTCCGACTCGAAAAAGGAAAAAAAGATAGTAATAACTACTTTTCCCTTTGACAATATTAGCTAATTATTTTGGGAGATAGTCGATTTTAAGGCAAGTGCACAAGATTTTCATTTTTATAGGTATAGATATAAGCTAACAACAGGATAATTCAGTTTATTTGTTGGCCAGGTGAGTTAAATTAATAGCGTCAAATGTAACCTTATGTGCGCACTTTAATGTTCGTATATGGACCTAATACAAAATGTTTTTACAATTGTTGATACAAACCAGCTATAGATAATTAATAGATTTAGATAGCTAATCTATGAAGTTCACGTGGAAAAGATTGAAAGCATTTAAATATTAACTGACGCAATATGACGCTTTTCTGCAATTTAAATATTAAAAAATTATACTTAACAAAATTGAAATAGTCGAAGGGACAAGACTAATAATATTAACATGTACAAATCTGAAGATGAGCGCTTAATTAATTATTTAAGCTACACATGATATGATAATGCCAATACATGCTAATGTTTATACAATAATACTCAATACTAATGAACAACTCAAAAAATTGTATAAAGTTCTTCACTACTGAAAAAAGGAAAACAATTTTATAACAGGAAAGACAAACAAAATGTTCAACGTGCAGACAGAGAAGTCAACACCTCCATTAAAATCTGCAATTAAGTCGACCAACAACAATGAAACTTATTTTAGCAGTGATTTATCCTACGGAGATAGCAATTTCTTTTTTAACGTTAACGAAACAAGGCTAACACACCTAAAGACTAGTTCATATTTGTTAGTTGCGACCAAGTTATTGGATAGTCAATAGGCAGAACTATTTATTGCTCAGTACAATCTCATGTGACATCATATGAGACCAGTTTCGTTTTGCTTAAACATACGGCAAATAGAATTTTTGCCGCTTTGTTCATCGGTTTGCGTGAATGCACAGGACTGCTTGTTAGACAGAGGACCCACTTGTTAGATACAGAGGACCTACTTGTTAGATACAGAGGACCTACTTGTTAGACAGAGGACCCACTTGTTAGACAAAGAGGACCTACTTGTTAGACAGAGGACCCACTTGTTAGACAAAGAGGACCTACTTGTTAGACAGAGGACCCACTTGTTAGACAAAGAGGACCTACTTGTTAGACAGAGGACCCACCTGTTAGACACAGAGGACCCCTTGTTAGACACAGAGGACCACATTCTTACCACAGAGGACAACTTTCTAGACACAGAGGACAACTTTCTTACCACAGAGGACAACTTTCTAGACACAGAGGACCACTTTCTAGACACAGAGGACCACTTTATAGACACAGAGGACCACTTTATAGACACAGAGGACCACTTTATAGACAGAGGACCACTTTATAGACACAGAGGACCCACTTGTTACACACAGATGACCCGATTGTTAGACACAGATGACCCGATTGTTAGACAAAGAGGACCTACTTGGTAGACAGAGGACCCACCTGTTAGACACAGAGGACCCACCTGTTAGACACAGAGGACAACTTTCTAGACACAGAGGACCACTTTCTAGACACAGAGGACCACTTTCTAGACACAGAGGACCACTTTCTAGACACAGAGGACCACTTTCTAGACACAAAGGACCACTTTCTAGACACAGAGGACCACTTTCTAGATACAGAGGACCACTTTCTAGACACAGAGGACCACTTTCTAGACACAGAGGACCACTTTATAGACACAGAGGACCACTTTATAGACACAGAGGACCACTTTATAGACAGAGGACCACTTTATAGACACAGAGGACCCACTTGTTACACACAGATGACCCGATTGTTAGACACAGATGACCCGATTGTTAGACACAGATGACCCGATTGTTAGACACAGATGACCCGATTGTTAGACACAGATGACCCGATTGTTAGACACAGATGACCCGATTGTTAGACACAGAGGTCCAAGTGTCAGACAAAAAAAGGACCACTCGCAAGACAAAACCCAATTTGAAGATAAGACAAGCGTCTCAGATAAACCACAAGTGTTAGACCAGATAATCCCAGTTGTCACTTCACAGTCAGCTCCAGAAACAACTTTCTAGCCGAGCCGCCGCGCAACAAAAGTACATTATTAACCTGAGCGTGCAGCTCTTTAACCAGCCTAGCATCAGAGCTCTCCAGCGATAGGCAGTGAAAATTTGTGCTCAAACTGCCACCGAAAGCGACTCCAGGCGAGGTGGCATTTCGATAGAACAATTGAACCGTAGCTTTAGAACTGCCAGATCGTTCTTCTAACTGGCATCCGCCGATGGCTTCCCAGCTGTAGGTGCTGGGACTTCGCTTAGAGAACAGCTTAGCCTTGCCGCCCAGATGGTCCAATACAACGCAGTCGCCGCTAACGCTGAGCATTACGTCGCGATTAATAACGCTGCGCAGTTGCAATCGGTACTGTCTGAGAGCCAGGCTGTCTAATAGGTCCGGTTGGTGACTGTGCGGAGGCGATAGAAGCATCAGCTGGTGCTGTTGCTGCTGATAATGACTGGCCTGCTGACTAGCTAGATGGCCAGTTGAAGAGGCCGCTGGGTCCGCCACTTGACCGGATTTCAATGCAACAGCCGCAGCGTCGGCGCCAGCTTCGGCGGCCGGCTGGGCGGTGCCCTGAGCCGGCGTGCTGTTGTCGCGAACCTGCAAAAATATTGAGGCAATTAGCGATTTCTAATAGCTTTGACCTTAATTGACACTTTGGTCAAATTAGTCTAAAAATGAGGTCCCGTAAAAGCTCGATTTAGCTTTCAAATTATACCGTTTAAATTGATTTGACCTTCATAACACTTTAATGTTCTCGTTTAACCTTCATCAAGCCTGACTGTCCTCATTTGACCTTAATCACGCCTGACTGTCCTCATTTGACCTTAATCTAACCTGACTGTCCTCATTTGACCTTCATCAAGCCCTAATGTCCTCATTTGACCTTAATCAAACCTGACTGTCCTCATTTGACCTTAATCAAACCTGACTGTCCTCATTTGACCTTAATCAAACCTGACTGTCCTCATTTGACCTTAATCAAGCTTGACTGTCCCCATTTGACCTTAATCAAACCTGAGTGTCCTCATTTGACCTTCATCAAACCTGACTGTCCTCATTTGACCTTTATCTAACCTGACTGTCCTCATTTGACCTTAATCACACCTGACTGTCCCCATTTGACCTTAATCAAACCTGACTGTCCTCGTTTGACCTTAATCAACCCTGAATGTCCTCATTTAACCTTAATCAAGCCTGACTGTCCTTATTAGACCTTTACAGCTAAAATTTCTCTGACTACAACATCGTATCGAGGCGCTCACCAGAATGAACTCCGTAGTCCCGGCATCGCCTAGTGGCGTATCCAACGGAACCTGCACACTAACATCGTCAGCCCGTCGCAAGGCGTACTTATGCCCTCGATGCTCTTTCAACTTACGCCGGCGGACAATTTTTTCTAACAAACTGGACACGGGCAGAGACCGATCCAGTTGCATAGTGGTGAAACCCTGAGGCAGGCTGACATGTACAATTAGCTGATTAGACTGGCGCCTCTGCTGCTGAGTCAACTGTTGCTGCTGAGACTGCTGCTGAACCGGATGCCTCTGTACAGCAGCCAGAGTGCTAAAATCGTATTTATAGATCCGATCTCGCTTCTCTAACGGTGGAAAATCAGAATCCAGATCGTCGGCCTCTTCGTACATGAACAAGTCCAACTCGTCGATGCCAACATGCGGCGGCAGAGGCGGCTGCCTGCTCTCGAGGGTGTACTTGTAACAGGCCAGCCCGGTGAACTGTTCCACAGTAGTGTCGCGAATTGGCACCACTTCAACCGGGCGGGACCGGTCAAAGTCGTAAAAAAACACTCGTATCCGGCGAAGGCCCTGGCGACTGACGCTCACCTCGAACTGGGAGAACTCAGTAAACGGATTCTGAACTGCCGATTCTAAGTTCTCGGCCAGGCGCCTGGGGGATGTTGAATCCATATTTGATATTATACTAATCTGTCCTTATTTGACCCTATAAACTAATCTGTCCTTATTTGACCCTATAAACTAATCTGTCCTCATTTGATCCTATAAATTAATCTGTCCTCATTTGACCCTATAAACTAATCTGTCCTCATTTGACCCTATAAATTAATCTGTCCTCATTTGAACCTATAAACTAATCTGTCCTCATTTGACCCTATAAACTAATCTGTCCTCATTTGATCCTTTAAATTAATCTGTCCTCATTTGACCCTATAAACTAATCTGTCCTCATTTGACCCTATAAACTAATCTGTCCTCATTTGAACCTATAAACTAATCTGTCCTCACTTGACCCTATAAATTAATCTGTCCTCATTTGATCCTTTAAACTAATCTGTCCTCATTTGACCCTATAAATTAATGTGTCCTCATTTGACCCTATAAATTAATCTGTCCTCATTTGACCCTATAAATTAATCTGTCCTCATTTGACCCTATAAATTAATCTGTCCTCATTTGACCCTATAAATTAATCTGTCCTCATTTGAACCTATAAACTAATCTGTCCTCATTTGACCCTATAAATTAATCTGTCCTTATTTGACCCTACAAACCAATTTGTCCTCATTTGACCCTAAACAAAACTGTCCTTATTTGACCCTACAAACCAATTTGTCCTCATTTGACCCTACAAACCAATCTGTCCTTATTTGACCCTACAAACCAAATCTGTCCTCATTTGACTCTACAAACCAATCTGTCCTCACTCGACTCGACCCTAAACAAAACTGTCCTTATTTGACCTTGAACCTGGTTGACAGTGGTTGTTTCAATTTAATCAGGGATTGGTTAACCTTATTTGAATTTTCAATTCAAAATGCATTCAGAATGCAAAGAATAAAGACACAACTTTAAGCAAAATAGTTCGCCGAAACAAACTAACTTAGCCAATAGAGACTGCCGTTTCGCGGGCGCTCGGCTGGAGCCGCCATTCTGACGCGGCGTTTTGTTCAATCGAATCTCCACCGATTCAGCCGGAGCAGAATTCGAATCGTCAGTTTTCGTTGGCGCCGACGGTGCAACGGCAGCGTCAGGGGCGGGAAACAGATAGTCGAGATCGCTGTCAGTAACGCCAGAAACGTCGTCGCTCCATTCGACAGCTACGGCAGTTTTTTTCTCTCTCTGACGCTCCTCGCGGGCAGCGGAGACGCGCATTTGAGTGGCGGATTTTTTTCGAGACGGCGCCTGCCCAGACTCCAGCTTGGGCGGTATGATGTCCGGGGAATGCGCTTCGCCTGCTAGTGAGGCCTAAGACCGGTTAAGGTAGATGTTTTGTTAAGGATGCAACAATAAAATATGCTAAATCGTCTACTTTAATAATAACGAATAATTAACAAATAAATAAAAACAGCAGATTTTTTTATAAAAACTAAACAGGCTACTGAATTCTTTACAAGTAGTAATGAAAGCATTTTGGTGAAATTCTATAATTTTCTTCTAAATGTATTTGACGATTGTAGATTATGTCAAAATAATGTGCATTATTCTTGATGCCAGTCAAAAATGGATATATAACACATGGACTACACCTATAGATTCTAGAATAACTTTTCACTTTCAGTTCAGTAGCAAAGAAGAATACATAAGCTATTTTATAAGATAAAGGCAGCTGAGATGATTTTGACAAGTTTAGAACATTAGAAGCCAAGCTTGCAGGCGTAAACAGCTTGCTAATTGGTTCAGAAATAATGTACATTAGCCACTGAAATGTACAAGGCAGATTTAGGCTGGAACAACCGAGGAAGGTAATAAAAATTGGGTGGCATGGCAGGGGTAGAGGTTCCGTGTAGAACTTGAGAGTTCAAGCTTGGGGGGGGGGGGTAACGCCAATAAAAAGCCTTGTCTTAAAAATACATTAAAATACTTCAGTTTAACTTACTACTGAACTGAAGGTAGCTTGCATGAAAATGTGCTTAGTGGCCCATATAGATATTCTAGTATCAGCCTGTACTTTGAATCACTAATTAGCTGACGAGGCCTTCAACATACATGCTACAGTGATAGTTACTCGTACTGTTTACCCAGTAATTACAAAAAATAAAAAAGTACAAACCTGCGAATCTGTCGCCGATTGCTGTCCCGCAGCTCCAGCCGGCGGACCAAACGGGTCCGGCTGTTCAGTAAGCGAAGTCTGCGACTCTCCTCTGCCAGCGCCGCATGGCGGACTCAGCAGGGCCAGGACCTCCTCGTCGCAGACTCGAATTCGATCGATAAGCAGTTCGCAGACGCCAGTGTCATCGCCACCGACAAACGCGGCTCGAAGTTGGGTCAATAGGAATGCGGTATTATCGCAGGATACCATGATGCTTTAGCTAAGCATTCAACTAACCTGCGCAATTAGTATCCTGGAGTTACAAAGGTCCTCTAGATATTGTGCTTGTCATTAAGCAGCAAATTTAAATTAGAAAATCATCAAATGACCGATTTAATGTTTAGTATATGGAAGTTACATAATAAGTAGTTAGGGAGGAGGCCACAGCCCAGTGGTCTAGAATGACTCTGATGTGCCAGCGGCCCAGGCTCGATCCCAAGTGCAGTCGCATTAACTTGAAGGGCTAAATTGGAATCTCGGCTTGGCTCTGCTTGTGCCTTTCAGGGGGTTGTTTTCACAAATGCGAAAACTCACTACCACTAGGACTGCTGAGCTTATGAAAGTGACTGCAAAAAAATTAGCAGTCGAGAAGTTTCAGTTTATGAAATTTAGTGCTTAATATAATGCCTAATGCCTAATGATAAATACAGTTAGGGCCGCTGTATATTCCTGTGTGAGTGTGTGCCTATGCGGCTATGTGTATGACTGCATACATATCTACATGCTTGTGTGCCTATGTGTATGACTGCATACATATCTACATGCTTGTGTGCCTATGCGTATGACTGCATACATATCTGCATGCTTGTGTGCCTATGCGTATAACTGCATACATATCTGCATGCTTGTGTGCCTATGCGTATGACTGCATACATATCTGCATGCTTGTGTGCCTATGCGTATGACTGCATACATATCTGCATGCTTGTGTGCCTATGCATATGACTGCATACATATCTGCATGCTTGTGTGCCTATGCGTATGACTGCATACATATCTGCATGCTTGTGTGCCTATGCATATGACTGCATACATATCTGCATGCTTGTGTGCCTATGCGTATGACTGCATACATATCTGCATGCTTGTGTGCCTATGCGTATGACTGCATACATATCTGCATGCTTGTGTGCCTATGCATATGACTGCATACATATCTGCATGCTTGTGTGCCTATGCGTATGACTGCATACATATCTGCATGCTTGTGTGCCTGTTTAGAAGAGTTATTGGAATGGGCAGTAATGCCTCTTGCCAGTTGCAAGACAAAGTTGCTTTTAAGTGAACAAGGATGCACACAGCCCCCTGCTTTTTATAAAATATTAGATCCTAATGCCTGATTCTAATAGTATACTACAACCATAGCAAGAAAGTTATAGGAAGTTACGAAAATTTTATTAGCTAGCTATGGATATTATGAATAAGGATAAGCCACAGGAAAAATTTTGATATGTGGCTGCAAATATGAATATGGGAAAAATTAAATGTTATCTTGGCTAATTAGTAGTGTTCTGCCATAGCCGTAGCTACGGCTATGGGATCCTACGGCAAATACAATAAAATAGGTGCCTACAGCAGCTACAGATATGCCTACAGTAGCTAGCTGCTCTTACGGCTACAACTATGGAAATATGGTAGTTGCTGTCACATTCCATAGATTCCCATAGCTGTAGTTATTAATGTTAAAAATAATTGAAAAAATATTAGAAACAGGTAGAGTAAAACAAAGATACTTTTAGTAAACTGTATTATCAACCTAGAAACTTATAAAATATACCTAAAAAGTACAATTAAACACTAGCAAACTCTAATTTTTATTAATGTGAAAAAGTTTAGCGTTAATACTTTCAATAACAATTAAGTATTGTTGCTTTGAAAAAAGACGAAATATAATCTTACAAAGACAATTAAGTGTTTCTTTCATTTTCTAATTTAATTTGCAGTTGTTTAAGCACTAGGTGCCTTAAGCACTAGTTTAAGCACTTGTTTAAGCACTAGGTGCAGGTATCTTCTTGATTCAAAATATTTTGTTTTTTAGACTTTTTGTTAAAACTATGGCTACGGCTACGGGAACTATGGGAATATAGTAATTTCGGGGTCCCTATGGCTATGGAATACGGAGAATTGGAATAAGCCATAGTTTTGTTTATGGCTATGGCTATGGTACATGGACCCTCCTTACAGCAGAACACTATTAATTAGATTACATTTCTGTCCTCAACTTATTCCTCAATATTTGATTTACTATAGGGTACAGTGTCTATAATTATATAATACATGCAAAGCATGTGCTTGAAATAAATTAACACTTTATTTATAACAAGATATAACTACAATTACAATACTATAGTTGGAAATGAGACATGTATGCTAGAATTTTCTAGGGTAGCCCCCCTCCCTATATTCTATACTCCAGATCATGTAGTATATGTGCATTGGCCTTGCATGCCAAAATTAGGTATGCACTTTTTAAAATCAATAGTTATTATAAAGTAGAAAAAAGATTTTTAAAAAGTTCTTTTTCAAGTGTAAATCTCAAGCTTTTTAATTTTTCAGCATGTAACAAAGCAGTTAAACAAATATTTTTGTGTATTAATTTTTTGCTATAAATAGTATTGCCAAAAAGCATGAAGATATATTAAATTATTTGCCAAAACGGGTTCATTACACAATTTAAAAAAAGGTAATTTATTGTCAAAATGTAAAAAGGTCATTTATTCATTTATAAAGGTTGCAATACCAACATAGTCATACATGCGCAAACCTCAAAAATTCAGTTGGCCGTGTGACTTAGTTTTAACAAAAATGCGACATAGTTTTGGGCCAAAAATGTGACTTACATGTAAAAACCCTTAAGCAAAATTAACACAACTTTGGGTAAACGGCTGGAGTAATTATGACTGTCTTACTAAGCCAAAATGCCTCATCAGCTACTTAGTAATACTACTTGGTATTTTTTGGGTGGGCATTTTTGCGGATTCCTTGGTTGGCTGCCAAATTGGTCGGCCAGATCGGCCAACTTGGTTGACTGTTGCGCATGTATGACTGGACTGATAGATTACAATCTGATGGAATTGAAGTGTATAAAAGGTGCTTTCTAATTGTCTAGCCTATATTTGAAATAAAGTATTCAGTGGTTAGGGTTAAGTTTAGAGCTGCACAGAGCTGCCTGATAAAATTCACCAATAAAAAATTGAACCAATTGATTGTGCAATTGATTTTAGTTAGTATCTATATATATAGTATATGGATAAACTTTATTGACGCATGTAGATTTTGTACTTAATTTCAGCAATCTGCATTCAAATTCAGCAAAACACATTCAATTTTAACCACAGATGAATGTTCAATTCCATGTACAGTTTATATCCAAAGAGGTTTTATTGATCCTCTTATTTCACTTTATCTTAGCTTTCTGTTTTGGCCACAATAGCATACCTTTTTTATCATGTTAGCAGCTATAATGACGCTGAATTATAAGAGGTTGTGGGACTAGCTGAGTTCCGTAGACTCCTTAGATATAGCCTATTTTTAACACCCATTGATTGCCGTCATGTCTGCATGGAAGGCAGCCATTAAAAGTGAACTCAGTGATAGCTACAAAGTTTTCATCAATCTATCCAACAAAGCGTGTGCTAGGCATACACTGGCTAAATATTGAAGGGATGAGCTGATGCGCTTCACTGATCTAATAGTGAATGACAGCATTGCTCACATACATATGCAACCTTGGGAATCACTCAGCCATTTCTATTGGCAACACACACATGTAAGTCACTATTGCTGTATTGGCTAAGAGCAGTCACATGATTATTATTCTGCCTAATAGCAACTTAAATGTGTGTGTTGCTAATAGAAATGATCAAGTGAATCCCAAGGTTGCGCCCAAGTATGGTCACTAATATAATGTAAATCACTATTGCTGTATTGGCTAAGAGCAGTCACATGATTATTATTCTGCCTAATAGCAACTTAAATGTGTGTGTTGCTAATAGAAATGATCAAGTGAATCCCAAGGTTGCGCCCAAGCATGGTCACTTAAGACAAGTGTCTCTAATAGTACAATGACTACTTTAGCTTTGTACCCAGATGCCTGACCAAGCTGCACATTAATAGGGACTAAAGAACCACACTTGATATGACTTTGATTTTTTACTTTTGTTCCTTATAAAAGTGTACAATATGTATTGGACAATATTTGTTTCTTTTTAAGTTTAGTTAATAAAATTTTGTAGTGTTCTGTTATAAGAAGGGTCCATATACCATAGCCATAGCCATAAGCAAAACTATGGCTTATTCCAATTCTTTATATTTTGTAGCCATAAGGACCCTAATATTCTCTTTATCATATTCCTATAGTTCCTAAAGCTGTAGCCATAGTTTGAGTCATTGAGTACAAAATCTGTATCAATAAGTTTAACTATAGATTAGTAGACAAGTTTGAAATAAAATTAAATTGAATCAGAATGTAGATTGTCAAAATTGAATCTGACTTAGGTTAAAATTGAATGCAAAAACGTGTAGTAATGTTTTAAAATTGAGAATTGGAACTTTGCATAAAAAGTATTATATTTGATATATATTTGTATATATACTAAGCCTATGCATATGGCTTATTATGGCTTAAAAAACAACACCAAAAAATTGGTGTTGTTTTTCCTGGGGTATATACACCAAGCTCAGGATAATGGCATGCCTGTGCCAGAACATATCCTATCAAAAAAGTTTGCTTGTATTGTATCATGTGCCAGAACAAAAAATATCAAAAAAGTTTACTTGCAGAAGTTGCACTGTCTATGCAATATGGCGAATATGCATAGGCCTATGTACCAGAACTAGGGCCTATTCCTATCAAATAAGTCTGCTTGTGCTAAATGCTGGTACATTTTTTAAAAAGCACAAAAACACAAAAAACTGTATTTTCCATTTTAAAAAATGCCAGTAAAACCAAATATTTGAATTTGTTTAATAGAAATGCTCTATCTTTAATTAATGCTCTATACTTAAATATAAATATATTAGGCTCTACAAGTAGGCCCTACACTAGGCACTTCAGTGAGAAAATTAAATTTCAGAAATTGTTATAGGCTGCTATTTCACTAGATAGATCTTACTTTCCCATTTCCAAAATGGCCAAACTTTAGTGATTTGGTTGAGTAATAAGGAAACTACAGCTATTTTAGTAACCCCGATTTGTGCCTTTAGCCAATGGAATTTTTACATTACGGTTTGTGATCATTTTTGGCCAAAAAGTTGGCTTTTTGTCTTTGAACACTTGTAATTAATTTTCTAGCCAACCAAAATGACTGTGCTTGGTGTCATTTTGTTCAGTTTTTTAGTGTTAATTGTATGAATTATATATTTTAATATTATTTTATATGCCCAAGTTGCTAAGCTAATTGAAACAGGATGGGTGTATGAAATTTTGACTATTTTAACCAGATACGCAATGATTGCAATTTTAAAAATACAATAGCATCTGTTCTGCTTGCTTAATTTATACAAGGCTAGTGTCATTTTGTTCAGGTTTTTACCTACTATAATACTATTCTACTTCTTGCCCTAAATTTTTAATGCATGACAGACACCCCAACTGCAATGTAATGTGCTGTACAGGCTTTGCGCATGGGTTTATTAAAAAACGGTTTTGCCTATCGTGTTCAGCATAGCAGAATTAGTTAAATGACACAGAGAACTAGTTTGCCGGAAGGCAGAGTCTCACAAAAAACACGAAATACACGTTTCAATGGGTATTTTACATGTAAACGTATCAAAAAAAGAAACCTCCACAAAATTTTTGCGCCTATAGCTATTGGCAAGCGGTTTTTTTACTGTGCTTGTATTGTCAATAGGTAATGAAAAATATAAAGAGAAACAATGCAGGAAAAGGATTTACATGGAAAATTTTGGATTTGAAATTTTGCATAGAGCCATATGGGCATTAAAAGAAAAAAAAAATTTTTTTTAACACCAGAAAAATGTTTCTAAATTATCCCTTTACACTATAAAACCTTTGTTTCCATTATAAGAAACACATTGCAGCTAAGAAAAAGCATTTTCTGAACCACTGTTTTTTTATTCATTTTGGCTTCAATTTTATATTCCTCCTAAAAAATGGTCAACTTTAAAAATAGACAGTGCAAAAAGTATAACAAAGCTAGACTTGCAGTTGGTGTCATTTGAAAGAGCTCCTTTTTACCTTTTAAATGCATATTTTACTTTCATCCTGGCTTCTATAGTTTCTTTAAAATCGCCCTTGAAAAATTGGACTTTTTTCTTACTTTTTTGCCATTGGCACGCACTTCTTATAACTCACTGAAGTCCCTACCTACACTACTGTAGCATTAGGTAAAATTGAAGTTTAATTAAATACTAGTCCATGCTTCTCTATAATTCTTTAAATCAAATAATGATAGTCCTGATAATGCCTAGTGATAGTTGAACAGTTCCAAAATGATGTTTGAACCTTTAAATTGTAATGGAAACAAAAAAAATTCTGCTGTGATAGCATGCAGTTCAATTTCTCGCGCTTAAATGCTTTAAATTAAAACGTTTGAGGATGGGGTGCAGAAATAGGAATTTGCTGAGTGGTGCTTTCAGAATCAGAGCATAGGTAAAATTATGGTTCTATTTTGATTTCATAAGATCAAAAACTGATCTTGTACTCAATCAATTGCTTTCAAATCGGTGCCGGAATTTCCGGGAGTCCGAGTCGATTTAACAAAACTATGGGAGCGGTGGGAGCTTCAACTACTCAGGGGGAAGATAGCTGTCATCGTGGCTGCATGGTCGATGTTGCCGTCCTTTAGAATGCTAGGCGGACAGGACGAACCGATACGGAAACTGTAGTCAAATATGGTAGTATATTTATCTAACATTTACTTTAATTTTAGTTAATCACTGTCAACACCGCGGTAATTCACGAAGAAAATCCCCGAGACTTGATTATAGCTAGAACTTAGTTTAAGAACTCTTCTTGATTCTAGATCGCTTATAATCCGAGGTCAGGAGAAGTCTTGGAGAACAAATAAGATTTTTTAAACAGTGCCTTAATTAAAATACGCTCATCCAAAGGCGTTGACAACTATGGAAAAATATTTTAAATAATAGCCAAAATGCTAAATAATTAAACGCAACTATTCGTTGTCGAGAAGGTCGGATTTGGGAAATTCGGACTCAGGTGGACGTAGTAGGGACCTCGGGCCGATTGAAATTTTAGAAAAATGTACATGTGCAGGTATTCATTTCTGCGAGACTGTTTTACACGTAAGTATTCTACTCGAGTCTGGCCAAAACGGAGCGAGCCCAGACTCATTTATTAGATTCTCATGAGCTTACCGCGGTAGGAAAGGAGGGGTTTACCCCGGATGGAAGAATGTTACTGAATGGAAAATTAAAGGGAGTTTCCCACTGTCGTGCGTGGTGACGATAGACACCGGGTGCCTGGTGGTGAACACTTTTTTAAATATCTACAAACAATAAAGCGGGGATAGGCCTCGCGTTTACATTTGGATGAAAAAGCGACTAATTACCACGCAGGGAAAATGATGACGTATTTGCACACTACGTGGAAAAAGTATAATTATACCTTAGCTGCTTTCAGTGGGGATGGTTTGGCACCAATAATGGTATAGCTGGGCCTCACCTACATGCACCACTAAAAAAGAACAAATTAAAGTTTGCGCAGAAGCAGTCAACTGATTCTGATTGCAAGTTATAATTAAAACTGAGTTTCAATTTTTTGAGGCAATGGTCGTTATAATACTAGTGTTTATTAGAAATTTATAAATTTATACTAAAAACTATTAGAAGCTATACATGAGATGCAAGTTAAAGATTAGTTATGATTCTTAGCTGACTGTGAATAAAAAAACTGTGTACGTAACTGACAGAATGACAAAATAGATTGCCATGCAACCCAGTCTACTCTAGGCCATGTCGTCCTACATAAGGTAATTAATTCTGCTGCCGCTGCCAACTCTCGGGTCCGGAGTGGCTCATCTGGTGGGAGCCAGCAGACACTGACTTCGGCGGCGGCGGCTGCGGCGGCAGCTAGGACACCAGCAGCTGGTACAAATGTTTCGCAGCCCAAAATCCGTGTGCCGGCAACAATGACCATACCAGTGACAGCACCTCCGTCGGCAGCCTCATCTGTGACAGAGGCAACCGCTGCGCTTGACGAATGGAACGACGATGCGGCATTCGCTGAGCTGGACTTTTGCCGCCATCGACGAGCTGGAAAAATCGGCGAACAACCCAGCACTACCGAAGCTGCATCGTCTTCCGCGCCTTCCAGCCGCCGGCCTAAAAATTCATGGAGTGGGGATTTGTCCCGTTTGCGACAAACATCGCCGGCTGGCATCTGTATGAGCTTCTAAATGCTGCTCTGATGGGTCGCAAAGAAGGCCGCGGATTCGTTGTTCCCGGTCGGACAATGACCAGCATAAGCGGCGTGCGCGCACCGGACTCAGTTTTCCGCTTTATTACTGTTCACTTTTGTCCCAGTTAGGTGCAGGTGCAGTGCTATGTGTACTGCTGACACTATTCCTTTTTTTATTTATTCATATATCTATCTGTCCCATACACATCCGGTGTCGGCAGTGGCTCCGATGCAAGGCGATGGCTTTCTGGTGGCACATTCGCAGATGCGGCCGGTGCTGCTGACCTACTTTCGTGATTTTCATCGTCAACGAAAGGCTCGCGTCGAGCCAGTACTCGGCTTCTACCATTGCAGCGAAGATTTGCGCAACCCCGGCGCTAAGCCGTGCCCATTACGCGCCCGAGTGTGTGCAGCTCTGCGACAATGCCACGGCGTGGTCTACCTGTACGGCGCAAGCGGCGTTGGCCCGACGACGTCTGTTAGACGACACCACGGCCGAGTCCAAGTTTTTGCCCCTCCTGTGCGAGCAAGCGACAACTTTCTGTACGATGGGCTCGATAGAAGCTTTCACCGGGTCATCCTGCTAGACGAAATGTGGCCGCAGCATTTCCAGAGCGGTGGCGACCTATAATAGAAGCCAGACTGCTGAGCCTCATGAATGGCGACGAGTTGCTGGTGAATGCCAAGAATCAGCCGCATGTTTACCCCCGCGTGGAATGATCGGCTGCTAGTGCTTGCCTTGCACACTACACCGGAAGAGTACCCAGTCGACTTTCAGAGACGGCTGGAAAAGGATGGCAACTGCAGCGTTTTTATAGACCACGACATTGAGGAGTGTCGGGGTGACTGTCAGTCAGCTGTTGCTGCCGCTACCGCCGTAGAGTAATATTTGATGAAGGAGTGAGTTTCTGCTGTCGTTCGTTCGTTCGTTGTTGTTGAGTTGAGCTATATTACGCTCGTATATTATATAGCTCTAAACTAAGAGGGGGGGCTGGGGACTGAAGCTGGGCGGGCCAGAAGTACACCTAATAAATAAGAATAAAAACCTCTACTGGCACGCACTGTGTTTATTGTCTATGGCACGCACTGTGTTTATTGTCTATGGCACGCACTGTGTTTATTGTCTATGGCACGCACTGTGTTTATTGTCTATGGCACGCACTGTGTTTATTGTCTATGACACGCACTCTATGAAGACTTTAAAAGCTTATTTAAGAAAGTTTTCTTTTTATCCTCTCTCTAAAACGAATGCGGAAGACGCGAATTGACTATTTATAGATTGCTAACTACTATTTAGAATGCATATAAAAATGGATACATATATATTTTATTAATTGTCCATTAATCAACAGCAGCAGAAATAGAAGGATAAATCATTGGATCGATTAACTGTATAATAACTAGCGAATAACAGATGATTATATGAACTTTTACAACTGTTAATTAAACGTGCTCATTAGCGAGAGAGAGAGGGAGAGAGAGAGAGAGAGAGAGAGAGAGAGAGAGAGAGAGAGAGAGAGAGAGAGATAGAGAGAGAGAGAGAGGAGAGGGGAGAGGGGAGAGAGGAGAGAGGAAAGAAGAGAAGAGATGAGGAGAGAGAAAGGAAAGAGTAGAAAGGAGAGATGAGAGAGTAGAGAAGAGAGGAGAGAGGCTTGTGCATGCTTGCGCGTCTCACTCACTCACTCACCGAAGAAGTGGGAGCAGCGTCCATAGGCATTTGCTGCCCGAAATTTGAATCAGCGGCGGTTGCGGCAGCCGCCTCCGCAAAGCTGCTCATGACTTATTGCCGCTCAGTCTGCGTGGCGATGGTATGCATGTCGGGACGTACAGCACTCTGTTGCTCGTCGGCTGACGCAGCCGCCGTTGCTGCCTTTCTACCGCACATACCGCGGTGCTTGCGGATCTGCCGGACAAATGCGTTGCATCGGCGGTGCACAGAACAAGCCGCTCATCCTCATTATACTCATTTGGCTCCATGGACAGCTCAAACAACTTACAAAGGAGCGAGCGGCGAGCCTCTGTGTTGGCGGCGACCCAAGTCGGCATCTCTTGGGTACATACTTGGAAAGGCCCGCCGGGGATGCCAGTCCGGTAATAGGTTGTCAGCGTGGTGTCGCATAAAATGGCGCTTGCGCGATGCCTTATTCAGTATCACCAAGCACACCAGGCAGAGTCCCGAATTACTTTGGCGACGGAGCACTCGGCTAAGTAGCCATACTGATGGACATTGACGCACTACGTACACAGACGAATTATTAATAATAAAGTTATGCTGTACAGACTGAGCTAATATAGATGTATGTACAGATTATTATGAATATATGCCCACTGATTGATGATTATTATTCTATGATTTAATGATTACATTCCGTTTCTTAGATTATTCTACAGAAATTAATGAGCAAGTTATGATAGCTAACTGTTGTGTCCCTCCCTACTGGCTCGATATAGAGAGAGACACACACACACACAGAGAGAGAAAGAGAGAGAGAGAGAGAAAGAGAAGAGAAAATCTTTTCCACTCCGAAGACAACGTACATGTGCATTTTTGGCAAAATCAATTAAAGCTGCCAGATATGGGAATAAGGCTTGATTGATTGAGCATCTGAGTTCGACTCATCACTGCCTGCATGACTAGTGAGTTAAGCTCATGGAGGAAAGAATAGAATGGAGTGCTAATCTGAGCCAGTTATTTTTATCTCGCTCGATTTTCGCTTTTAACATCCCTTTCCCCCGTTCCTTCCTATTGGCTGAAAGCCTATTTTGATGCGAGCTCGTACTATGCTGGGACAGACCTTTCAGAGGGGAACGAAAACGAAAGCGAGACGAAAAATACTTTGTCTATGGCAGTCACGAGCCAATAGGAAAGAACGGGGGGGGAAAGGGATGTTAAAAGTGAAGATCGAGCGAGATAAAAATAACTGGCTCAGATTAGCACTCCATTCTATTCTTTCCTCCATGGTTAAGCTCCGCTTCCAGCCGGCATATCAGCCAGAGTACGCCCCAAAGCTTGGGGTTTCAGCCATAGACATTACTATACGGAGGGGTGTCTGCCAAACAGACTCCAACTCATGACCGATCGATTTAGCCGCACAGGACAGACTGCGAATTCGGGGTTTGTACCATAAACTAAAAAAGCAAAGAATGGCTGCCACATGCACTGGCGCTTGGTCTCCCCCTCTCTGACTCGGGTCAGACTATCAAACGGGGAGTTTGGCCCATAGACAACTAATGTACCGACCGAGTTGGTAAAAAGTGGAGCGGGCGAGCGCGAGCCGCGAGGAGCAGCAAAAATGCATTCCCTAGTTCCCGGCTATACCGACTCTACGCATCTCTTCGTGGAAGCAGCAATTAGTCTTTCCAGCTATACTATATACTTCGGTGAGTGATTTGATGTCATATATACTGTTGCTATGTATTATGTAAATGTGTATTGACGAAGCCCATAAAGTTTTATTTTCCTTCCTTCCCTTCCGATTCGCGAACGCTAGCAAGTTACAATACGAAAGAGCATAGACCATACAACTACAGTAAGACAAATGGCATAACTCTGACATATGCATTGATACAAAACGGAACTTTCTGTGTGAGAACGGACAGACTTTACTGATTTGAAAGTTCCTGTAAATTGTGTGTCGAGTTAAGTACACTACAGGCGTACAGTGTAGACCGCGTGACAGTACAAAGTGCACACTTCAGGTACAGCTGTACGCTGAGCCCAAGCAGATCAACTGTATAATTTTTAGCCCTGCACGCACAGCAGTAGTGCAAAGTTATTTTTAGACCACATTCATCCAGCCGCATTGCTTGGCGCGCATTTCTTGGAAATGTATAAGTGGCCTGTGCGAAGCACTTCAGCAGTTTTTGCTTTTCTCCTTTGCGAAGTAAGATTAGATAGAAAAATATGGTATATATACGCCATTTGCTGGAGCAAGATCAATGGCTGCCATTATTTTCTAGCGCTTTACGTACTCTGATAACCTGCTGAGCTAAATCGAAACGATAGCAAAAATGTCTGCAAAAGCAGGCTCTAAAATAGAGGACTACATTGCTGGTGAGACTATTAATTCAATCTCTTTTATAGGAATCCCCTCAAGACAGGAAAAGATAGGCCACTTTGATTGGTTTTGATTTGCATACAGAAGCAAAATTTATGATTGAATAAGCAACTGTCAGGTGATAGGCGCCAAAATGAACGCCAGAAGACAAAACTGGATGGACAATCGGCAATAGACAAACAGCAGTATCATGCATGATAGCATGATAAAGGTTGTTCAATTAGTAGTCTTGGGTTCGCTCGACTCAGGACCATCAGATGCAGCCTTCGACTTTCTAATCGCAGAAATTTAAATAACAAAACAAAACCATGATGCCTAAAATTTAAAGAATTATTTAACTCCTCATTACAGAATGTCAGGCACTGAATCAGTGGGAGGCTGAAATCCTGACAACCCAGCGTCACGTGACCCATAAAGAGCGGCTGACATTTCCAACTGAGACGGGCAGTTCACAGAGCTATCGCATACTGCCGACAGAGGAAGGCAGCCTCAGTCTAGACGAGGCTGTGTTCACCCAGATGAAGCGGAGACACAATAATCAGCTGAAAATGCGAGGCGCAATCACTCTGGATGCCTTCAGGGCCAAACTGCTGCAAGAGTTCATTGTGGTAGGTCATTGAATCATTATTTTGTTTCTACGTTTCTACAAGTATTACGGTTTTTGAGGGTGTTGGCTGCAGTTTAGCATTCTAACGTACATTTGTTTGCACAAACCAACGTTGAATGTGCAACTAATAGCTGGCAGAGGAGCGGAGCACAAGTTAAAAGTGCTTTGAGCAGTGTTATGTTGTTTTTTGTCTTAGTTTGACACTAGGCATTCCAATCCCGGGATTTTTTGGGACTTGAAATTTCGGGATTTATGATCCTCGGGATTACAACAGTGCGGGATTGGGATCCCGGGATTGTAAGGCTTAAATTCCGGCATTGTTTCACATTTGTTATCCCAAGCCCACACATTTTTGTCATCTTTTTTGGCTCCTTCTCATGCTCGCAATTTTTTTCAAAACACAAAAGCTTCTTAAGCCCACATCTGTCTAAGAACAGCCCTCAGTGTTCGCTTGTCATTTGCCGCGACTGTACAAAAGAACCAGCATCACACATCTGTCAAAGAACAACCCCGCTTCATTTGACATTTTAACTATAGAGCTCTTTACACAGCAAGCAGGGGTTTCAAATTTTGACAATGTAGCCACGTCTCTTCTCTCTCTTAAATCTCTAAATTGTACACGGTGACGCTCACTATGGATTTGTAACAGAAAAACAGCTTCTGAAGGAAATTAGACAGTATCTAAGAGGTTCGCCATCATAAACCCTAAAAATCACAACCTCTAAACACACCTCCCATCACAAACCCTATTAAATATCACATTCTCGAAAACTCTGACAAGCCCCACCATAAACCCTATATATCACAAACCCGAAATATCACAAACCCGATCAAAATATCACATTCTTGAAAACTCTGACAAGCCCCATCATAAAGATGGCCCTTTTCTGAATATGATATTTAGGGTTTCTGATGCCCCCCCCATCTGAGGGCTGGAAAATGCAGTAATTAGACCATTAGTCAATTTGAGGCACTGACTTCGGAGACAAAAGCCTGGACAAGCTTGCACAAGAAAATGAAGACGACGCGCCCTCACCATATGCTGCAAGAGCAGCAAGTGTTCAACCAGTTCGAGCACAATAATAATACTCGTAATAATGATAATTGATTGCACCTGTCCTAATGGGCAGATGTGCAACCGACAGCTCAGCCGCAGCTATTGCGCGGCGCATCTGAAGGCATCTGAAGGCTGCGTACGGCTGTTCAGTCCAAGGACTGGGGGGCCGCCACACACACACACACAATTACCCCAGCTAATACTGGCACCCATTTTACAGCACAAACAAAGAATGAGTGTGCAGACCCATCTAGAGAATATATATATATTTATAGGATCTATGATCTATACAAAGCGAACTTAATAATTTTTGGTTAAAACCTACAAGGTACCACTGGGCTATGCAAGTCATGTAAAAACAAATAGAAGGACACATAGAACTTGAAATTGAAGTTACCGAATGTAATTTTTTCAAAGGTTTTTTCTCCAAATTTTCTCATATTAGGCACCCAATCTCGTAAGACCGATCTAGATCAAAAAGTTCAGAAATTAGGGCTGTCAGGTTTGACTTGGCCATCTCTTCATCCATTTTACAAACCTGTGCCTTATTGGAGATACTTACGACAACCTTAAATGAACCCTTAACACTTGACTTTAATAAGTGTTGACTGAGCCTTCACTACCTGCAGACTCTAGGTATTAATTTAGTCCATTAGAGTGCTGACCGTATCAGTTCCGTCTGGCTAAGCTCAAGTCATTAACTTTTTGTTCATATGAACGGTAAGCCCCGAAAAGGTTATAAAGTAAGTTGCAGGAGTCACTTCTCAACACAGGCGTGACCAATGCCCACCATTCCGACAGTGACATCCTTAAGTATTTCAATTATTTCGTAATTACAAACCTAAAGCTTTGTTTAATAATGGCTAATCTCGCCTCCTTTCCAAAAAATGGCTGTGGCTAAGAATGATAAGACCATGAAAAAAACAAGATGCTCTATCACTTAGCCATGGACCGGAAAGACTACTTAAGAGCTTGTTAGTTTGCAGAGCGATGTCGCAAATCACACGGATGCGTACACAGACACACACACACATACTGGTGTACAGCGGCCCTGACTATATCATGTTTTAGTATGTACTTTTCTGTGCCTTAGACGTTGGCCCTCATGATTGTGAATTGCATGCACTACGACGAGTCTTAGGCCAAGTTTTATGCACCAGACTAAACAAGAGACAGTGCACGGAATCGAACCAGGGGTCACTTACCGCTCTGAGCTGCTCTGGCCTTAGACTCTGCCCTCGGTTGGAATGATATTAATTTTACCCCTAACTTTCTTCTTATCTTCTACCTCCCAACTTCACACAGCCGAACGGTGACGCGCAGCAGCAACAAGAAAGCCGCAGTACAAGCAGCGACAGTTCAGCCGACACATTGGACTCAGCTGAAACGGCAGTCGCTTTTCGACGCGTGTTCGGTTTAAACATTCGTATTCGACCAGGAAATAAAACGTACAAGAAGGACTTGCTGTTTGGAAGCTGGAACAATGGCAAGGCCGTTATTGACATCGGCCACGTCTATGGCCAGATATACGTGCCTCTGGGCGAGGCAGCAAACAGTGGTGAGCGTTGGCGAAAATACGAGTCTATTTGATACATTTGAGATGCCTGTGCTGCCAACGTCTGCGGTGTGACAGGATTTTTTATTGAAAGTGGGGAGAGGCGCGAAAGCCACTGCAAAGGGGGCGCCAAAGCCATTGCAGAGGAGGCGCTGAAGCTACCGAAAGGGGGCGCCAAAGCTACCAAAAGGAGGCGCCACAGCTACTGATAGGGGCGCCAAAGCTACCAAAAGGGGGCGCGAAAGCCACCGAAAGGGGACGCTGGTTGCCTACCAATAAAGCTGGGTTAGTGTGAGCCTGTTGCTTCCCTCCCCTGGCTATGCCCGTGAATGAGGCCCATATTGAAAATGCATACTAACTATTTCCAAACCCAGACTCGGTGGAGGCCGAACTTCGCAGCTCAGCTCTAAGCAGTATAGTCGAAAGAATCTCAACAGAAATTCAAAGAAGCCAACAGAAGAAACAAAGCCAAAAAAATTCTGAAAGTTCTGGCAGCAGAGAATCGTCAACAGTTTCTGGTTCAGGAGATGCTGACTCAGCGGTTGCAGCCGCGGCTCGAGCAAGTGAACTCAACCGCATCCTGGACCTGTTTGAAGGCGTGCAACAGGTGGACAATTCGTGCGAGCCGACAGCCGGATCCGTCAATGTGGAGTTTCAGCGTCGTTTGACTGAAAATCCGACGCGCTACCGGCTGTGCACGGTGAGGTCCGAGCAGAGCGCTTCGGGCCAAGAAATTGGCGTGCCTGTTAATGAGCAGGAGGACGGCCTGAGTCGGATCGTGCTCAAAAACCCCGGTCGCTGGCTGCCTGGACAGCAGGTAATAATGTCCAGGCTTTGTTGAAAGTATAAATCTTTATGAACTCAAAACTGCACAGTTAAATGCAGTCACTGTGGTAGTACAGTGTGGTTGGGGTCCCAACTCCCACCCCGCATTTCCACCGCAGTTCAGAGCTTAACTTATGAAATAACCTTTTTTCCAAACCATATATTTTAGCTTTGAATAAAATCCTTCACAAATTAGCCCAATAAGTTTTCTACATTTCTAAATTACCTGTCTCAACGTACATTTACGCTCGTAACTACAGCGTTTAATCACAATACATTCGAAATATAAAACGGACTTCTGCCTTGACTACTCAACACCAGGTGGTGGTGGAGCTCCTGGACCAGGTGCAGCCCAACGGTGCATCCAAGGGCCGCGTCCTCGGCTACTACAAGCGCCAGTTGCGTTGCAACTTCCTCGGCCACCAGCAGCTGCAGAAACTCCTGGCTGAGCAGCCGGGTCGCTTCAAAATTTGCACCCTTGAGCTGAACGGCGTCCAAGGCGGCTCGGCGGTTCCGGTCGACCCCAGCGACCCGATCGCCCGCATCGAGATCAACGGGCGCGAGAACTGCGGCAGGGCCTGTGCCAACGACCAGGTGGTGGTGGAGATCAAAGGCGCCGACCCGGCTAATAAAGAGGTCAAAGGACGCGTTGTTGGCATGCATCAGCAGGTGCGAATTTATTAAGCTCTCTGTCGACTCGTTTCTAAACTCTTAGGGCATCGATTGGTTACAGAAAATTGGTTTGGGTCGGGCATGCTGTCCTGAAAGTCAGTACTGTGAGAACTGTGACTGTACTGTCACAGCATACATGCGCAACCTTGGGAATCACTCGGCCGTTTCAATTGGCAACACACACATGTAAGTCACTATTGGCTGAGAGCAGTCACGTGACTACTATTCCGTCCAATAGCGACTTACAAGTGTGTGTTGCCAATAGAAACGGCCGGGTGAATCCCTAGGTTGCGCCCAAGCATGTGTCACAGTACTGTCAGAACTGTGACTCGAGTCTAAACAACTCTCATTAAAAAAATTTCCAACGTAAAAATAAATCACAAAATGCTCAGTGCTTTATGAAAAGACAACTAATTTACAGTATTACAGAGCCTTCTCAATCACTTCTAACAGGCGGAGAAGCTGCGCTACCAGCTGTTTCTCTGCGAAGTGCTCAGCAACGTTGGCGCACTGATGCGACCGTTGTGCGGCACCTTTCCGAAGATTACCTACGACAATTCGATTGCTCAGCATGCTTTGAAGAATGAACCAAACGATCTTCTCGATGGACACCAACAGCGCAGCAGCACAGGGCAGCAACAGGTGACACAGAAACAAGACCATGCGCAAAACATTGACCGCGATTTTGTGTCGGTCTTTTCACCGAAAAGGTGTGAGCTAGTTTTTTATTACTTTATATTGCTACTTTTGTTTAAAAATTTCGGGCAACGACGTTGAATGCATTTGAACAATTTAAAAATATTACTAGGGATTCGACTGGTAAAATCTACTTTGAGCACGATCGTTATCAGCGAGTAAACAAAGAATTCTGTGAGCAGACTTTTCTGGTGTGCTTCGAGTATTGGCATCTGGACAAGAACTACCCCATGGGAAAGGTGGTCTACGTTCTCGAAAACACCGACGGCTCGCTGGCAGAGGCGTTCGGCCTCATCCAGATGCGACACCGGCTGCCTCGTCCGCTGCGAGATTCAAAGGAGCTGCGCAATCAGGTGGCTAACGTGCAGCAAAAGGCGAACAACATGGGTCTAAGGGGCCGGCTAGACATGCGTAAGGTGCTCACTGTTACCATTGACAACCCGGACACGCGGGACATGGACGACGCAATCAGCTACGAGCGCTGCTACTCAACAGGCGTAGAAACCGTCGGAGTTCACATCACCGACATCTGCGAGTTCATCGGCAGGAAGGGCTCCCCGCTGGACCGTGTGGCTCGGGGTCGCCTCCGAACCATCTACCCGCCTAAGGTGGGCAAGTCGCAGCAGCAGGTGACACCCAACCACATGCTGCCCAAAACTCTGGCTGAAGACGTGCTCAGCCTCTGCGAAGGATCCGACAGGTTCTGCCTGAGCGTGCTCTTCAAGTTCAAGCGTGACGGAAAACACGTAAAAGTAAGATATCGCGCGCGCATGTTTGTGTGGGCTGCGGCTGTTTTTTGGTTGAGAGTGAGTGCGTGCTATACTCAGCAACGATTGAAAACCCTCGCACACCCCTCCCCCCACTTCATTCCTCAACTTAAGTCCGCCGCGGCGTAGCTGAGTTGAGTTAGTCGCAAGGAGGCGAAGAGGCGCAGAGATTGCAGAGATTTTTAGGTGTTGTGAAATTCAGGCGTTATAAAATTTAGGCGATGTGAAGGAGGCTCTATCTTCAGTTTTAGGCGTTGTGAAATTTAGGTCTTATGAAAGCGTCTTGTGACTCGTATAGAGACAATTTTAGATTGCAGCGTTAAGTATTAAGTACAACGTATAATCAGCAACAGTCAAAGTTCCACCTGTACGAATCACGCGTAGTTAGAGAGAAAACTTTCTCTTAAAACGCACAGTAAAAGGGGAGTAAAAATATCCTTGCTTGGTGGGGCGGAACATATGACTGTTGTCAGGTTATATATTACCTCACACTCACAGACAGTAACCGTAGAAATGTCTGCAATGTAAATAACGCCACTCAGCATAAAAACATAAAAACAACATAAGGCGTAGGCAGACGCTTCATTTGTAGTGGTGAAATTATCGATCGAGTAACGCTCAAATCCAATGCGTGCAGGGAATAGGGGGTTAGGTCCCCCAGCCAGGCCGATACAGTTTGGCTTTCCTCTCATATTTGACTTTGAACTCTCTCCTTACGTCGTATTGCTCTGACATTGCCTGAGTTGGATTGGGCCTGCCCCCTAGGCTATGTACATTTGCTATGTACATTGAGCCCTATCACCTGATCGTTGGTCTGGGGGAATGAGTGAATGAGTAGCACAAACAACAGAAAAAGCTGACAAACTTCACATGCCTACAGTTTCTGTTCTAACTGAGGTACAAAGTTGAGACTTTATATTTAGACAGAGAAATTATATTTAGACAGAGAAATGAGTCAATGAAGAATTTTATCAAGTTTAAAGTCAATCGCTGTACGTGGAGCAAACTTTGGCAGCTGAAAGTTAGTTAATTTTAAACCCCCTTCACACATCTGTCCAGTGGTTAGGAAGGAGAGAGAGGCGGAGGTTGGGGTGGCTGTCTCGCTGACGAAAAGCAGACTAAGTTTAAAAGTACACAGTGGCGTTAGGAATTAACTTCGAGACTCGAAAATTTTTACACGATTGTCAAAATAGTTGAAAATTGGATTGTGTCCAATTTGAAGAGGATCTTGGTAAAGGTAAAAGTGGAGTGACGCTATAGAGGATTTAGTGAAATTCTTGCGAAACTGGACAAGCAAATTGTCTCTAGCTAATTACAACTTCCTGAGTTCGGCTAGCCAAATTGCTGTTTGCCGGTTTTGGTTGGATTCCTGCTAGCAGATTTCGGCTAGCTAAATCCTCGCTAGCAAAATTCCTGCTAGCAAGCTTCGGCTAGCAAATTTCGGCTAGCAGATTTCGGCTAGCAGATTTCGGCTAGCAAACTTCGGCTAGCAGATTTCGGCAAGCAAATTTCTCGCTAGCAAACTTCGGCTAGCAGATTTCCTGCTAGCAAATCTCGTACTCCCGGCACACGGTCTTTCGTCTTTCGTCCGTCTTGCGTTCACATGTGTAGGAGCTACAACGAGATAAATGCTTGCAGGCCGCAAACCTTAAGAAAGAAAAGTAATTTTTTCCCTTGAAATATATTTGCTTCATTAAATTTCAGTTATGCAACGCACAAAAACTAATATTTCTTACAAATTTATTTGCCAATGACGAATCGAATTATTATAGATATTTAGATATTCATGCAGTTAGTTATTTAAATAAATATGAAATTAATGCCTAGTTCTAGCTAAACCAGCCGACACGCCGACTTCAAATTCATTAACTAAGATTGTGTGTGACATCTCAGATTCTATGTGGACCTAAAATAATCGAATTAGCTTGCAATTTAACCTACATTACCAACTTTTAGAGCCCTGCGAACCTCCTCTGGGAAAAGCCCGAGTTCCACAAGACCATCATTCGCAGCGACCTCCGGCTCAACAAGATCGACGTGCAGCCAGTGCTGCTGGAAACCGAGCGCAGCGCCGACAGCTTCGGAGACCGCCTGACTCCCGACTTCGTGTCGATGCTGCGCTCTCTGTGGGACATCGCCCGACGCCTGCGGCTGAAGCGGCTCGGCGAGGCCGGCTTCCAGCTGCAGGATGACGACTTCTGCGACGACGACGACGAGCAGGGATCCATCGGGCGAACCTTCGAGACCAGCTGCCTCATCGAAGAGCTCATGGTGCTGGCCAATCTGTCGGTAGGTCAGTGGTTGGCAGAGCAGCAGCGGCCGGTTGTGGCTCGAGTCCAGGACGAGCCCCGACCTGCCGAGGTCCAGAATTGGCTCGGTAAATTCGGTCAGACTCTGGTGCACATGCCGCGACTGCAGCGCGATCTTCGAGGCCTCAATGTCTTGTTTAGTCTGTGCAACTTTCCGCTGTCTCTGTCTCGAGCTGACTATGATTTCATCATGAAGTACCAAATCGGTAGGCCTCGAGATTGCGTCCTACGGCTCATGCACGACAGTCGCCATCCGCACATGATGCTGGCCCTCAGTGAATGGTTCTCCGTCACACAGCCCGCGCACTACACACCAACGGGGGACGAGACGGCGTCCGATGAAGCTCGGCGCAAGGTGTACCACTTCAGTTTGCAGCAAGCGAACTATGTGCACTTTACAAGCCCCATGCGTCGCTATCCGGATATTGTTGTCCACAGGGCGTTCCGAGCGGCGATCAACAATCAGCAGCAAGGCCCGGCGACAGGAGAGACGTCCGAGAGTCTTAGCGATCTGTGCGACTCGCTTCGAACCCTGGAGCGTAGAGTCAAGATGTTCGAGAAGGACTCCATGAGCTACGCCTACGCCAGCCGTCTGAAGCGACGCCCACAGCAAGAGCTGGTTGTATTGCGCTCCATCGACGACGGCGAGATGTCTTTCACGAGTAGCCGTCTTCGCCGCATGCCCAAGACACTCGGAGTCGTGAAGATGTCCAGCTTCGGACTGGATGCTCGACCTGAGCCTCGAGGACCTGGAAAGTTTCGCTGCAAATGGAGCCGACGCATTTTCGTGCATTCTTCATGCGAAGACTCATCAAGCTACAACACTCCAGTACTTCATTACATTGGTAGTGAGGTTCGGGTTAAGCGAGACGTTTATGTCCAGCGCGTCAACTGCGATCCTGTAGTGAAGCTGCGCAAGGATTTCATCAGTTCCGGCGCCAATTACGAGTCAGTTCGGGGCCAGTTTCGCCAGCTGCAAGACGTTGTGCTTGAAGATCAAGGTGCGTGGATGATCACCTGTGAGAATGACCAGCTCGCTTTCGGAGCGAATGAGCAGCTTCTGGTGTCGGGCAAGCCAGTCCAGTTTTACCGCGAGTTCGCGGTCGGCGATATCATGCGGCTGCAGTTCCGAGCGCAGTTGCGTCAGGGCCTGCTAACGCCCAGCGTTGCTCTGATCGAAGTGTGCGGCAGCCACACGGTGTGCGTAACGCACAAGGACGATCCCGTGCGCTGCTTCGCAGAGGTGACAGATGTCAAGTCCAAGCCCTCGTACCGCGACATCGACGAATACGCGACTATCTGGCAGCGCATTGTGGCCATCGAGTCTGCCACCATCGCAGCATCGACTGATGACAGCGTCATCCTGCATGAGGTGGCGCTCGACTGGAGCTACCACCAGCCCACCGACCGGTGGCTAGGCGCATTTCATTTGCCTTCAGATTACTGCGTCCAACGCCAGATCAAGGTTGGAGCTGACGCCACAGTGCTGGACCCGTGTTCCGAAGACAAAATAAAAGAACTCGTTGAGCACAGTGGACGTGGTGGTGGCGCCAACCTCAGCGAAGAGGCGCTCAACGAATCTTTTCAGCTGGCCGGCGAGAGAGCAAGGTGAGTAAGTTCTGGTAACTGTAGAAGTCTATGAACAGTTTGTAAATTTTTAGTATTAATCCTGTTCACCAAGGGGGTGGATCCTAATAGTCAGGCGTGGCGCTCCCATGTGCCAGCGGCCCAGGCTCGATTCTAAGGGCAGTCGCATTAATTTGGAGCTAAAATGCAATCTCAGCTTGGCTCTGCTTGTGTGCAATTAACGCTTTTGAAGGCCAACCCCCAAGGCACAGTGAAGAGTGAAGTGTACATGCCTAACGATAAATAATAAAGTCAGGGCCGCTGTACACTCCTGTGTGAGTGTGTGCCTGTGCGTATGACTGCGTCCGTATCCTTGCGCTTGTGTACCTGCTCAGGGGAGTCGACAGAAGGTGCAGCCATGCATCTTGCCGGTTGTGTGACAATGTCGCTTAAAGTGCGCCAGTAGCGAGCACCCTGACCTGACCTGAATTGAGTTACAAGTCCACCAAGCGCAATTAAAAACAACCTGCCATTGCAGAGCATATAATCCAAAAAAGTAGTCAATGTTATCAATCAGGTGCATCTTTTCCCCAAAAGCGTTGACGCTGGCAAGCGGCATCACAATATTCTTATCAGCTTTGCCCATTGATAAACCGCGGTAGAGTTCTGATTTAATCTCAGTTGTCTCGTGTACTTGTTTTCTTTTCTAGATACAGCGACTTTGTCTGCTTGCGCTTTTCGGGTGGCAGCTCCAATGTCCCAGGCTCTGAAGGTTTCACCACTGTTGCTCACGGCGGTATCTTGCTAGTTTACCAGACTGTACACGGCCGCAATGTCAAGTGCAACTGCCGCAGAAGCGACGGCCCAACTGGATATTTTTGCCAGATTGTCGTGTTTTCACTGCAGCAGCACGACTTGAGCCCGCGATTCGATTGGTCCAGCGTGTCCACAGCCACCGTGGAGGTGATGCAGAAGTTTCTGCCAATCCGACGCCAGGAGTTGGCGCTGTGGCGCCTTCCGGCCATGCCCAGCACATCGTTGGCGCACAAGATCGCTCTGTTGGGCTCGAGAGAAGCTCGAATTTCTGGTGCGCTTAAATCTTCGTCGTTTCAATAGATCTTAAAATGTATTCGCATTGCAATTAGCGTCATCTACTGATGATATTATTCCATCTGTCATTATGTGCTTAAATGCGCTGCCATTGTGTGCTTAAATGTTTCAATTCCGAAGTGCGATTTAGAAGAGCGAAATAGTTTTGACATGCGTCCAAACACAGAATAGCAGTTTCTTTACTCTAACATCAGAAACGTTCCTCTCTCGTTTTGTGGCCTAAGTCTCTGACCACTCACTCCAAGTCAATCGATCAACTTTTCTCTAGACTACTTGTCAGATGTTATCGAGACTATTGAGTCAGCTATTCTCTAGACTACTGGCCTTTTGTTTTTAGGCGATTTTGTCAGATGTTCTCTACAATATTAAATCAGAGCTTACGTTGTCCTAATAAGCCAGTTTTATTAAGTGCAAGCTACTACTTAAATAATTGGTTAAAAAAGCTTTTAACAAAATAGTTTTTGTATTTTCTGCGCATTAAATATTCGGATTGGATGCAAAACATTTTTAAATTTCATCTTTTTAGACGCAAGCTACGGTGAGAAGCTGCACCAGAAAGGTGTCAAGAGCTACTCAATTGAGACTGGCGCTGAGGAGCGGTTTAACGAGCACACTGGTGGCACTTACATTATGCGAAAAAGAATTCCGTGCAATGTGGCGCAAAATGATGCCATCACGGAGGCGATGAAGTACGACTTGACGCTCATCTGGGGCCCGCCAGGTGGGATTCTAATCACGCATTAATTCTATTTATTTGCAATGCTAAGTGCTATGTTTCAGAACGAGATAGCGGTTATTGTTTTTTTACTTGCTTTATTTTAACAACTTGGGTTTTATTTTTCTTTGTTATTTTTTGTACTCGTACTTTGATGCATGCTTGCCTACTTACATGTACAATATTGTTAGTATCAAGTAATAATCGCTTTATCAACACGGAATCGACCTCAATTTTGCCATAGGGAAAATAAACTGTCTGCGCTTCAGAGCTAATTGGGTAAGACAACAAAGAGATGCGACGGAATGTTTGCACTGTCAAGGATTTGCACTTCCTGATGGAAGGCTACATGTTCTATGTAATGCCAGATAATTAATCCATGTGTTCGTTGGGGTAGGATACTGTCTATGTGTACCAAATCTTTGCACTGAAAATAACGTTTGTAAATGATTAATGTCTACTTTTACGTCCACTCTAAGTACGAGGATTAACTGATCTTTTCTTATGATATCCTTGATGTCTCTATAGGATGTCTCTTCAAGCTACCAGTAAGAAAAGAGTCTTGTCTATTTGTATCCACTGTTTTCATCATTGGTGACGGTTGAAAATTTTTATTCAATATTAACTGTTTTTGAAAAGGAACAAAGCTGTTTTACTTAACAACCATTATATAATCTAGACGATTCACGCGAAATTTCAGGCACTGGCAAGACATCAACAGGCGTCATGCTCACTTACTGGTACGTTTTTGTAAATCGCTGCTTCGACGAAGACCAGTCAGATGTGGGATCATCTGAAGATTCTGGTGAGGACGACAACCATGACGATGACAACGGCAGCAACCCAAGTGAGAGCCAAATAGCAGTCGATGATGATAGCGAAGAAGCTGCGGCCATAGACTATTCGGCTTTCAGCAAAGGCGACGACAGTGGTCAAGATCAAACTGGAGAGCTTCGAGAGGCCTTGGCTAGAAGTTTAGCGGAACCTGGCGCAACTGAAGGAGGCTGGAACATCGTGAGCTCAAAACGCCGCGCTGCTAAGCGGTCGACTCGAAACAAAAGCTCTTACGAACCGACAGCTGGGCCGACTGAAACGACTCCAGTAGCACCGATGCGATCGAAGCGCTTCGACAAACAGTTGACGGTTCGCGATGAAGAGCTGCAGACACGTCGCCAGGTGCTGTACTGCGGCCCATCAAACCGATCCGTGGACGTCGTGGCCGAATATTTAAAGGCAAAGCTAGACAAAAAGTGTCCAACAATCGTTCGCGTCTTTAGCGAGCAACTGGAGCAGAAAAAGTACCCTGTGCCAGGCGAAGGTGTCAGCAATAACAGTGGCGATGTAGATTCTGGTGGCTACATCACTCCATTAATGCAGGTAGGGCTTGTATCCTATGTATCCTATGTATATGTACAATGTATCCTATGCATAAGGTCCTACGAGCGTATTGATGAATTTTTGCTGATTTTACAAAAGCATACTAACTTACAAGCCTTGGGTCCGGTTCAGAGAAAGCACTCTTGCACCATTTTTTTGTTGCGTGCGGCATGCAATTCATCAGCCAACAACATCCTAGCTTTTGACTGAAATGAATGAACTATGCGATATGTTTCCAATGAATTTCAGGAAATGGCCCTGCACGAGCTGATTCGCAACCCGGATCGCAATCCGATTTCGGCAGAAACTCTGCTCGCATTCGACGATTTGTTTCGTCGGTTCTTGGACGCTGAAAGGCACACTACCGCTGCCTGGACGAGGGCCTTGACACAGACTGCTCAGTCAAACTCCAAGTTTCAGTCCTATCTCAGCCGCCTGGCACAGGAAGTGGTCAACTCTGACCGAGGTAAATTGGATATCAGAAGCTTTAGCTATCGAGACTTGTCGCTGCTTCAGTTAATAACAATGTACAGAAAGGTTGTGACCGCGGCTAAAAAGCGCGTGCTGCAGCAGTTCGAAGTGATCCTGTGCACCACATCTGTGAGCTGCAGTTCAGTACTGCAGACGGCCTGCAAGTTCAGCCAAATCATCATTGATGAGGCAGGCATGTGCACCGAGCCGGAGACTCTCGTGCCTCTAGTAGACTGCTCACCAGCCAATCAGTCAACCATCAATGCGCAGGAGAAAAAGAAGGCATCACACTTCACCGAACGCCTGGTGCTTATCGGAGATCACAAGCAGCTTCGACCGATTATCCAGAATAGAACTGCTGAACAGCTCGGCTTGGGCGTGTCGCTTTTCGAGCGGCACAGCCATCGGGCGATTATGCTGAGCTATCAGTACCGAATGGTAAGCTGTGATTTGATGCGTCAAAATAATCGCTTCAAACAGAACCATGAGAAGTGCTTCGTTCAATAGCAACTAACATGCGTGTGTTGCCAGTTGCTATAAAAATGTCCTAAAAATCCGAAATTCGTGCATGTATGCCGCTTTCGCGAAGCCCGACACCAAAGCACTGATCAGTTTAAATGTACAGCCTTTTGTGTCTACAGCTTGGGGCCGATGTGCACACAAACCTTTGAGACTTCCTAAGCAACCGCGATCGTATTTCTGTCAAAGTCAGTTTGTCAGGTCAAGTGGACAACCGTTTCATAACTAACTGCTTGAGCCCCTTTGAAATTAAATACCCAGCTGATTACATTACCCGCAGCACCCGAGCCTGTGCGAGTTCTCTGCCGACTACTTCTACCGCACTAGTAGGGCTCATCTGCAAACGCGACAGTCGCCATCTTGGACTGGACTTCAAGTTGACGACGTTCAGGACCCCGAACGCGAATGGAACGGCATTAACACTCATCACTTAGCCAGGCACTACGTGTTCGACTCCTACAACTTTCGCACTGAAGGCCGCGTCAGCGGTAAGCTGCGACTAGAGAACTCCAATGTGCTCATTGGCTGCTGGCCCGGAGTGCGCAGGCTGACTGACTACCCACCCGACGGCAGCTGCCACGTCTACTCTTCGCACCGAGTTGTAAAGCCGACAGACCTGCACGTGAAAGGCGAAGAGGATCGCATTGTGTTCCTTCACGTTGAGGGAGTCGAAGAGAAGACCACCGTGTCCACGGAAGAGGGCTCCGAGGACTCGCGTCGGAACTTGGCAGAAATTGACGAAGTGGTAATGCTCGTTGCTTGTGATCCGAAGATAGCTGCTACGTATAATTATTCGTGGAGCAGCAAAACCAGATACTACACAGAAACACTCAAGATCTTAATTTTAATATCCTTCTTCACTGACTTACCATTCCACCCACCGCTACCAAGTTGAATTTTGCACAGTAAAGTTTCAATTAAGAGGGTCTTATTGGCATTGTTACCTTTCAGATTCGCGTGTATGAGGCAATCCGCAAACGAGCTGAGCGTCCTCGGCTTTTCAACGAATCTCTGGCAGTTCTGTCGCAGTACCGTTACCAGGTGAGCAGCATCGCCGAGAAGATACGCAGATGCGGCGTCAAGTCGCCCATCGTCAAGACAGTCATCGAAAGCCAAGGTAAGATTTTGATCGCGTCGCTGATGATTACTGAGATTTGATTCTGTTAGCTGGTAGATGCTCAAGTAGCTAAAATAGCCTATTTTATAGAAGTGCTTTCTATCTGTAATCAGGTACTCTGATATTTTTATATGAAAAGCCTCCCCATTTATATCTCATTTGATTGACATCCAGGTAGCGAATTCGACTACGTCATTCTCTCCCTCGTGCGCTCGCTGCCCAACTACGAAATTCCTAAATTCCCAATTCCAAGTTGGGAGCACAAGTATCTGGGATTTATTACCGATGCCAACCAGATTAATGTGGCGCTCACTCGAGCTCGCAGAGGCCTCATCATTATCGGTATGTGCGACAACACTATTAAAGATTCTTAATTTGAACGGACACAGAATCAACTAAAACTCACGCATGGGGAAACGCCTACCTAATTCCCATTACTACGCTCGTTTTTAGGCAATCGGTTCCTGCTGCAAGCAAATCCGATGTGGAGCTCTCTGCTGTCCAGTCTGCAGAGTCGCGGCTGCGTTCCCGACAAGCCGACCGACTTTCCCGCTAAAACTGGCGACAAGCGCTTTTACACGCACGACGGCAACGACCCGAAACTGTCGGGTCGCGGCAGCGGTTCGGCTAGGGCTTGGAATGGCGGCGGCGGACCGTGGAAAAGTATATCAAATTGGAATTGGAGCCACCAGCAGCAGCAGCAGCAGCAGCAGCAGCAGCAGCAGCAGCAGTGGCAGCAGTGGCAGCAGCGGCAGCAGAAGAAGAAGCAGAACCCTCAGCATTGGCACCAAAAACAGCAGCCTCCGAGAAATTACACGCAACCACAACGACAGTCTCATCAGGCGCAACAACAGCAGCAGCAACCCCAACAGCAACGTCAGCACCAATATCAAAACAGCTATCAGCAGTGGAGTCAACATAATCCGAGGCAGATGCAGCAGCAGCAGCAGCAGCAGCAGCAGCAGCAGCAGCAGCAGAACTTTGTCTTGTTGAAAGATGATTTTCCTGCGTTGTCTTAACCGCCTCCAAAGAAATAGACGTCTGAACTGAATCCGATATTCGGAAGCCGGAAGAGTATATGATTACATACCATCGCTCTCGTACGTTTCCAGGGCAAAGTTTTATGGCCCTTGTTACCTACATTTTCACTATTCTGGTTTTTAAAAGTTGAAAAACGTTGATTTCTCTGTTGGTGTTTCCTTACACAAGCTATTGGTGTATGAAACTTACTATAGTAAAGTAAGTCATTTTTCGACCTTTTGTTTAATTTTAGTTTTTGACAATATTTATAAAATTATTTATGATGTATTGATGATAATATTAATGGTTCGTAATAAGCATCTTATTGCATATTCAAACAAAATGCGTTGAATCTAGTGGCTTTATTCGCCATCCTTATTTATGGTTAGTTTTTTTAAATCGAGTAATCTTGGATATTGTTTTGAGCCTCATTATCATTTTTTCTATTATCTTTAAAAAGTAATAAATGCTCGTACATGTCATATCATTTGATTTTAAATGACATTCATGTGCATCTTTAATTGGCGATCAAAATGTTTATTATTTAGATTGTATTGAAAAAAAATCTTTTGAATTTGCACGTCCTTTTTTGTTTTTGTTTTTGTTTGTTCTTTATCCAGATTTTTACACAAATCCTTACATGTACTTTCCTTTTGCGTTCATGACGCTCGAAGACATGAAATATAAAATGTTTTAACGATATGACTTTGACTTACTTGACATAGCTGCAGCGCTAAGTCGCTATATGGATGGAGGGTTGGCGCTGCCCAGCGAGGTCCCCAGTGGTCCCCATGTCCCCCAGGCCCGAATATGTAGCTAGCTAAATGAAATTTTTCGGGTTTGCACGCTTCAATAATTGATTGTGCAGTCTGGTATAAGTGAGTCTGTCTCTAGTGAAAGCGGGACAGATGCTGACAAAGTGATACGGTGGTAATTAGTTTCGTCACCTGAGTTGCAGAAACTACAGTTCGCGTTGGGTGCTGACCTGCAGGTACTGGTGCCTGGAGATGCAGCCGATGCTCTTAACATACATGTATATAACATGTTTACAAGGTAATTGTATTTATGTTTCAAATCAATACATAGAAGGGGAGGAATTGTATTGCTTCATTTATTGTTGCTATTCTACTATACGTGTATATACTGTTTTATTAAATAAATTGAGTTTAGGGTTGTCGCGCGTTGTGTTGAATTTTCCTAAATCGCCCCTTCGAATCTCTGGAAAGCGGATTAATCTAGAGACACGATTCTTTCTGCGGGTGATACCGACTGGCACACTCTAATGGTGAGTAGAATCTCACAGCTGAGTCTACTGATACAGCTTGGCAATGTATACAAGCCTTTTGACTGTCAACTGTCACCCCACCGTGTCATTCTCTCTCTGTTGCGGTTTGGTGGGGGAGGCTGTCTGTTCTCTCCCAATTGGCCGCGCTTCAACCAATAGGAACAAATATTCTATAGAAGTAGTAGGGGAAATGTGGACTCTGCCGCAGGAATTTCCGTGGGAAAACCACGGGCCTGTAGTGTGTAAACATAGCGCCTATGTAAATGCATTGGTGGACTCTGCCGCAGGGAAAGCCATGGAAATTCCATGGGGCCTTAGTGAGAGAACATAGGCCTATGTTTTTCTATTGCTGTATGTCTGCTGCAGTGGTTTAGTCTATATAAGGACCAAAAAATCTCTTTGATTCATGAAAAAACGATTTTTTTTCGACGAGATAGTTTATTCTGTTAGATTTTAAGTCATGGACATCGGCGAAGGATATAAACTCCAAATACAGGAGTATGAAGGAGTTATGTTCATTGCTATCAGAAAATTTTACCGACATGGCAGCACTGCGAGTTTGAAACCTGGAGTCCCCGGCTTCAATTTGAACATCCGTCAGTGGGAGAAGCTCAAGGAGTTGAAGCGATCGCTTGTCAAGGCGGCCTTGGACAAACAGCCAAAGGTTGTCAAACTCGGCTTCGATAAGTTCATCGAAGTGAAAAACGGCATTATCTGGTTAAAGCGATTGCCGGAGGACTGCTGCGACGAGTTTCTTAAGCGGAACACCGTGCCGCTGACACCGCCGCTGTGGCGAAAGCTGTGGCAGTACGCGGATTGGATCGACGAGCAGCTATCGGCTCCACGTGAGATTTCCGATGCATACGAGCTGGAGTCGGGATCTTCCTCCGACAGCATCGAAAATGAAGACGATGCTGGCGAAAACGCGGAAGAGACCAAGCCGGTAGTGAAGGCGGAGGACGATGCTGCTGCTGCTGCTGGCGAGGCTGGCATGCCATCCAATCTGCAAATCGACACAGCGTTTGCCACTTCAACGCCTCTGCAACTGACCAAGCCTGCAGCTGGAGCGATTCCTCGGCAGGACACTGATCTGCAAGAGGACCCAGTCTGGTACCAGTTCCGAGCTCAAACAGCCGCCGCTGAGAACGCCAGGAAACGCAAGCAGCCGCCATTCGCTCTGCGCAGATTGGATGCCATGAAGCTGCCCAGGCCGTGCTTCGACTGATTGCAGACCCTCTGACATTGAGACAAACTCTGTGCTACGAGCTATTTATCCAGACCTGCTTTCCATCTCTTTGTTTGAAAAAAAATATATGCTTGCTTTCACATGCGCTATGCATTTTCAATGTCTTAAGAAAACCTAAAAAAAAATGTTTCTTTGTTTCCGAAAATGGAAAAAATTTATTTCAACCCAAATCAGCCTGCGAGCTATTGCAGTTCTTCAAAACTGCAACCTGAACTGCGAAAAAGAGGCGAGCATATTGGAGTCAAGAGCATTGAGCAGTGGCTAAGTCAGCAGCCAGTACACACTCTGCATAAGCCAGCTAGAGTACGATTTCCAAGGGCGCCAATAATAGTGAGAGCCATTGATGATCAGTGGGAGATGGATCTGGTGGAAATGATTCCATTTGCAAAGTATAATCGCGGGCATAAATACATTCTCACCTGCATTGATGTTTTGTCTAAATTTGCAATGGCCAGAGCACTGAAGTCTAAGAGCGCGGCAGAAGTGAAATCTGCGTTTGAGAGCATGCTGAAGAGCTCAAAGCGGCAGCCGCGCACTGTCCGCACAGATCAGGGAAAGGAGTTTGTCAACGCAATTTTTCGCCAGTTCTGCATAGACCGGGGGATTCTGGCGTTTCCAACTAGCAGTGTGCACAAAGCAGCCATAATTGAAAGATGGAATCGAACTTTAAAAAGCAAGATGTGGCGTTACTTTACTCACAACAGCACTCTACAATGGCTTGATGTGCTGCCTAAACTGGTCAAGTCCTATAACAATACTTTCCACAGAAGCATCAAGACTACACCAATGAATGTCAGCAAAGCAAACGAGACTGAAGTGTGGATGAACCTTTATGATGGGAAAGCGATTGAGACAGTTGAGAAACTGAGAAAACCGAAGTTCTGTGAAAACCAATCAGTGCGGATTTCCAATGCACCCAGACTCTTCAGGAAGGGATACAAGGCGAACTGGAGCGAAGAGGTGTACACCATAGTGTCTAGGGCACCAAAGCATTATCCCTACATGTACAGGATTCGAGACATGAAGGGGGAAGACATAAGAGGCCTCTTCCACGAGCATGAGCTGCAAGCTGTTCCGGACTCGCAGCGGCTGTATGTAATCGAGAAGGTTCTGAAGACTGAGAAGCGGAAGGGTAAGATCCGATATCTCGTCAAGTGGGCCGGCTACAAGTCCACTGACTGGGTGGATGAGAAGGACTTAAGAAAAGTGTAAGATACCGACATTGTGCAGCCATTCCCAACTATGAGAAGCATCATCATTTGTAGCGAAAATGCTGAAGGTACTCCTAGTGACTTTCATTTTCACCTGCCTTCATCTATTTACTTGGATCGAAATGTGGACTATGAGGCAGGTCTGGCTGAAATCCATCTGCCTGCTGCATGGTTCAATGTTGACGAGCCTTACTGCTTCACTGTCTCAGATGGAAGAGAGCATGAGGCCCTGGTTCTTCAACCCGGACGCTTTGCTAGAGTGGAGGAACTGGTGGAACGCCTGAATGAGCTGCTGGCCAACTCTGAGTCACTGTTCTTCGATGCAATGAGCGAAAGGGAGTCTGAAATGGAAGCTGATGAGTCCGGTTTAATGGGGCGGAGCAGCGCTAGAGATATTGGCATAAAGTTTGAAATCCAAGAGTTGAGAACAGTAGTGCTCAACAACACGGCTCGAGCAGAATTGTTCCTTCCATCAAGTAAAATTCTGCAGTGGCTGGGATTCGGAAACCAGCCTGTGAAGATCCCACCCGGACGGCAAGTGTCACTCTGCTGCATCGGTTGTCCGCCCACCAACCTGATCAACTTGCACTGCAGCATTGTGGAGCGAACAAACTGTAACTGGAACTCCGTGCTGCGAACTGTGAGCATGTCATCCGATGTCGAATGGGGCAGCTACATGAGCAAAGTGTTTAAGAAAGCAATTTTCTTCCCGATTCAGAAAGCTAATTTTCTACATGGCATTAGATTTCAACTGCGTGACATCTTTGGCTACTCACTGACTGCTCGGAGCAGCAGCCCTGTTCTGCTCACAGTTCATATTCGGGAAAGGCTAATACAATGAACTACCAACAGCTGATTCGTCAGTATTCAGGGACTCTGGCAGGAAGCCAAAAGCCGGCGCTCTATGGCTGTGGGAGTTTTCCAGGAATCATGACTTACCAGCCTCCTCCAGAAGCTTCCACAAAGTCAATATCGCTATCAAAGCCAGCCCATACCACCGCCAGCGGTAGCAGCAGCAACAGCAGAAGCAATAGAAACAGACCAAAGCAGCGACTAGTCAAACAGGGCAGTAAGAAGCAGACAAAAAAGAAGAAAAAGAGTAAGACGGAGAAATCACCGAAAAGAAGCCAGTCAGGGCGAAATAAACCTAAGAAAGGGAGGTCTAAAACTCAAAGCAAGAAAACAGGCAAAGGAAAGCAAAAAGTGAGCAAAAAGACTGTGAAACGTGTTCTGGACTCGCTCTCATAGCAATGGCTTACGGATTCAACCCGAGACTCGATTTGTTCAAGTCCCCCATGCTGCAGACTGCCATTGAAAAATCCACATATGTTGATATTCACCCCGTGAACTCTATTGCTACTAACTCACCTATTGAATTCGACTGTCATCCATCGGCTGATGAGTACACTGATCTGCTGAGCTCATTCCTGTATATTCGCTGTCGCCTAGTCCGGCTTGGCGGGGCTTTGATGAGGGAGGAGGTTCGAAATGCCGATGGAGTTGTCACTGAGCGCAGAGACAGTGGGGTGCACCCAGAAAACTTTGTCCTGTCTACGGCATTCTCAGATGTAATCGTGAGCATCAACCAGCGCATTGTATCAGGTGGAGACCAGCTCTACCCCTACCATGCCTACCTAAAAGCTCTCATGGGCTCATCCGATGCTCAGCAGTTAAAGTTCTACCCCGCCGGATTCCTGGAACCCGAAACTGCTGCTGAGGGGCATGCCGAGAGACACAGGGAGTCCCGCTGGGTGGAGTATGCGGGACCGCTGCTCAGCGACATCTTCCAGTGTCCTGTTCTGCTGCTGAACAATTTACACCTGCACATCAAGCTGATGCCCAGTGATGCTGCATTCGCCATTCGAACCCCAGATGATAACAACACAGCCTACCGAATGGAAATCTCCCACTGCATTCTGAACCTGCGCCGAGTCAAAGTGGCGCCTCACATCAGCCTGGCGCATGAACAGGGACTGACCAATCAGAACGCACTCTACCCCATCGAGCGAACCGAAATGCAAAACTTTATTCTACCCCAGGGAATTCAGTCAAAAAACATTGAAGGATTCACCCATGGCAAACTGCCGAAGTTCGTTATGCTGGTCTTCGTGAACCACCGAGCCTTCAATGGCCATCACCATTCCAGCCCTTTCGAGTTCCAGAGCTTCAACCTCAGCCAGCTAGCACTAAAGAAAGGTGGTGAAGCCATGTGCCACGCTGCATTTGCACCTGAGAATAATTCATTCGTGAGAGAGTACTTGCACTACCTGAAAAGCTGTCAGTCAGCCAGCCCTAGCAACTCGGTTCCGTGGGTCCCCTACCAGTTGTTCTCCAACGGCAACACAGCTTTCGCATTCGATCTCACGCCTGAGGGAGCGGCCCTGTGGTACGGACAGAAGGAGGGCAATTTGCGGCTGGAGATTCGCTTCCGACAGGCCCTGGAGGAGCCTGTATCTCTGATTGTTATGTGCCTGTATGACTCACTGATTGAGGTCACCAAGCACAGGGAGATTCTGTTAGATTTTCCATCCTAGGAGTACGCTGGCGCAACGCTAATATGGATGCTTTTCAACTGCTTAAACTGGCTAAAAGCTTTTTGCCACAAAATAACTGTTTAATTATTGTCTTGAATTCAATAAATAAAACATCTTATGCTTTAAACTTTATTCAGCGAGCAACTCTCAAAAGAAATTTATCTCGATGTAAGTTTATTTTCTTTCTGCTTCAGTACAGCTCATCCTTCGGTCACTGGGTGGTTTGTTATGCTGATAAGGAGAATTCCATAGAACTCTTTAACTCTCTGGGCTGGGACTCCAGCACTTTAGAGATCATTCACAGAGCACTGAAATCCTTTTGGTATTCTCCATTCTACTTACGTAGCAATGTGAATCGAATTCAGAGCTGTGACTCTGCTAAATGCGGTTTGTTCTGTCTCTTGTTTGCCTATCAAAAGTTTCGTTTCAAGCGCTCGTTTGAGTGGGTTCTGCGGCACCTCCATGCAAATCAGCAGAGCCACTTGAATGAGAGAATGCTGCAAAGGTTTGAGAGTTGCTTAAGAAAAAAGAAATTTAATTAGACTTTCAAAATTAGGGATTTAGCTCAACAGGCGATGGAAACACGTGAGCGGATAAACTGTTATGATGTGCGCCTGCGACAGGGAAGCTGCATGATTGTCAGCGGGCCTACAAATGCAGGAAAGACAACCTTCGTGAAACATCTGATACAATACAAGGATGTCCTGTTTGATGTGAAGCCTGGGAGAGTTCTGTGGTACTACGGGATTTCACAAGCAGCACACTCTGAGCTCAGCAGTCTCGGCGTGCACCTGCAGCAGGGATTTCCCAGCAGTATCGAGACCGCACTGAGACCCAATGACCTGGTTGTATTTGATGACCTGATTGAAGAAACTTCCAATTCTGCTGCAATGCGAAATGTTTTCACTGGAATTGCCCATCATTTGCCCTGCTTTCTGGTTATGCTGACCCAAAATGTATTTTTTAAAGGGAAGGAGTTGCGAACAATGAGTCTGAATGCGATGTACTTTGTGATCATGAAGAACCCCAGAGACCAGCTGCAGATTGCAGCGCTGGGCAGGCAGTGCTTTGCTGAGAAGCCCGGATTTCTGCTGTCAGTGTTCAAGCACGTGACATCGCACGGCAGGGGAGCCTACCTGCTCCTGGATTTTCACCCTTCCACCCCTGATGAGCTGCGGGTCCGGGCTCGAATCCTGCCCAATCAGCGACCCCACCTGTTTACACTTAAGAATAACAGCCGAGATTTGCCATTTGTTCTATATTCTGCAACACAAATGATAATGGAAACCTTTGACTCACATGAAAGTTTGTTTGATGTTCTCGCGTCACCGAAATATTCCATCAGCTTTAAACGTCTGTTGATCAGAGCGGGTCCAAAAGCCGTACGTGAATTTCTCATTGAGGCCTGCTACAACCTATTGCAAAACACTCTGTCGTTCTCACTCACTCAAAAGGCAGCGCTGGTGAAGCAAAAGCAAATAATCCGCAAAATTTCTACACATAGAAGAGCTGCGGATCTGCTAAATACGGGTTTTATCAAAATTCTCTACATTCTAATAAAGCTAGTGAAGAAAAAGAAGCAAAATGAATAAGTTCTCAGAAATGGTTCTGATCCCCAAGTCAGAGTACGACATGCTCACACAGAATTTGAAGCCAGTCGAGTCTGAAATGGACACTGCTGTGAGATATGCGCAGAGGAAATGCAATGATATTTTGCTTGCCGAGGATTGCCCAGACGATGTGAAAGCTGCCATGTACCATGATGCGATGAAGAGTTTGCTGGTCAAGCGCAAGCGGACTGGAAAGGATGGTGCGGTACCTGCGAGTGATGCAAAGATGCTGAAAACAGATATTGCACCAAGCAGCTGGGGGGAAAAGATCACCCAATCCGTGCCGCAGAAGTTTAAAGCGAGAGCCCGCAGTCTATGGGCCATCCTATCTGGCAATCCCTCTCTGATTCAGGTGTCCGAAAATGGCGAGGCGCAAATTTCTGGGAAGACAATACCCTCCTCAAACATCCTGGATTTGTTTCACAGTGCGGTGAGGGATTCGAAATGTGCCAGCGAGCCGGTAGGCTGGAGTGAGTTTGTCTCATTGCTTCAAGACAAAAAGCTTAACATCCCAGCTTCGGCTATAGGAAAGTCAGTAAGGCAGCTAATTTCTAAACCGGCTGTTTCTCCAGAGACCACCCCTGCACATCATACAGTTAAGGGATTCGGGAGTGGGAGAGCCTGGCTACACCTGAGCAGGAAAAAAAACTATTTAAGAAGGGGAACTGAGTCGGCTTCCCGACATCTTGCGTCTTGAAACCATCCGATCATGAACTATATTGACTTCCAAGGCTTCCCACGCGAGAGATCGAGCAGAGATTTCGTTGTGAAGGAGCTGGCCATTGCCCAAGTCCGGGCTGGCAGTTACCATATCACTCATCACGTGTACGCCTCTCCGTTCTCATGGGACAGAATCTCACCTGAGATGCAAGTACATTACAGAAAGCTCTCAAAGAATTTGCATCATTTCAAGTGGACAGATGGATCCCGACCGTACATGCATTTGGCTAATGACATTCTAAACATTGCTTACGGTCCCACCTGGACAAGCGGGGTGAAAAAGTCCATCTTTCTGACTGAGCTGCTTGGCAGACAGGTGTACAACCTAGAGGATCTGGGATCACCTTTGATTCAAGCATCTGATACTGGTTGTGCAGTGAAAAATGTATTACTGTACTACAACTGGCTGAAACCGAAGTTCTGTATCAACTTAAGAAGCGAGGTGTGCCCGCACCACTCAAAAGCTCGCAAAGACAGCACCACTGACAGAAAGGACTCTCTAAATGAGTACACCTGCGACAGCCCTGCGAGTGACCAATCTGGTCGGCGGCGTGGATCTGAGACTTGCTGGAGACAGGGGTGCCCAGTTGCCTCTGCGGGAACTGGCTCTCAGCATGGCTCATGTCATCTATCGCCCCGTCTGGCCCCGAGTGCTTATCAAGAGGATGCGGAGTCCCAGAGTGACTCTATTGCTCTATCCGACTGGACAACTGAGTATCTGTGGCGCCCGGAGCTACTCGGCCTCAGTCAGGGCCGCTCGTCGCTTCGTGGCTATGCTGCATCGCAGAGTGCCTGCTCAACTGCTGCCTCATCAAACTGTGCATGTGCGGATTAAAACTTTTACTGCGCATGGGAAAATTGACTTGTGCAGAGCACTTCCCCTCGCTAATCTTGTGAACACTTTACCAAGTGCTCAATATGAGCCAGAGTCATTTTCTGCTTTGATCTGCAAACTAAGCTTCTGCAAATGCCTGCTTTTTCACAATGGCTCATTCGTTCTCAGTGGTGCAAAAACAATGAGCATGCTAATTTCCGACTTTTCCTTGCTTGTCCGTTTTCTGTGCTAATAATAACCATATGTTTCAACAATTAAATAAAAAGACGACAGCTGAACAAAAATATAATAATCTTGCATGCATATACCACGTATTAAGATGCGTGCATTTTAATCAATATACCTGAAAATCAGACTTCGATCGACTTTTTCTTTATTTTATTAACTGAAATCGCAATATTAGTTTGAGTATAGAAAATTTAATCAGACCACAACCAACTCAAGAAAAAAAGCACACCCATCACTCAGATTATGCACTGCTAAGACAAATAAAAACGAACAAGAACTAGCAGAAATGAAAAAGGAAGCCAATATTTTTCAGATAATCATTGGATAATGGTTACAAAAAATATGAGTAGCAAAGCTAGCAAAGATAAAAAAGGACAGTAACTCAGTTCATTCAATTGTGCAAAAATTCAAGGATAATTAAAAAGGGAAAGCCAGACCAATATGCCGCAAATTATTCCAACATGGCTTTCACAAGTTCGTATTGAAATAAATCTGGAACAACTCAACTCGAAAATGTTACGCTCAGTTAGTTGCTTAGAGACTACAAATATGTAACTAACTGAATTGGCTCTATTCGTTCCAGCATTGTCATTATCATCATCATCCATCATTATCATCATCATCATCATTCAGATTAATTAAACCACTGAAACAATTCATGGAGTACATAAGTAAAAGTCAATAAATTTCAACGCCAAGGTTACACAGATGTGCAAAGCATCACTCTAAGCAGTCCGCTGTCCTTTTCGGACTACCCCTGATTAACAGCTGAAAGTGGCCGAACGGAAGACTTGAATTCGAGCCAGTCCACGCTCGCTTGTCCTCCCAGATACTGAGAGCGAGCTTACGTTGCTCAATGGTGAAAACGCGATGTTTCTCACTTCCAATTCGACGAACAGTGAGCGACAGCTTTGAAGCCCCCTTGAAAATCTTGACGTAGTCGTCGTGGGAGACTTCATTCTTCAGCACGCTTCGTTGGATGCCTTTTGCTTTTGCTTTGCATGCCGCCGAGCTTTCAGCGAGGAAAGAATAGAGCTTGGGCCTTAGCAGCACCCACTCAATCTGTTGCAGTCCACCAGCTTCATCTTTAATGCAGCCTAGCTTGGCCTTTAGCCGATTCGAGAAAGGAGGATGATTAGTGAGAAAATTGGAGGTGTCCAAGAGGCCTTCGGCATGCAGGATTGGCAGCACTTCTCTCTGCAAACTAAGGTTCTCTAAGCTCAAAAACAACGAGTCTGTATCGCCACCGCAAACTCGAACTCTTGCTCCATCACGGAATTCTAGCATGGGTTTTATTTTGTCATAGTAAAGTCGATACATGATGATCTTGGAGCGATCTAGAACACACTGCCCCATGAAAATTGGCCGATCAAGAGTTACTTCGCGCTTTTGAAGCTCAAAGATGCTGAGTGACGGCGTAATGATTGTGAATGATGCGACATTTGGTTGAGAAGAAACAGTCTTGGCTTTTTTCTTGTCACTGCACACTCTGATGTCCCGCCGCTTGCGCACGTTCTCCATTGTTTTGCCAAACAGGGAGTTATTTTTCAGTTTATAGAAATCCTTCTCGAAATCATTTTTCGCCATAGAGCGCTTCTCGCTATTCATCTTAATGTAGTCCGCGAAGACAGGTTCTTCGCTACATTATTAGAAGCACAAGTTAAAGAAGGAGATTGCAAACCCAACCAGAATCAAACCCAATCTGCATTCACACCCAAGCACAGCTTGATCAACGCGCACTGCCTGCATAAATATGAACTTTAAAAATAGCGATGAGATGTTGAAAAGAAAAATAAACATTATTCACTTTTTCAATATACGGATAATCATGCATCTCGCAATTTAATTCAACACAAAATGTTGCTAAATTAATATTTAACGACTGGTACATTAGAATTATTAGTTTAGAATTGAGAATTGCTCAGGCGAATACGGAAAGCCCCTCCCAAGTCAATCCAATATTCACCCGTAACACTGTTGGGCAGAACCAGCTGGATGCAGAGAGGTGCTGGCTGCTGCACTTCATTAGCGGCCGCAGGCTGAACCTCAGTCGGTGGTGGCGGTGGTGGAGGCGCAGGGCCTGAGTCCATATCGCGAATCACGTCGGACAGGCTGACTTCGACCGCAGGCTGAACCTCAGTCGGTGGCGGCGGTGGTGGAGGCGCAGGGCCCGAGTCCATATCGCGAATCACGTCGGACAGGCTGACTTCTGCCAGCATCCTGGCACGCTCCATATTTTTTTCGGGAACAGGGATTGCACGCCGCTGCTGCTGCTGTTGCATTTCTTGCTGCTCCTGTGCTTCAGGCTCACCATCGAGGTTCTCGAAGAAAGCGGTGTCCAGCTCATTCAGCTCGAAGTCAGGGGTGCCACCTCCATCAGCAGCATCAAGCAGGGGAGCTCCGACATCATCATCAAGTAGAGCAGCAGAAGCAGCAGCAGGCTGGGCGTTGGGCTGGTCACCAGTGTTCGTTACTCGGCCGCATAAGCTCGTGATAACTTGACTCAAAGTGCTCACCGGGTCTCGAATGCGTTCTGCCGCCCTGTTGCGTTCCTCTTGACGTGCAACTTCCAGAGCAGTAATGCGTGCCTGCTCGCGGTCTTCAGCAGAGCTCCAATTAACAGTCGAATGATTTTTATGCCTTTTGATTTGGCCTCTAACGGTGAAGAGCTCAACGGACTGGCATTCATGGCATAGTAGCCATCGGGTGACACTGCAGCCTTCATTCGCTACATGGTGCTTTAGTCCACCGAGCATACTAATATTGCAGGTGACACACACCTCATGAACGTAGGATGGGCACCGAGAATGGCTCATGGTTTAAAATTTAATCAAGGGTTTTTTGTGAAAATTTGAAATTTCGAAGTCCGTTTAAATCTCAACAAAATATATTTTAATGGCTCAGTAGAAGTTTTCAGTCCTTATATCCAAATCACCAGGCAATATCGCCTATATGTACACATACAGATATGTTTAAACGTTACATATGTGTATGCACTAATTATTTTCTTACCGTTATTGAGCAATAATAATAATAAAACTGATAACATTCCCCCCGTCGCGTGCATCAGTTAGTTTTAAAGACCTCCACCCCAGACCTGCACCCCACTTCCCCGCGCCCAAATCAGCAGTATCAAGAAAAACAATAACAAGGCAATAAACGGCGCTTTGCAAGCTCACTTTCACAACAAATTCAGTCCAGTTTGCGAGACTCGTACTAAAGTGCGGAGGAACTCATGAACATAGGCCTATGTATTCCCACTGCCAACAAAGTTTAAATATTGTGGAGATCGGAAGCCAGGTTCGCCCAATTTTCAATTAACTATGGCTAATGTACACTAGAGAAGTTTTTTACTATTTTTAGAGAGTCAGTTTTGGGCTTCCCAGGAACTTGTGCTGCTTTCCCCTGCGGCGGAGTCCACCAATCCATTTACATAGAGCTCTATTCGGCTTTTTTCATTGAAGATCGAGTAGTAGGAAAATGAAAAGCGTCAAATTTTTCTTTTTTTTGTCTAATTAGCTTAATTACTTCTCAAAGGATAAAAACATTTTCATTTAAAATCTAGAAACTAGTATTCTTTTCAAATGTTTGAAATGTTATTTCAAATTCGTCCTTTCGTTTCTATAGAAATACGATAAAAGATCGAGAAAATTTCTCGAACCGAATTCCAGAATCGGATCGCGGTTTTGGAACCGACTATGAAAACGGAACAGACAATATGAAAAGCTTCGAACCGATTCTGGTCCTGGAATCGGTCATATGAAAAGCCCGTATATTTCGCTCTCCGACCCCCCCCCCCCATGGAAATTCCGTGGCTTTCCCTGCGGCAGAGTCCACCAATGCATTTACATAGGCGCTATGTTTACACACTATAGGCCCGTGGTTTTCCCACGGAAATTCCTGCGGCAGAGTCCACATTTCCCCTACTACTTATAGAATTCTATAGAATTCCAGAACGATTCCATAGAAAAATCGTGTCTTTCCGTGAACCCAACTGTACATATAGAAATTGTCATAGAAGTAGATAGGGGGGTTTAATGCTCAAGTACATATAGTATAGAAGTATGCAGTGTACATCTACAAGTAGACAATGTACATATAGAATCGGGATAGATAGGGATTAATGTACATATACAAGTAGACATAGAAGTAGATAATGTACGAAATAGTGCGAAATATGTGCGAAATAGTTTTAGAGGCAGGTTTCACCGGAAAAATACACTACGGAGATTGGAAATTTCACGATTTTTAACACTAAAACAGCGATTGGGTCTCTTAACAGTGTCAGAGAAAGTTCTAATCACACTATTTTGTGCCTCACATGCTGCTCTAACGACGCATTAATTGATTTTTCATGTTAAATTGGTCTGTCACGTTGAAAAAACGTTTAAAATAATGACAACCACTGTAGTGTATTCTTCGGCGAAAAGTTGCCTTCAAAACATTTACCATAGATTTCGAGTGTAGCGTCCTATATACATGTATATGTTACTTGAGTAGTCCTTGGGTGCGTCGATCGTCGCTTTTGAAGCTGACGTACAGATCAGGAAAAGTGCAGCAGCGGTGGATCACTACAGCCTCCTCTAGATCTCACATCAGCAAGAACAGTGGCAATGTACGATCCCTTATAATATCACGACCAAAGCATGAGGCTCTCAAATCAAATTTTGAAATGAATGAAATATGCGAAATTTCTTTCTGATTTGATGATTTTCTGGAGTAAGTCATCAGAAGCTGTAGTGTATTTCGATAATACAGTTTCGATAACATTAAAAACCGGAATAATTACTCGAACAAACTGTGAAAGATATTAGAATTTTTTGCGGAAGCAACTACAATAAAACAAATAATAAAACTGGATATTAAGGTGAAAAGCGGTGAAGTACAAACTTTTGTAGAAAAAATGAGAAAGAAAACAAAATTATATAATTCCATCAAGCTACGAGCTACGTCAGATAGCTGCTCGTAGTATTCCGCACTCGAACAAGAAACTCTTTGATGTTAGCTATAAATCTTATCAAAAAGATGGAATAAGATATTTATAAGAAATCGAACAAGATACAGCTTTGATTATATAGATGAAAAAAGCACGAACACTATATTTAACAGAAGAAATATTGCTGACAATGAAGAATGATTTATGTTTAGAAAAACCTTCAAAACACTACAGTAACTATAAAAAACAGATGAATCGGTTGTTAAAAGCAAATTAAAAAAGATAAATATTGAAACCGATAAAACGGTAAAAAGATTACACTTTGTTTGAACTTTCTACGTTTAAAAACGATAAAAAATTTTAAAGAAGAAACAACAGGAAGAGAACAACGATGCATGACAAGCTACTGAGGGTTAGGGAATAAGAGCGATACAAAAAACATTGAAGCTGAAAACGAACCACAAGCTGGCTGTTCGGCTGCTATAGCCCAGTCAACAGGCAGCTGACACTAATTTGGTGATCCATGCAACTGCGGAAAATCCATCGCCATGGCCCTAAAGCCTTGCTGCTGGTACGGTTTGTTATTCCACGGTCCGCCGCCGCCATTCCAAGCCCTAGCCGAACCGCTGCCGCGACCCGACAGTTTCGGGTCGTTGCCGTCGCGCGTGTAAAAGCGCTTGTCGCCAGTTTTAGCGGGAAAGTCGGCCGGCTTGTCGGGAACGCAGCCGCGACTCTGCAGACTGGACAGCAGAGAGCTCCACATCGGATTTGCTTGCAGCAGGAACCGATTGCCTAAATAGTAATGAAGATTTGGCGTTTCCCATGAGTGACTTTCAATTGATTCTGTGTCCGTTCAAATTAAGAAGATCTTTAATAGTGATGTCGCGCATACCGATAATGATGAGGCCTCTGCGAGCTCGAGTCAGCGCCACATTAATCTGGTTGGCATCGGTAATAAATCCCAGATACTTGTGCTCCCAACTTGGAATCGGGGACTTCGGAATTTCGAAGTTGGGCAGCGAGCGCACGAGGGAGAGAATGACGTAGTCGAATTCGCTACCTGTAAAAATGTATTAAAAATGTTTTTCAGCTTAGATTTACAAGTATACGAGTATACAGAAAACTAACACTGTCCAAAAACATCTAGGACCATTGGCCGTCATTTAGAACTCTTGCTTTTGTCAATAGATGTAGATGGAGAAGCTGAAAGACGTTAATGACATCAAAGTCTATGCAAGTATAAATACCATATAGCTCTTACTACGCAATATTAACGCAACTTACCTATGAACATACGAAAAAGAACTCAATAGTTTAGTCAAACACGCCAAGGTTTGCTTAAAACTAACATTTAGTTCTAATCGATTAACAAGCTTTCTTAAGGCTCGACCAAACTCATTCGGACCATCGATGGGATTATACAATGATTGGTTCTGTTGGATTCGAACTCACCCTGACTTTCGTTGACTGTCTTCACCACAGGCGATTTGATGCCCTCACCGCGAAGCTTCTCGCTAATGCTGATCACTTGGTACTTGTACTGCGATAGCACGGCCACAGATTCGCTAGCCAGACGAGGACGTTCGCATCGCCTTCGAATTTCTTTGTAGATCCTCACCTAAAAGTGGTGACACCGTTCGTTAAGCTAGATTAAACGGTAAACAACTATAAGATGCCCAAGGAATATAACGAGCATTACCACTTCGTCAATTTCTGCCAAGTTCCGACGCGAGTCCTCGGAGCCCTCTTCCGTGGACACGGTGGTCTTCTCTTCGACTCCCTCAACGTGAAGGAACACAATGCGATCCTCTTCGCCTTTCACGTGCAGGTCTGTCGGCTTTACAACTCGGTGCGAAGAGTAGACGTGGCAGCTGCCGTCGGGTGGGTAGTCAGTCAGCCTGCGCACTCCGGGCCAGCAGCCAATGAGCACATTGGAGTTCTCTAGTCGCAGCTTACCGCTGACGCGGCCTTCAGTGCGAAAGTTGTAGGAATCGAACACGTAGTGCCTGGCTAAGTGATGAGTGTTAATGCCGTTCCATTCGCGGTCGGGGTCCTGAACGTCGTCAACTTGAAGTCCAGTCCAAGATGGCGACTGTCGCGTTTGCAGATGAGCCCTACTAGTGCGGTAGAAGTAGTCGGCAGAGAACTCGCACAGGCTCGGGTGCTGCGGGATATTATTGAATAATCAATGCATCATATGCTGTCGGACATATACATTCTATCTGTGTGACAGTAACTATGAACGCATTAACTGAAGTAATAAATAAATATTCGAGTATCAAGAGCTATTTATGAGAACACAGACATGCGCACGCTGAGTGGAAATCAACATATCCCTGCAGATAAACTAAATCATCAGAATGAATTATGCAGTGTTTGTGCTGATTTTTCTGCTATTTAAAAATGTATTTAACAAAATTTACGCTTACCATTCGGTACTGATAGCTCAGCATAATCGCCCGATGGCTGTGTCGCTCGAAAAGCGACACACCTAAGCCGAGCTGTTCAGCAGTTTTATTCCGAATAATTGGTCGAAGTTGTTTGTGATCTCCGATCAGCACCAGGCGTTCGGCAAAGTATGAAGCTCGTTTTGCACTGCCACTGGCACCGGCTGCAGTACTGTTGAACGAGCAGTCTACTAGAGGCACGAGGGTCTCCGGCTCGGTGCACATGCCCGCCTCATCGATGATGATTTGGCTGAACTTGCAGGCTGTCTGCAGTACTGAACTGCAGCTCACAGATGTGGTGCACAGGATCACTTCGAACTGCTGCAGCACGCGTTGCTTAGCCGCAGATAAAACGTTCCTATACGCTGTTACTAGCGAACCAATTGGTAGGTCAGTGTAGTTCATCACTTTCTGTTCTAGGCGGCGCTTCTTGCTCGGCAGTTCAAAAACTAGCCGCTCCAAGTAGGAGTGAAAGCTCGAGTTGGACTTAGCTGTTAGGATCAATGAGCGAACCCAGGCCCTCTGGGTGTGCTTATTCTCAGCTAAGAAGCGTTTAAAGAGCTCGTCAAAGCCTAGTAAAATAATCCACGAGATCGGATTGCGCTGCTGTTGCCGGATCAGCTCGTGCAGAGCGATTTCCTGGAAAAACGTTTCGAATCGCGTTGAATATGGTTTATTCTACTTAGGTCTTAATAGCTTAAGTTGAAAGATCAGTTTTTGTACTTCTGCGTTTTTGAATTTGTGTGCCGATGTCTGACTGCGATACAATCGGAACTGCTGTACACCCCGAGTGAGCGTGTGATTGCGTACGTATCTGTGTGCGGGTGTGAGCTCAGGGGTCATTAAACTGTGCATAACGGCTTTCCACCCCGCCATCCAAGCTCAGTGCCCTTCAACTGTCTCCCTAACCGCCAAACTGCATGTACCCGCATCATTCTCACCCGCATCATAGGATCGATGTCTCCATCACCGAATTCTGAATTGTTCTTCCTGTTGAGTCCGTCTCCAGGCACAGGGTACTTCTTCTGCTCTAGTTGATCGCTGTACACGCGCACAATGGCCGGAGACTTGGTATCAAGCTTTTTCTTCAAATACTCGGCTACAACGTCTACAGACCGGTTCGACGGGCCGCAGTACAACACCTGACGACGGGTCTGCAGCTCTTTGTCGTCGGTCTTCATTTGCTTATTGTAGCGCTTCGGTCGCAGTGGCGTCGAAGAAGAAGACTTTTGAAAGAGCGCTGCGAATGAATCGCTACTCTGGGTCGAGCGTCTGGAGACGCGACCTCTCGTGCCAACGTGGTTCCATTCGGCAGCGTCTTCGAGGCTGAGCCGCAGAGCTTCGGCCAGGCCTTCCCACTCGCCGTCATCGCCACCCTCGGCTGACCCGTTTGACCCATCCGGATCCCCTTCTTTTCTGAACTCGGAATAGTTGATAGACACGGCCTCGGCGCTGGAGTCTTCAATAACGTTGCCGTTTAAGTCGTCATCGTCATCCTGGTTGTCGGATTGGTCAGCGTCTAGCAGGCCTTCGTCGAAGCAGCGATTGACAAAGACGTACCAGTAAGTGAGCATCACCCCGGTGGATGTCTTTCCGGTGCCTGTATTAAATAGAAAGAAAATATTTTAATTGTTACTATTGTCAAGTAAGGATTGAAATATCTGTTAGCGAACCCATAACCACCGATAATGGAAAATTAGTGAGCGATTCATTGGTTGTAAAATTCGACACAATGACCATAAAGACACACAGAAAACTGCAACACCAGTAGATTTACATTTGACTTAATAACAGAACAATATATTTTCTGATTCGGTCAGGGAAGATAAAATAACGGCCCATTTAGACCTGATAAATGTAATGACATTAATTATTTCACTGACCAAACCCAAAGTATAAATCTTGGGGCAATGCGAGGGAAAGAATGCAATGCATAATCATTTATTATAGCCGAAAATTGCAGTTTAAATGGGTGGAAAAAATCTCAAACTAGGTTGCGCCTTACCCCTGAACTCTAAAAGCGACGAGTCGATTCTCCCTGACTCAGTTGTCGCACTAAAGGCAAAATGTATACAGTTTTGATTTTTAATAAATTCAATAGGCTTTACGCAACTCGTACATTCGGCATACACAACGATTCCATCGAAAGTCACAACGATTTCATTGATATACGAGTACACAAGAGGCTTATCCACTCTTTTTCAAAGACAGATTTATCGTTTTTGTCTTTCCTTATAATACAGGAATTTTACAAGCAAATCCTTGAAACTAGCGTCTTTACCTTCTTTTACTGACTTTTGATTGCCTCAGGCTCTAAATTATTCAGTCATAAATTAATTAGACTGAAGATTACTAGAAAACTTGAAAAGCCTGAATCCCGTGAGCGTGCATAGAGAACAATAGAGAAAAGGGGTGGCACAATTACGAGTTAATACATACTTGTTCGCATCTGGGCATTCCAAGTACGACTGACTAGGAATGACTTTGATCTCGTTCCTTACTGCTCTCTCATTGGCTGAGCTGGATTAGGCCTGCCCCCTAGGCTGAGTTTCGTCCGTCTAAACTCTGGCTTCCCTCCTTACTACTCTCTCATTGGCTGAGCTGGATTGGGCCTGCCGCCTAGGCGGAGTTTCGTCCGTCTAAACTCTGGCTTCTCTCCTTACTGCTCTCTCATTGGCTGAGCTGGATTGGGCCTGCCGCCTAGGCGGAGTTTCGTCCGTCTAAACTCTGGCTTCTCTCCTTACTGCTCTCTCATTGGCTGAGCTGGATTGGGCCTGCCGCCTAGGCGGAGTTTCGTCCGTCTAAACTCTGGCTTCTCTCCTTACTACTTTCTCATTGGCTGGGCTAAATTCTCTAGGCTGAGTTTTGTCCGTCTTGCGTTTACTTATGTGCAGAGTTAACTGATTGCTGTTTATTCTTAAAGCCATATGCTCGTAGGCCGTAAACCCTGAAAAAGAAATTTTAACTGGCAAAATAAATTTAAGTTACATTGCGCAGAAAAACTACTGAAAAAAAGTTAGATGCACTAATTTTTTACAACTTTAACAGCGACTTAAATATCTAGTTACTCAAAATGTTTAGGTCACCAGCGATAAATAGCTAAATCAGCCACACACTCGTAATTGAAAAATCCGCTTTAAAAAGTTGCCGAAAGTCCGTTTACCTGGCGGGCCCCAGATGAGCGTCAAGTCGTACTTCATCGCATCGGTGATTGCATCGGTCTGCGCCTGATTGCACGGAATTCTCTTTCGCATAATGTAAGTGCGACCAGTGTGCTCGTTAAATCGCTCCTCGGAGCCAGTCTCAATTGAGTAGCTCTTGACACCTTTCTGGTGCAGCTTCTCACCGTAGCTTGCGTCTGAAGTAAAAAGATGATAAATAATTACCGCGGCAACTATAGTAGCACTGAAAATAGGAAAATAAAACAAAATTCCTCTTTTAAAATTCTTGTCCGGATTAGTCTCAGGTTCCGAAGAAGAACTTAAACCACAACACAGCACGCCTGTGATGAAAATGTTGCAGATGCTGAAATGAATTATTGTGCTTCCAGCCTACACCAAAAAAGGGATGAGTGGTAAGCTCGCTATTTATAAAAACAGCTTTTTAAGTCTCACTTCAAAATATAAGTTTTCGGGTTAACAAATTGGATATAAGATAAGAACAATAGAAAATATTCTTAGTTAAGTTCATAGCGATTAGTATGTTTGTTGTGACAATGCAACGTGATTTATTTGCATGACTCATTGAATTGTTTGCTCTGACATCTGATTGCACAATCAGTGCTCAGTTTAACGTGCTAAATTCTGCTAATGTTAGCTAACGATTGAATAATGCACATCGTGCATGCTTTGACTATAAATATATTGAGCGAGACCCAAGTGTCTTCAACTGAACTGAATTTCATCAATTAACTAAAAACACGACAGTGCTGTAATATCTGTTTACAATATTGGTAAGAACGCACCAGAGATTCGAGCTTCTCTCGAGCCCAACAGAGCGATCTTGTGCGCCAACGATGTGCTGGGCATGGCCGGAAGGCGCCACAGCGCCAACTCCTGGCGTCGGATTGGCAGAAACTTCTGCATCACCTCCACGGTGGCTGTGGACACGCTGGACCAATCGAATCGCTGGCTCAAGTCGTGCTGCTGCAGTGAAAACACGACAATCTGGCAGTCGTAGGAAAAGTCTTCGTCTCTTTTAAAGTTACAATTACGGCAACGACCGTGCACAGTTCGGTAAGCTAGCAGGATGCCACCGTGAGCAACTGCCGTGAAGTAGTCCTGGGAACTAGCAGCTTTGGAGCTGTCGCCGGGAAACCGTAGGCAAAGAAATTCACTGTACCTGTTTCGACAAAGAAATTTGAAAGGAAGTATAAGAATACAAACTAAAAAATAGTAATAAAAACTGTAAAGTGTTTAGTTAAAAAGAAAGTACCTGTCCCGCTCGCCAGCAAGCTCAAAAGCTTCGTTTACAGCAACTTTGCTGAGGCTGTCGCCACCTCCGCGTCCGTGCTGCCCTTCAAGGTCATTCAATTTCTCATCAATCATTGGATCGTGAGCTGAGGCGTCAGTTCCAAACTTGAGCTGATACTTGATGCGAAAATCTTCCGGCAGATGGAAGGCACCCAGCCACCGTTCGGTGGGCTGGTGGTAGCTCCAGTTGAGCGCCACCTCATGCAGAATCACGCTGTCATCAGTCGATGCTGCGATGGTGGCAGACTCGATGGCCACAATGCGCTGCCAGATGGTCGCGTATTCGTCAATGTCGCGGTACGATGGCTTGGACTTGACATCCGTCACCTCTGCGAAGCAGCGCACGGGATCGTCCTTGTGCGTTACGCACACCGTGTGGCTGCCGCACACTTCGATCAGAGCAACGCTGGGAGTTAGCAGGCCCTGACGCAACTGCGCTCGGAACTGCAGCCGCATGATATCGCCGACCGCGAACTCGCGGTAAAACTGGACTGGCTTGCCCGACACCAGAAGCTGCTCATTCGCTCCGAAAACGAGCTGGTCATTCTCACAGGTGATCATCCACGCACCTTGATCTTCAAGCACAACGTCTTGCAGCTGGCGAAACTGGCCCCGAACTGACTCGTAATTGGCGCCGGAACTGATGAAATCCCTGCGCAGCTTCACTACAGGATCGCAGTTGACGCGCTGGACATAAACGTCTCGCTTAACACGAACCTCACTGCCAATGTAATGAAGTACTGGAGTGTTGTAGCTTGATGAGTCTTCGCATGAAGAATGCACGAAAATGCGTCGGCTCCATTTGCAGCGAAACTTTCCAGGTCCTCGAGGCTCAGGTCGAGCATCCAGTCCGAAGCTGGACATCTTCACGACTCCGAGTGTCTTGGGCATGCGGCGAAGACGGCTACTCGTGAAGGACATCTCGCCGTCGTCGATGGAGCGCAACACCACGAGCTCTTGCTGTGGGTGTCGCTTCAGACGGCTGGCGTAGGCGTAGCTCATGGAGTCCTTCTCGAACATCTTGACTCTACGCTCCAGGGTTCGAAGCGAGTCACACAGATCGCTAAGACTCTCGGACGTCTCTCCTGTCGCCGGGCCTTGCTGCTGATTGTTGATCGCCGCTCGGAACGCCCTGTGGACAACAATATCCGGATAGCGACGCATGGGGCTTGTAAAGTGCACATAGTTCGCTTGCTGCAAACTGAAGTGGTACACCTTGCGCCGAGCTTCATCGGACGCCGTCTCGTCCCCCGTTGGTGCGTATTGCGCGGGCTGTGTGACGGAGAACCATTCACTGAGGGCCAGCATCATGTGCGGATGGCGACTGTCGTGCATGAGCCGTAGGACGCAATCTCGAGGCCTACCGATTTGGTACTTCATGATGAAATCATAGTCAGCTCGAGACAGAGACAGCGGAAAGTTGCACAGACTAAACGAGACATTGAGGCCTCGAAGATCGCGCTGCAGTCGCGGCATGTGCACCAGAGTCTGACCGAATTTACCGAGCCAATTCTGGACCTCGACAGGTCGGGGCTCGTCCTGAACTCGAGCCACAACCGGCCGCTGCTGCTCTGCCAACCACTGACCTACCGACAGGTTGGCCAGCACCATGAGCTCTTCGATGAGGCAGCTGGTCTCGAAGGTCCGCCCGATGGATCCCTGCTCGGCGTCGTCGTCGCAGAAGTCGTCATCCTGCAGCTGGAAGCCGGCCTCGCCGAGCCGCTTCAGCCGCAGGCGTCGGGCGATGTCCCACAGAGAGCGCAGCATTGACACGAAGTCGGGAGTCAGGCGGTCTCCGAAGCTGTCGGCACTGCGCTCGGTCTCCAACAGCACCGGCTGCACGTCGATCTTGTTGAGCCGGAGGTCGCTGCGAATGATGGTCTTGTGGAACTCGGGCTTTTCCCAGAGGAGGTTCGCAGGGCTCTAAAAGTTGGTAATGCAGGTTAAATTGCAAGCTATTTAGATTCAGGTCCACATAGAATTTGCGATGTCACACAAATCTTAGTTAATGAATTTGAAGTTGGCGTGTCGGCTGGTTTATCTTAAATTACTTTATTCTTGTAAAAGGCTTAGATCTTACTTGTAAAAATCTTACTTTTTTGTCACGGTTGAACTTGAAGAGGACGCTCAGGCAGAACCTGTCGGATCCTTCGCAGAGGCTGAGCACGTCTTCAGCCAGAGTTTTGGGCAGCATGTGGTTGGGTGTCACCTGCTGCTGCGACTTGCCCACCTTAGGCGGGTAGATGGTTCGGAGGCGACCCCGAGCCACACGGTCCAGCGGGGAGCCCTTCTTGCCGATGAACTCGCAGATGTCGGTGATGTGAACTCCGACGGTTTCTACGCCTGTTGAGTAGCAGCGCTCGTAGCTGATTGCGTCGTCTATGTCCCGCGTGTCCGGGTTGTCAATGGTAACTGTGAGCACCTTACGCATGTCTAGCCGGCCCCTTAGACCCATGTTGTTCGCATTTTGCTGCACATTAGCCACCTGATTGCGCAGCTCCTTTGAATCTCGCAGCGGACGAGGCAGCCGGTGTCGCATCTGGATGAGGCCGAACGCCTCTGCCAGCGAGCCGTCGGTGTTTTCGAGAACGTAGACCACTTTTCCTATGGGGTAGCTCTTGTCCAGATGCCAATACTCAAAGCACACCAGAAAAGTCTGCTCACAGAATTCTTTGTTCACTCGCTGACAGCGGTCGTGCTCAAAGTAGATTTTTCCTTTAGAGTCCCTACAGTCGAAAAAGACAGAATTAGTATTTGAACCACTTTAGAGCTCACTTTCAGGGAGGTTATTGACATAGATTTTATTTTGCGGGATTTAATCGATCACTTTCCCGGACATATTGCAAGGATTATTGCAAATTTATTCGGCAAAAAACTTCAGCCATAGACAACAAGCAAACAAGTAGGCATATGAATTCTCTGAAACTATTGTAAGAAATAATAATACAATAACAGCAAGAACACTAATAATGATAATATTACACGGACTTAGTTCATAGAGTTATCGTTAGTGTAATAAGTGTAATTGTAATACCTCAATTAATTGTTGATGGTCACACTGCAGTCCGTGAAGTTGAAATTAATCGTCTGGGCATGGCCCGTACTCTGAACGGCACTTGCAATACTTTTTCCATCTAAAATAGCACTGCACTTTTCGATCTGGACATCAGACGTTCGTTTGTAGCACCGCAGTGCTGATAGACTTCGATGTCCTGTTCTCTCCATGATGAGCTGTTCATCCACGTTTGCATGGTACAAACGAGTGGCACATGTAGCACGCAGGCTGTGATTAGTTACTCGTCCATTGATTCCTGCCTCGGTGCACATTTCGCGCATGAATTTGCATAGCGTGTTTTTACCAATAGGCCGATTTGAAAACCACTTCACACCGAGGTTGGCCAACGGTTGCAAATAGAAACGAGTCGCTCCTGCTGGACGCTTGAGTAAATATTCTTCAAATAGGCTCACATGGCACCTAGCTGGATCTGTAGACTCAAAGTGGACGACCTCCTTTGGCTTAATTCTGGCGTGACTGTTCAATCCACCAGCGTTGGTCTTTGAAACAGTTTTACGGTATACCAAGCAACGTTTCTTGTCTCTAATCTCAATAGACAGTTGGTCTATTCTCAAAGCGCTGTGCTCCTCTCCTCCTCTAAGGGCAAAATGTAGTCCATTAAGATAGAAAAGTGTCCTGAGTAACTTCTTCGGAGTATCATTGCCCAGCACACTGTTCCATAGCTTCTCTTCGTCGGTGTCAGAAAGCACACATGCACTCACTCTCGACAGACCTCTTCCCTCTCTAGCACCAATTTTCATTGCAGCGTCAAGACTCTCTAACAAGACGAAACTGTTCACCACGGAAAAAGTCCACGTGTCGAACGGAACAGATCGTTTGTTGCAATCCGCAGACAAGTGATACCAGCGTACTCGGCGGGTATTTAGAACCATCTAGACGTACAGCTCCGTGGATGAACTGCGGAACCAACTGGTTGATCGAGACATCGTCCAACTCCTCGACAGACACGGTGCATGGAATATCAGCAGTGTGAACCCAACGAGTGAATACACCGACGGCCCACTTGTTACGCTTCATGGTGTTTACAGCCTTTGTACTCTCATTTAGAGCTTTCACTGCGTCCAACGCTTCACGTTCTCGAACAGCTCTCACTTCTCGAGCAGAGTACGGATCACGTTGATCTAAACCGGCAGACAAAATCTCTTCCAAGTCTCGCTCGGTGATTCGATTTGGATCATAATCGCCACAGAAATCCTTTGTAAAGCGCACTAAAGGATTTACGAAGATTCGTTCTTCCATGCTATCTTCTTTAATCAAGCGCAACACAATCTGTCTCACTTTTTCGCTTATGTATCTAAATATGCGAGCTTCTCTCTTCTCTTCCTTCGTGACTCGAGAAATTTCTTAATGAAAATTTGTCTATGGTACCGGGCTTCGCCCCCACACCCCCATCCCCAACTTCAACCATAGACATACAAGTATGGCTCCGGGATTTATCTGAATGCATCCCGCAAAATTAAAGTAGTTTAAATAAGATATTCTATCGGCTCGAGGGATTTAAGTGAAATACCGACCGAAAAACCCATAGAATATCTCATACTTAGAATACATAGAAACTTTTGGGAACATTAGGGACCCTTTTGAGTGCCCAGCGTAGAAAGAGGGCATCGAACAAGAAAATAGGAAAAATTCGAAAGAAAATTTTGACGCAACAACGTAATTTTAAAAGAAGCATTGATCAAAATTTGAAGAAATAATCAAACCAGCGTAGCGCTTTTAAAGAAATAATCTTTTCTATTAGTACTAAAGAGAAAAGCATCAATTTTATCGGATATGCGACCCGAACTCAGAAAATATTTAATCGAAATTGTATGCCGGATACTCGGTACTAAACAGTAAGAAAAATGCCACTCACTTTCTCGGCGAGAAGACGGACACAAAGTCGCGGTCGATGCTTAGGACGTGGTCCCGATTCTGTGTCACTTGTTGCTGCCCTGTACCGCTGCGTTCCTCGTGTCCATCAAACCCATTGTCAGGCATTTCCTTCAGAGCTTTCTGAGCAATCGAATTGTCGTAGGCAATCTTTGGGAAGGTGCCGCACAACGGTCGCATCAGTGCACCAACGTTGCTGAGAACTTCGCAGAGAAACAGCTGGTAGCGCAGCTTCTCCGCCTGTTAAAAATGATTCAGAAGGAGTGTTTAGGAGTTGCAGGTTCTTCAGGGATTATTGTGATCAGTCTCCAACACCTTCCTGACTGACAGCATGCCTGACTTAAACCAATAACAAGTCGATGCCCTAAGAGTTTAGAAACGAGAAAAGTGCTTAACAAATTCGCACCTGCTGATGCATGCCAACAACGCGACCTTTGACCTCTTTATCAGCCGGGTCGGCGCCTTTTCTCTCCATAATCTCCACCACCACCTGGTCATTGGCGCAGGCCCTGCCGCAGTTCTCGCGCCCGTTGATCTCGATGCGGGCGATCGAGTCGCTGGGGTCGACCGGAACTGCCGAGCCGCCTTGGACGCCGTTCAGCTCGAGGGTGCAAATCTTGAAGCGATTCGGCTGCTCAGCCAGGAGTTCCTGCAGCTGCTGGTGGCCGAGGAAGTTGTAACGCAACTGGCGCTTGTAGTAGCCGAGGACGCGGCCCTTGGATGCACCGTTGGGTTGCACCTGGTCCAGGAGCTCCACCACCACCTGAGTTAAAGAAACATTAATTAGTCAGTACTTAGTTAGAGGGTCAGCGAGACCAGCAAGAAGTTAAGCATAGTTGACTGTGGTTAGTACAACGCTAAATAGGCCTGACATCTAAAACAAAAATCTCTAATCTCTAAATCTGTAATCAATTTCCAGCACCTGCTAATTAAAAAAAGGTCGTCTCAACGTTCTTAACTTCCAAATTGCAAATGGATCTAGGAAATGATTTTATCCGAGTATTGATTCCCTATAGGAGATAGAATTGATTTCATAAACATGAAAATTAACCTTAAACAAAACGCGTGCCAAAACGAAAAACGTCTTCCTGTGTTGTTGATGCGTTTTTCAGCAAAAAAACTGGCCTTGAGTGTAGAGTAAAAGTCTCAACCGATAAATAATTATACCACACCTGTTCACCGGGAAACCAACTGCCCGGGTTTTTTAGTTGAATCTGATTCAGTCCGTCATCCTGTCGATTGACTGGCACGCCGAACCTCTGCCCTGAGCGGTTCTTGACGCACTCAACCGTGCACAGTCGGTATCGCGTCGGATCGTCATCTAAACGACGCTTGAAATCGGCATTGACAGAAACGGCAGGCGGTTCGCACGATTCGTCATACTGTTGGACACCTTCGAACAGATTCAGGATGCGATTGAGTTCGCTAGCTCGAGCCGCAGCCAGAGCCGCGGCCGCCACCTCTGGGTCAACTTCATCTAAATTTGAATTCGAATTCCGATGACTCTGGCTTAATTGTCGATTGGTTTGGATTTCCGCTGCGATTCGTTCGACCAGTCGGTTTAGAGGGGGGCGGAGCAGCTCGGCCTCGACTGAGTCTGTTTGGAGTTGGGTATGATTTACCAGGGTTATAAACTGCGGTTATGATCCTACATAAGCTTTTTGTTAGTTTGCTTCTTTGGTTATGACACGTTTAGTTTTATGGTCATCTGCCATTGCTTATTTATGACCATGATGTATTCCTTGTTTTCTGAGGCTGCAGTTATGGAGGAAAGATATTGGAGGAAAGATAAAGAATATTTCTATCGGTGCAACTTCTATGGGATTGTGTCTAATCTATGTCGATAGCATAGTGTCACTTCTATGTCTATAGAATTGTGTCTATATTTATGACCTGGCGTTCGATGCATATGACATTAGTCTATGTTTATGATTTTGTTGAAGACTCTGATAAACCCAGCTGACCCACTAGCTGCTGCTATGACCATAGACAGCATATGTGTGCCTAAATACTGTTTATAACATTCATCACAACAGCATTAACATCTTACTAACCAGGCGCCAGTGCACCGTCCAGAGGCACATACAATGTGCCATACACGTGACCGATATCAACGCTGTCATTTCCGTTGTTACAGTCGCCAAAAGTTAACAATTTATAATTGTACATTTCGTTACCGGGGTGAACCCGAATATTCAGACCGAATAGACGGTGAAATGCTGACGCCATTGCGGCTGAATCGCTTTTCTGTTCGTCATTGCTGCTTTCGCCGCAGCTTTCGCCGCTGCATTCACTGCTGAATACGCTGCTGCTGCTACTTTCATTTCCGTTTCTGTCCGACTGCAAAAGCAGAGGAGAGAGAGGGAAAGATGGGGAGAGACAGTGAGATGAGGAGAGACAGGGAGAGACAGGGAGGGACAGGGAGAGAGAGACAGGGAGATACAGGGAGAGAGAGACAGGGAGAGACAGGGAGAGAGAGAGAGACGGAGAGAGACGGGGAGAGACAGGGAGAGACAGGGAGAGAGAGAGAGAGACAGGGAGAGACATGGGGAGAGAGACAGGGAGAGACAGGGAGAGAGACAGAGAGAGACAGAGAGAGAGAGACAGGGAGAGAGATAGGGAGAGAGACAGGGAGAGACAGAGAGAGAGACAGGGAGAGAGAGAAACAGGGAGAGAGACAGGGAGAGACAGGGAGAGAGAGACCGGGAGATACAGGGAGAGAGACAGGGAGAGACAGAGAGAGAGACAGGGAGAGAGACAGGGAGAGACAGGGAGAGACAGGGAGAGAGAGAGAGACAGGGAGAGACATAGGGAGAGAGACAGGGAGAGAGACGGAGAGAGACGGGGAGAGACAGGGAGATACAGGGAGAGAGACAGGGAGAGACAGGGAGAGACAGGGAGAGACAGGGAGAGAGACAGGGAGAGACAGGGAGAGACATAGGGAGAGAGACAGGGAGAGACAGGGAGAGACAGGGAGAGAGACAGAGAGAGACAGAGAGAGAGAGACAGGGAGAGAGACAGGGAGAGACAGGGAGAGAGACGGAGAGAGACGGGGAGAGACAGGGAGAGAGAGACAGGGAGAGACAGGGAGAGACAGGGAGAGAGACAGGGAGAGAGACGGAGAGAGACGGAGAGAGACGGGGAGAGAGACGGAGAGAGACGGAGAGAGACGGGGAGAGACAGGGAGAGACAGGGAGAGACAGGGAGAGACAGGGAGAGAGAGACAGGGAGATACAGGGAGAGAGACAGGGAGAGACAGGGAGAGACAGGGAGAGACAGGGAGAGAGAGAGACAGGGAGAGACATAGGGAGAGAGACAGGGAGAGACAGGGAGAGAGACGGAGAGAGACGGAGAGAGACGGGGAGAGACAGGGAGAGACAGGGAGAGAGCCGGGGAGAGACAGGGAGAGAGACGGAGAGAGACGGAGAGAGACGGGGAGAGACAGGGAGAGACAGGGAGAGAGACAGGGAGAGACAGGGAGAGAAACAGGGAGAGAGAGAAACAGGGAGAGAGAGAAACAGGGAGAGAGACAGGGAGAGACAGGGAGAGACAGGGAGAGACAGGGAGAGAGAGAGACAGGGAGAGAGACGGAGAGAGACAGGGAGAGACAGGGAGAGACAGGGAGAGACAGGGAGAGAGAGACAGGGAGATACAGGGAGAGAGAGAGAGACAGGGAGAGACAGGGAGAGACAGGGAGACAGGGAGAGACATAGGGAGAGAGACGGAGAGACAGGGAGATACAGGGAGAGAGACAGGGAGAGACAGGGAGAGACATAGGGAGAGAGACGGAGAGACAGGGAGAGACATAGGGAGAGACAGGGAGAGACATAGGGAGAGACAGGGTGAGAGACAGGGAGAGAGAGAAACAGGGAGAGAGAGAAACAGGGAGAGAGAGAAACAGGGAGAGAGAGAAACAGGGAGAGAGACGGGAGAGACAGGGAGAGACAGGGAGAGACAGGGAGAGAGAGAGACAGGGAGAGACAGGGAGAGACAGGGAGAGAGAGACAGGGAGATACAGGGAGAGAGACGGGGAGAGACAGGGAGAGAGACAGGGAGAGACAGGGAGAGAGAGAGAGAGAGACAGGGAGAGACATAGGGAGAAAGACGGAGAGACAGGGAGATACAGGGAGAGAGACAGGGAGAGACAGGGAGAGACATAGGGAGAGAGACGGAGAGACAGGGAGAGACATAGGGAGAGAGACAGGGAGAGACAGGGAGAGACAGGGTGAGAGACAGGGAGAGACGGAGAGAGAGACGGGGAGAGACAGGGAGAGAGACAGGAAGATACAGGGAGAGAGACAGGGAGAGACAGGGAGAGAGAGAGACAGGGAGAGAGACGGGGAGAGACAGGGAGAGAGAGACAGGGAGATACAGGGAGAGAGACAGGGATAGACAGGGAGAGAGAGAGACAGGGAGAGACATAGGGAGAGAGACAGGGAGAGACAGGGAGAGACAGGGTGAGAGACAGGGAGAGACGGAGAGAGAGACGGGGAGAGACAGAGAGAGAGACAGGGAGAGACAGGGAGAGAGAGAGAGACAGGGAGAGACATAGGGAGAGAGACGGAGAGACAGGGAGATACAGGGAGAGAGACAGGGAGAGACAGGGAGATACAGGGAGAGAGACAGGGAGAGACAGGGTGAGAGACAGGGAGAGACAGGGAGAGAGAGACAGGGAGACACAGGGAGAGAGACAGGGAGAGACAGGGAGAGAGAGAGACAGGGAGATACAGGGAGAGAGAGAGAGAGACAGGGAGAGACATAGGGAGAGAGACGGAGAGACAGGGAGAGACAGGGTGAGAGACAGGGAGAGACAGGGAGAGAGAGACAGGGAGATACAGGGAGAGAGACATGGAGAGACAGGGAGAGAGAGAGACAGGGAGATACAGGGAGAGAGACAGGGAGAGAGACAGGGTGAGAGATAGAAGGAAATGAGGCGCAGCGGTGAGAGGCTAGCTACATGGATAAACAGAGCAACCGTGAATCCCAAACGAGGACATACCAGGCCGCAAATATCCATCAGCTTGTTCCTAAACTCATCCATCGTGTTTGTATCTCGCATTTTGAGCAGTTTCCTATGCCTGAGCTTCATCAGACAGAACACAGCCTCAACTAGGCTAAGGTCTTCCCACTCAGTTGCTGGGAGTATTCGATAACGAAGTCGCTGGCCAGAGCCGACACCAGTTAGAAACGTCAGTCGATCTGTAGCGATGACGTCACTCTGTTTGGACAGAGCTTCCGATTCCCATTGGCGCAGTGCTTGACATTCTGTGTAATGTATATTGTAAATAAAATACATTTATGATTATGATTACGAATATTAGAGAATTATGCAAATCTGTACAATCTTGTCGATATGAAAGTTAACAATCTATCACAGTTATATGCATATTAATATAATAATATATAGGTTTAAACCATAGACATCGTCCAGCCATGAAAGCTATGTCAGCGATTTAACGAACTATCATAGAGATAGGGAGCTTTTGACCATAGACAAAGCATTGAAGAATAAACTAGTTTATTCTCGAGAAATCGAGGTCTTTACTCGTTATCGACCGAACTGGTCTATGGTGATTCCCGATTCAGCGCTACTAAACTAACTGCATTATAGCGATACAAAAATATACCTTTCAGGTAGGCCTCCAGACCAGAGATTATTATTAAAAAGTCAAGCGTAGCGCTCTACTTTAATAAGTACTTTATTAAAAAGATATAATATAAATTAGTAATAAGTATACAAGTACAGTATTCAATGGGTAATAATAGTGCGTCTCACCAGAGTTGAACAAAAAGCCCATGATAGTCATTTTTACTTGTTAAATTTTCTATTTTTAGAGAACTGTTTAAAAAAACTCTGCATGAAAAATACTATAAAACAGCTCTCCAATAGCAAGGTTTAAGCAGATTATTTTTCCTTTTCAAGTCTTGTGTCTGCAGTCTGGGCTCATTTTTACTAGGAATTTCCAAGAAATTTTGCCGCTCCGTAGCATGATCTAAAAATAGCATCAGCAGCGTACGTTAGCCGAGCGATCGCAGACAGGGGGTTGGCAATGTACATGCTAGAAATGAGGCATCGGCATCAGCTGATGAAACTAACTGTACACTCAAATAGTGTACATTAGATTATAGCTAGAACAGATCTTAAATGTGTTCCGTCTATGTCTGGGATTAGTTTCTTTACATCCAAGATGCAAATAGTACGAGCTTGCAGAAGATTGCAGAAGATGCAAATATTTTTATAATTTTCTGTGGTAAAGAGATTTTAAACTTATCACATAAGCTTTTAACCTAAGGTAATGTTTATGCAGCAAAAATGCGTCAAAACACCATTAGGGTGGACTGGCATCCCTCGTGCTAAAGTCCCTGGTGCTAAAGCTGTTGAAGTTTGCTTCTTTTAATTAAGTATATTTTATCAGTTTGAACAAAAAGAAATACACAAGATGAAAAATTGAAGAGTTTTGGGGGGGCACTTAAAGTATTAGCGTATTTGCGATATGAACTAACAACCATAGATATATCGGTACGATACTGTATTGAATATTTATTGAACTTTCTAGAAAGGGATACGCACAGCTATTTGCATTAACAATATTAATCAATTTTATGTATCTGACAATTACTATATCTAAATATACTAAATCTCTAAGGTTTGTATGCTTGAATGAATGAATGTCCATAATAAAGTACTAAAAGTACGAGCTATATACTAAAACAACACTCCCACTTAATTGTCAGAAACTTATCATTGGAAGATTTAAGTTAATCGCGGTAGATTACTCAGTAGTCTCTGATATTAAAAATGGATGACAATGACATTAGTTACTTCAGTTACTCCAGTTACTTCAATTCATATCCATACACTTAATACCAAGCATTGATCGCAGATTTTCAAACTGATGCCTGGGAATTGGCTTTGTTAAAATGTCCGCCAGCATTTCCTTTGTCGGACAGTATTCCAGTTTCACAGTACCAGCTTGAATAGCATCTCGAATAAAATGATAGCGGATGTCAATATGCTTTGTCCGCTTGTGTCGAATCGGATTTTTTGACATTGCAATGGCTCCTTGATTGTCTTCCTTAATTACAGTTGACCCAGTGACATTGGCACCCAAATCGCTTACAAGTCGACGAAGCCATATTGCCTCCTGTGTCGCAGAGGCAAGGGCCATGTACTCAGCTTCTGTCGTTGACAACGCCACCGTGGTTTGCTTTTGACTTAACCATGTTACTGCTCCACCGGCCATAATGAAGACACTTCCAGTGACTGAGCGTCTGCTATCCAAGTCCGACGCCCAATCAGCGTCTGAGTAGCCAATGATCTCGTTACTTCCAGACTTCTCATATTTCAGAGCGACGTCCGATGAGCCTTTCAGGTATCGAAGAATTCTCTTGGCAGCGGTGAGATGAGCCTCAGTTGGTTTGGAATTGAATTTCGATACTGCTCCCACTGCTTGAGCAATGTCTGGCCGTGTAGCGATCGCTGCGTACAATAGGCTGCCTACAATTGATTGATAGGCCTTTGGATCCACGAATTTGCTGTAGACATCGTTTTCAACGAGCTTGACGCTTGAATCCATTGGGGTTGTGGCTGGGTTTGCTTCCAACATTTTAAACTTCTTCAGTAGTTGCATAATGTATTGCTTCTGATGAAGTTGAAGAAATCGTCTCTCTGAGTCAATCACTATTGTCACTCCTAAACAGTAATGAAGCTCTCCCATATCTTTCATCTTGAATCGTCGAGTGAATTCTTCCTTGATACTCTGCATTTCATCCATAGTATCAGTAGCCATCACCAAGTCGTCAACATAAACCGCAATGATTGACATGTTTCCAAGTTTGCGAGTGAACACACATGGGTCTGCTCCACTTTCCTTGAATCCAATCGAGATTAGATAATCACAGAGGGCCTTGTTCCAACACCGGGGTGATTGCTTTAGACCATATAGCGATCTTTTCAGCTTGCAGACTAAATTCTCTTCGTCGCATTTAACGTATCCGGGTGTTTGATCCATGAATATTTCTTCTGTTAAATGTCCGTTTAGAAATGCAGTGACCACATCCATTTGATGAATGTGCATTTCTCGTTGAGTTGCGAATGCCAGTATAGTACGGATTGACGAGAATCTTACCACAGGAGAAAACGTCTCGTCATAATCCACTCCAGGTTGTTGAGAATACCCTTTGGCAACCAGGCGTCCTTTGAATCGTTCAATGTTTCCGCAGCTGTCATGCTTCACTTTGAATACCCACTTGCAGCCAACAGTCTTTCGTCCTTCTGGAAGAGGAACTAATTCCCACGTATCATTTTCTATCAGAGAGTTGTATTCCGAGTCTGTTGCTTCTTTCCATTCCTTCGCATTGTCACAACTCCAAGCCTCGTCAATCGATCTGGGTTCCAAAATCTCCATGGCTCGAAAAGCACGATGTTGTGGCTCTGTTGTACTTAGGCTAGCTACTTCGAAGTTCTCATTGTATTGAAAACGCTCTGGGGTTTTCCTTTGTCGCGTGGTCGTTGGCAGAATTTGTTGGATTTCAGTTTCAATTTCTTCATTCGGAGTTGTTCGGCTGTTGTGCTCGTCGAGGTTGACTTCCATATGTGAATTTATCTTTTCATTGTTCTGCTGGAAATCATTCAACTTTCCGAAGTCTCCCTCATTGAAGATGACATCGTAACGAACAACTGTTTTCCTAGTTCTTTCGTCAAACAATCTGTAGCCCTTTTGATTGTCACTGTAGCCAACGAACCTTAGCTTGGTAGTCTTCTTATCAAGTTTTTGTCTCTCTACTGTAGGAATGTGAGCATAAGCTACACAGCCAAACGTTCGAAGATGTGAGATGTTTGGCTTTCGTCCACACCATCTTTCGTAGGGTGTCATCATTGGCGCTACCGAGTTCGTCGGGACTCTGTTGCGGATATACGCGGCTGTGTTGATGGCTTCTGCCCAATAAGCATTGCTAAGACCAGCATGAGTTATCATTGTTCTAGCAGATTCGATGAGAGTACGGTTCATTCTTTCAGCAACACCGTTCTGTTCTGGTGTGTGGGCAACCGAAATTTCGTGTCGAATTCCTTTTGCAAGTAAAAACGCAGAAAATTCCTTGGACATGTACTCTCCTCCACCATCAGTTCGGAGAACTTTTATTGTTTTTTCAGTCTCATTTGTCACCTGCGCTTCGAATTCCTTAAACTTCTGGAAGACTTCAGACTTAGTCTTCAGAAAATAGACCTTCACAATGCGAGAGAAGTCATCGATGAAAGTCGCAAAAAATCGATTCCCGCCAAACGACTGCGTCTGCATTGGTCCACAAATGTCACTGTGCACAAGTTGCAGTACTTCTGATGAGCGAATTTCTCCCACTGATTTGTGATTCTTTCGATGCGCCTTTCCTTCAACGCATGCTTCACAGAAATTCATATCACTCACAATGGAAGTGTCAGTACCCTCGACGTACCTTTTCTTGAATAGTTGTTCGAGTTGATTTCTGTGGAGATGTCCTAGACGATGATGCCACAAATTGGCAGTTTCGAGCTCTGACTTTGTAGTCGTTACTGCAGCTGTAGCTAAGTTGCAATCTACATCACACTCAAGTTGATACAATCGATCAACTAGTGTTCCAAAGCCTACTAGCTTCCCTGTTTGGTTTCGAATCCAGCACCTAGTGTGACCAAACTGAATGACATTGTTCTTAAGTGTAGCCGCACGTACACTGAACAGATTGCAGGCTAGTCTAGGTACGAAAAGTACAGATCCAAGTACTGCGTTAGAACGCTCACCACCAGGGAGTCTCGTGACGATGTCCACTCGTCCAGTTCCGTAAGCTTGAACTGTTCGCCCGTCTCCGAGCCCTACATTTTCCGGTTCATCGAATTCAGTGTAGTCTCTTAGAGCATTCCTTTGACAGGTCATATGTCTTGTCGCACCAGAGTCAATTATCCACCGTGCGGTTGTGTCCTGAGGACCAGTTTCTTCAGAGGTAAGAAATGTAGCGGCACTATCGGCTATCTCGTTGTCCAGGTTCGGATTCGAATGACTCGTACTTTCTGCAGTTTTAGCTTTATGCAGAGTCGATTTTGAGTTTTGCTGCCTGTTGCTCACGTTGAATCTGCACTCTCTACTGAAGTGTCCTTCCTTGCCACATGTGTAGCACTTAATTGGTCTGCGTCCCTTAAATTTGTCAACACGAAGAGCAGATTCCGAATCACGGGATTCGTATTTCATAGTTTCACTTCGTTTCATTTCTTCATTAAGCAGTGCTTGTTGAACCGTCAGCAAAGTCAGCTCCTCTTCCTTTCGGGTCTCCAGAGCCGTAACCAGATGACTGTAGCTGTCAGGTAGACTGCTAAGAAGAATCACAACCTGGTCTTCGTCAGACACAGCAGCATTAATGGACGCCAGCTTGTCAGTTAACTCCTTCAGACAGCGAATGTGCTCCTGAACTGGAGTCCCATCAGTCATCTGCAGTCTAAATAGTTTTTTCTTCAAAAACAACTTGTTGGCAGTCGAGTCACGTTCGAAATGACCACATAAAATTTGCCACATCTGCCTCGGATCATCATCGCATGTAGTCACAAGGTAGATGTACTCACTGCTGAGAGACAGAACTATCATTGCTGCTGCTCGCTGTTGCTGTTCCTTGAATTCATTGCGTCGTGCTTCATTTGCGTCTTGCTGAAGAACATCTTCTCCGGTAGCTATGCCCCAGAGTCTTCTTGCGATTAAGCAATGTTTCATTTGGATTTTCCACGTCATCCAATTGTCCTTCGTGAGCTTCTCTATGTGCCATTTTTCTTCGCTTGCAGCCATAGCAACGTAACTGATCGACCGAGCGATCAAGTTTCCAGATGGCACGAACAACCAGATTACCAGAATGATCTAGTACATCGAAGTACTCGCAGTGGAAGCGTGCTGGGCCCATAACCTGTTGAAGTTTGCTTCTTTTAATTAAGTATATTTTATCAGTTTGAACAAAAAGAAATACACAAGATGAAAAATTGAAGAGTTTTGGGGGGGCACTTAAAGTATTAGCGTATTTGCGATATGAACTAACAACCATAGACATATCGGTACGATACTGTATTGAATATTTATTGAACTTTCTAGAAAGGGATACGCACAGCTATTTGCATTAACAATATTAATCAATATTGTGTATCTGACAATTACTATATAAAGTACTAAAAGTACGAGCTATATACTAAAACAACAAAAGCTCCTTGGTGCTAAAGCCCCTTGTGCTAAAGCTCCTGGTTCTAAAGCCCCTAGTGTTGGCGCAACTAGTGCTTTGGTGTTGTTGGCGCCCCTGGTGCTAAAGGCCCTGGTTGCTAAAGCCCCTGGTGCTAAAGCCCCTGCTGCTAAAGCCCTGGTGCTTTCGTGTTGGCGCCCCTGGTGCTAAAGCCCCTGGTGCTAAAGGCCCTGGTGCTAAAGCCGCTTTGGCAAAATGTTAAGGTAATAATTTGTTTTTTGAGGTGCGACAAATGTTTTAGCAATATTGAAATCTATGCGAAATGGAAAGCGAGACAAAATATTATTTGAAAAATGTTGAGTTGTTGAAGCAATTTTATAAAAAAGTTCGCTATCCACACTACTGGTTATCGAAGTCAACAAAATTATAGAAGTAGTAGTTATAGATAGTTTGTTTCACTGTGCAAGAGACTGCTGCAAAGACGTTCTAATTATAAAGTTATCTAATTAACAATAACAAATGGCTTGTAGAAATAAAAGATCCTCGTAAGGGATCTTTGGTCTCGCAGTCCTCATTGTTTCGCAGGCTAAATTACGGTCTGCTAATCTAAATTGTGTGAAAACTAGCAACTTCCGAGTAGTAGTTTTACTGCATTTTTTCTTGAGCCAGGGGCCCCCATCCCCGCCTGTTCATCAACTTCCTCGTCAGTCGATAAGCAGACTCCGAGCATCACCACAGGTGGCCCGACACTTGGAATTGCAGGCAATCCCGAGCTGCCGTCCCCGGTCTCTCTACCCTCCTGCGTAGAGCCCTCATCTTCAGGCTCAACCGCAGGGATCTTAGGGCAATCAGCATGAAAACGCTGAGCACTTTATCTGCACTTTATCTGTACTGAATGAATTTACCCTTGCATGGTTGTCGTTCTCAAGTAGCAATGCATGGAACAAGTAGATTGATTAAAATTGATTAGTAGATTTAAAGTCCAGAAGGTAAGATATTGGGAATTTAGTTCTAAAAACATCTGGTACCGATTTCATGAGCAACTGGTACCTGGTATATTGACGCAGCTACATGAAGTTTGGTTTCATGACGAACCTTAGCAGCTACGAACTTACTGATAAAACTGAGACTGCCTCTATAGATTGAAAACGATTGTCTATGGCTCAAAGTAGGGTGTTCTCAGGGGCTGGTAATGCTTGGTTTCATGACCATAGCAGTGCAGCTATCAGCTCCTTTTCCATTTAGCTGCAAAACGCATGTCTATGGCACGAATTCCTTGCTAGGGTGAGTAGCAGACTGATACTTAGCAGCAGATATTTCCACTGTTGCTTCATCTCTAAGCGGCAAACTTCATACGGCAGTTTTTTCCGCTAACAAGTCAGCCGTCCGGCTCGATTTTCAAACGAAAAAACTACTTTAACCCTTAATGCTTTCAGTTTTCATGGTGTACTGTGAAAGTCTGAGTTTGTATCTTTTTTATCCTGAAAACAAAAGACTGGCATGCAAAAATTGTAGATCTTTATTTTCTACAACTGACCCGTTACACGCCCTCGTTCATTGCAAAAAAGAGAGTGTGTTGTTTGCGCTTGATTGAGTTAGAAAAAATAAATTTTGCGACCGATAGGACGAAAATATTTTTCTATTGACTTGTTGCAAAGCTATATTTTTAAAACGGAAAAATCATAGCTACGAGAATTTAAGCAAAATTGGAAGCTTCTAATACCAAGAGTCAGGCTAGCTATATTCTGGTATTGGATCCCAATAATCATTTGTCACCCTCTGCCTCCTGCGTCACCCTCTGCCTCTTGTGTCACCCTCTGCCTCCTGTGTCACCCTCTGCCTCCTGTGTCACCCTCTGCCTCCTGTGTCACCCTCTGCCTCCTGTGTCACCCTCTGCCTCCTGTGTCACCCTCTGCCTCCTGTGTCACCCTCTGCCTCCTGTGTCACCCTCTGCCTCCTGTGTCACCCTCTGCCTCCTGTGTCACCCTCTGCCTCCTGTGTCACCCTCTGCCTCTTGTGTCACCCTCTGTCTCTTGTGTCACCCACTGCCTCCTGTGTCACCCACAGACCGTTAGAAAGGTACCCTGGTCCTTAAGTATTCATGTCTGTTTTTTATATTTTTTGTTACCTTCTATAAGAGAAGTCTATCGATCTCCATCCTGTCGCAGGGAGCACACACATGCAGTAAGCAATACTTCAGCCACGTGAGACTTTTTAGCCTGGCTCACCACCCAGAACGCTTGCTGCAAAGCAACCAGAGTACGCTCGTACTGCATGTTTCAGTACGATGTGTCTGGAGAGTCCTGGAGCGGTATAATTTCAGCTTAGACACGCTTTTTATGTTTGTGCAGCTGAGCACCAGATGGAACTGATGCGGGGGCGCAATTATCTTTTTGTGCAAGGTTATTCGCCAGCATGAGTAGGCGTTTCTAATTTCAGTTCGCCTTGTTAAATTGACGAATTGATTGCCGCACACAAAATATTTTGCACCTGAGCTCCGGTGCACCTGATCACTGATCTTTGTTCTAGAATCTTTGTTCTAGAATCACTGATCTTTGTTCTAGAATCACTGATCTTTGTTCTAGAATCACTGATCTTTGTTCTAGAATCACTGATCTTTGTTCTAGAATCACTGATCTTTGTTCTAGAATCACTGATCTTTGTTCTAGAATCACTGATCTTTGTTCTAGAATCACTGATCTTTGTTCTAGAATCACTGATCTTTGTTCTAGAATCACTGATCTTTGTTCTAGAATCACTGATCTTTGTTCTAGAATCACTGATCTTTGTTCTAGAATCATAAACAGATGGACGCGGGCAGACGAAACTTTTTTAGATATCCTTTGAATTCCTGGCCTGACTTGCGTCAGAGCATTTCCAATTTAAAGGTACGGTAACAGTTCAGGGGCGTCGCCACTGGGGGAAACAGGGGGGACATGTCCCCCCAGTAAAAGCTTGAAAACTTTTGTATTACGGCGACAAAACATAGTGCCTGCAGCACCAAAATGATACCCGTGGCGCTAAAATGAGTGCCTGCAGCACCAAAATGATACCCGTGGCGCTAAAATGAGTGCCTGCAGCACCAAAATGATACCCGTGGCGCTAAAATGAGTGCCTGCAGCACCAAAATGATACCCGTGGCGCTAAAATGAGTGCCTGCAGCACCAAAATGATACCCGTGGCGCTAAAATGAGTGCCTGCAGCACCAAAATGATACCCGTGGCGCTAAAATGAGTGCCTGCAGCACCAAAATGATACCCGTGGCGCTAAAATGAGTGCCTGCAGCACCAAAATGGTACCCGTGGCGCTAAAATGAGTGCCTGCAGCACCAAAATGATACCCGTGGCGCTAAAATGAGTGCCTGCAGCACCAAAATGTACCCGTGGCGCTAAAATGAGTGCCTGCAGCACCAAAATGTACCCGTGGCGCTAAAATGAGTGCCTGCAGCACCAAAATGATACCCGTGGCGCTAAAATGAGTGCCTGCAGCACCAAAATGTACCCGTGGCGCTAAAATGAGTGCCTGCAGCACCAAAATGTACCCGTGGCGCTAAAATGAGTGCCTGCAGCACCAAAATGATACCCGTGGCGCTAAAATGAGTGCCTGCAGCACCAAAATGTACCCGTGGCGCTAAAATGAGTGCCTGCAGCACCAAAATGGTACCCGTGGCGCTAAAATGAGTGCCTGCAGCACCAAAATGATACCCGTGGCGCTAAAATGAGTGCCTGCAGCACCAAAATGATACCCGTGGCGCTAAAATGAGTGCCTGCAGCACCAAAATGATACCCGTGGCGCTAAAATGAGTGCCTGCAGCACCAAAATGGTACCCGTGGCGCTAAAATGAGTGCCTGCAGCACCAAAATGATACCCGTGGCGCTAAAATGAGTGCCTGCAGCACCAAAATGATACCCGTGGCGCTAAAATGAGTGCCTGCAGCACCAAAATGATACCCGTGGCGCTAAAATGAGTGCCTGCAGCACCAAAATGATACCCGTGGCGCTAAAATGAGTGCCTGCAGCACCAAAATGATACCCGTGGCGCTAAAATGAGTGCCTGCAGCACCAAAATGATACCCGTGGCGCTAAAATGAGTGCCTGCAGCACCAAAATGATACCCGTGGCGCTAAAATGAGTGCCTGCAGCACCAAAATGATACCCGTGGCGCTAAAATGAGTGCCTGCAGCACCAAAATGATACCCGTGGCGCTAAAATGAGTGCCTGCAGCACCAAAATGATACCCGTGGCGCTAAAATGAGTGCCTGCAGCACCAAAATGATACCCGTGGCGCTAAAATGAGTGCCTGCAGCACCAAAATGATACCCGTGGCGCTAAAATGAGTGCCTGCAGCACCAAAATGATACCCGTGGCGCTAAAATGAGTGCCTGCAGCACCAAAATGATACCCGTGGCGCTAAAATGAGTGCCTGCAGCACCAAAATGATACCCGTGGCGCTAAAATGAGTGCCTGCAGCACCAAAATGATACCCGTGGCGCTAAAATGAGTGCCTGCAGCACCAAAATGATACCCGTGGCGCTAAAATGAGTGCCTGCAGCACCAAAATGATACCCGTGGCGCTAAAATGAGTGCCTGCAGCACCAAAATGATACCCGTGGCGCTAAAATGAGTGCCTGCAGCACCAAAATGATACCCGTGGCGCTAAAATGAGTGCCTGCAGCACCAAAATGATACCCGTGGCGCTAAAATGAGTGCCTGCAGCACCAAAATGATACCCGTGGCGCTAAAATGAGTGCCTGCAGCACCAAAATGATACCCGTGGCGCTAAAATGAGTGCCTGCAGCACCAAAATGATACCCGTGGCGCTAAAATGAGTGCCTGCAGCACCAAAATGATACCCGTGGCGCTAAAATGAGTGCCTGCAGCACCAAAATGATACCCGTGGCGCTAAAATGAGTGCCTGCAGCACCAAAATGATACCCGTGGCGCTAAAATGAGTGCCTGCAGCACCAAAATGATACCCGTGGCGCTAAAATGAGTGCCTGCAGCACCAAAATGATACCCGTGGCGCTAAAATGAGTGCCTGCAGCACCAAAATGATACCCGTGGCGCTAAAATGAGTGCCTGCAGCACCAAAATGATACCCGTGGCGCTAAAATGAGTGCCTGCAGCACCAAAATGATACCCGTGGCGCTAAAATGAGTGCCTGCAGCACCAAAATGATACCCGTGGCGCTAAAATGAGTGCCTGCAGCACCAAAATGATACCCGTGGCGCTAAAATGAGTGCCTGCAGCACCAAAATGATACCCGTGGCGCTAAAATGAGTGCCTGCAGCACCAAAATGATACCCGTGGCGCTAAAATGAGTGCCTGCAGCACCAAAATGATACCCGTGGCGCTAAAATGAGTGCCTGCAGCACCAAAATGATACCCGTGGCGCTAAAATGAGTGCCTGCAGCACCAAAATGATACCCGTGGCGCTAAAATGAGTGCCTGCAGCACCAAAATGATACCCGTGGCGCTAAAATGAGTGCCTGCAGCACCAAAATGATACCCGTGGCGCTAAAATGAGTGCCTGCAGCACCAAAATGATACCCGTGGCGCTAAAATGAGTGCCTGCAGCACCAAAATGATACCCGTGGCGCTAAAATGAGTGCCTGCAGCACCAAAATGATACCCGTGGCGCTAAAATGAGTGCCTGCAGCACCAAAATGATACCCGTGGCGCTAAAATGAGTGCCTGCAGCACCAAAATGATACCCGTGGCGCTAAAATGAGTGCCTGCAGCACCAAAATGATACCCGTGGCGCTAAAATGAGTGCCTGCAGCACCAAAATGATACCCGTGGCGCTAAAATGAGTGCCTGCAGCACCAAAATGATACCCGTGGCGCTAAAATGAGTGCCTGCAGCACCAAAATGATACCCGTGGCGCTAAAATGAGTGCCTGCAGCACCAAAATGATACCCGTGGCGCTAAAATGAGTGCCTGCAGCACCAAAATGATACCCGTGGCGCTAAAATGAGTGCCTGCAGCACCAAAATGATACCCGTGGCGCTAAAATGAGTGCCTGCAGCACCAAAATGATACCCGTGGCGCTAAAATGAGTGCCTGCAGCACCAAAATGATACCCGTGGCGCTAAAATGAGTGCCTGCAGCACCAAAATGATACCCGTGGCGCTAAAATGAGTGCCTGCAGCACCAAAATGATACCCGTGGCGCTAAAATGAGTGCCTGCAGCACCAAAATGATACCCGTGGCGCTAAAATGAGTGCCTGCAGCACCAAAATGATACCCGTGGCGCTAAAATGAGTGCCTGCAGCACCAAAATGATACCCGTGGCGCTAAAATGAGTGCCTGCAGCACCAAAATGATACCCGTGGCGCTAAAATGAGTGCCTGCAGCACCAAAATGATACCCGTGGCGCTAAAATGAGTGCCTGCAGCACCAAAATGATACCCGTGGCGCTAAAATGAGTGCCTGCAGCACCAAAATGATACCCGTGGCGCTAAAATGAGTGCCTGCAGCACCAAAATGATACCCGTGGCGCTAAAATGAGTGCCTGCAGCACCAAAATGATACCCGTGGCGCTAAAATGAGTGCCTGCAGCACCAAAATGATACCCGTGGCGCTAAAATGAGTGCCTGCAGCACCAAAATGATACCCGTGGCGCTAAAATGAGTGCCTGCAGCACCAAAATGATACCCGTGGCGCTAAAATGAGTGCCTGCAGCACCAAAATGATACCCGTGGCGCTAAAATGAGTGCCTGCAGCACCAAAATGATACCCGTGGCGCTAAAATGAGTGCCTGCAGCACCAAAATGATACCCGTGGCGCTAAAATGAGTGCCTGCAGCACCAAAATGTACCCGTGGCGCTAAAATGAGTGCCTGCAGCACCAAAATGATACCCGTGGCGCTAAAATGAGTGCCTGCAGCACCAAAATGATACCCGTGGCGCTAAAATGAGTGCCTGCAGCACCAAAATGATACCCGTGGCGCTAAAATGAGTGCCTGCAGCACCAAAATGATACCCGTGGCGCTAAAATGAGTGCCTGCAGCACCAAAATGATACCCGTGGCGCTAAAATGAGTGCCTGCAGCACCAAAATGATACCCGTGGCGCTAAAATGAGTGCCTGCAGCACCAAAATGATACCCGTGGCGCTAAAATGAGTGCCTGCAGCACCAAAATGATACCCGTGGCGCTAAAATGAGTGCCTGCAGCACCAAAATGATACCCGTGGCGCTAAAATGAGTGCCTGCAGCACCAAAATGATACCCGTGGCGCTAAAATGAGTGCCTGCAGCACCAAAATGATACCCGTGGCGCTAAAATGAGTGCCTGCAGCACCAAAATGATACCCGTGGCGCTAAAATGAGTGCCTGCAGCACCAAAATGATACCCGTGGCGCTAAAATGAGTGCCTGCAGCACCAAAATGATACCCGTGGCGCTAAAATGAGTGCCTGCAGCACCAAAATGATACCCGTGGCGCTAAAATGAGTGCCTGCAGCACCAAAATGATACCCGTGGCGCTAAAATGAGTGCCTGCAGCACCAAAATGATACCCGTGGCGCTAAAATGAGTGCCTGCAGCACCAAAATGATACCCGTGGCGCTAAAATGAGTGCCTGCAGCACCAAAATGATACCCGTGGCGCTAAAATGAGTGCCTGCAGCACCAAAATGATACCCGTGGCGCTAAAATGAGTGCCTGCAGCACCAAAATGATACCCGTGGCGCTAAAATGAGTGCCTGCAGCACCAAAATGATACCCGTGGCGCTAAAATGAGTGCCTGCAGCACCAAAATGATACCCGTGGCGCTAAAATGAGTGCCTGCAGCACCAAAATGATACCCGTGGCGCTAAAATGAGTGCCTGCAGCACCAAAATGATACCCGTGGCGCTAAAATGAGTGCCTGCAGCACCAAAATGATACCCGTGGCGCTAAAATGAGTGCCTGCAGCACCAAAATGATACCCGTGGCGCTAAAATGAGTGCCTGCAGCACCAAAATGATACCCGTGGCGCTAAAATGAGTGCCTGCAGCACCAAAATGATACCCGTGGCGCTAAAATGAGTGCCTGCAGCACCAAAATGATACCCGTGGCGCTAAAATGAGTGCCTGCAGCACCAAAATGATACCCGTGGCGCTAAAATGAGTGCCTGCAGCACCAAAATGATACCCGTGGCGCTAAAATGAGTGCCTGCAGCACCAAAATGATACCCGTGGCGCTAAAATGAGTGCCTGCAGCACCAAAATGATACCCGTGGCGCTAAAATGAGTGCCTGCAGCACCAAAATGATACCCGTGGCGCTAAAATGAGTGCCTGCAGCACCAAAATGATACCCGTGGCGCTAAAATGAGTGCCTGCAGCACCAAAATGATACCCGTGGCGCTAAAATGAGTGCCTGCAGCACCAAAATGATACCCGTGGCGCTAAAATGAGTGCCTGCAGCACCAAAATGATACCCGTGGCGCTAAAATGAGTGCCTGCAGCACCAAAATGATACCCGTGGCGCTAAAATGAGTGCCTGCAGCACCAAAATGATACCCGTGGCGCTAAAATGAGTGCCTGCAGCACCAAAATGATACCCGTGGCGCTAAAATGAGTGCCTGCAGCACCAAAATGATACCCGTGGCGCTAAAATGAGTGCCTGCAGCACCAAAATGATACCCGTGGCGCTAAAATGAGTGCCTGCAGCACCAAAATGATACCCGTGGCGCTAAAATGAGTGCCTGCAGCACCAAAATGATACCCGTGGCGCTAAAATGAGTGCCTGCAGCACCAAAATGATACCCGTGGCGCTAAAATGAGTGCCTGCAGCACCAAAATGATACCCGTGGCGCTAAAATGAGTGCCTGCAGCACCAAAATGATACCCGTGGCGCTAAAATGAGTGCCTGCAGCACCAAAATGATACCCGTGGCGCTAAAATGAGTGCCTGCAGCACCAAAATGATACCCGTGGCGCTAAAATGAGTGCCTGCAGCACCAAAATGATACCCGTGGCGCTAAAATGAGTGCCTGCAGCACCAAAATGATACCCGTGGCGCTAAAATGAGTGCCTGCAGCACCAAAATGATACCCGTGGCGCTAAAATGAGTGCCTGCAGCACCAAAATGATACCCGTGGCGCTAAAATGAGTGCCTGCAGCACCAAAATGATACCCGTGGCGCTAAAATGAGTGCCTGCAGCACCAAAATGATACCCGTGGCGCTAAAATGAGTGCCTGCAGCACCAAAATGATACCCGTGGCGCTAAAATGAGTGCCTGCAGCACCAAAATGATACCCGTGGCGCTAAAATGAGTGCCTGCAGCACCAAAATGATACCCGTGGCGCTAAAATGAGTGCCTGCAGCACCAAAATGATACCCGTGGCGCTAAAATGAGTGCCTGCAGCACCAAAATGATACCCGTGGCGCTAAAATGAGTGCCTGCAGCACCAAAATGATACCCGTGGCGCTAAAATGAGTGCCTGCAGCACCAAAATGATACCCGTGGCGCTAAAATGAGTGCCTGCAGCACCAAAATGATACCCGTGGCGCTAAAATGAGTGCCTGCAGCACCAAAATGATACCCGTGGCGCTAAAATGAGTGCCTGCAGCACCAAAATGATACCCGTGGCGCTAAAATGAGTGCCTGCAGCACCAAAATGATACCCGTGGCGCTAAAATGAGTGCCTGCAGCACCAAAATGATACCCGTGGCGCTAAAATGAGTGCCTGCAGCACCAAAATGATACCCGTGGCGCTAAAATGAGTGCCTGCAGCACCAAAATGATACCCGTGGCGCTAAAATGAGTGCCTGCAGCACCAAAATGATACCCGTGGCGCTAAAATGAGTGCCTGCAGCACCAAAATGATACCCGTGGCGCTAAAATGAGTGCCTGCAGCACCAAAATGATACCCGTGGCGCTAAAATGAGTGCCTGCAGCACCAAAATGATACCCGTGGCGCTAAAATGAGTGCCTGCAGCACCAAAATGATACCCGTGGCGCTAAAATGAGTGCCTGCAGCACCAAAATGATACCCGTGGCGCTAAAATGAGTGCCTGCAGCACCAAAATGATACCCGTGGCGCTAAAATGAGTGCCTGCAGCACCAAAATGATACCCGTGGCGCTAAAATGAGTGCCTGCAGCACCAAAATGATACCCGTGGCGCTAAAATGAGTGCCTGCAGCACCAAAATGATACCCGTGGCGCTAAAATGAGTGCCTGCAGCACCAAAATGATACCCGTGGCGCTAAAATGAGTGCCTGCAGCACCAAAATGATACCCGTGGCGCTAAAATGAGTGCCTGCAGCACCAAAATGATACCCGTGGCGCTAAAATGAGTGCCTGCAGCACCAAAATGATACCCGTGGCGCTAAAATGAGTGCCTGCAGCACCAAAATGATACCCGTGGCGCTAAAATGAGTGCCTGCAGCACCAAAATGATACCCGTGGCGCTAAAATGAGTGCCTGCAGCACCAAAATGATACCCGTGGCGCTAAAATGAGTGCCTGCAGCACCAAAATGATACCCGTGGCGCTAAAATGAGTGCCTGCAGCACCAAAATGATACCCGTGGCGCTAAAATGAGTGCCTGCAGCACCAAAATGATACCCGTGGCGCTAAAATGAGTGCCTGCAGCACCAAAATGATACCCGTGGCGCTAAAATGAGTGCCTGCAGCACCAAAATGATACCCGTGGCGCTAAAATGAGTGCCTGCAGCACCAAAATGATACCCGTGGCGCTAAAATGAGTGCCTGCAGCACCAAAATGATACCCGTGGCGCTAAAATGAGTGCCTGCAGCACCAAAATGATACCCGTGGCGCTAAAATGAGTGCCTGCAGCACCAAAATGATACCCGTGGCGCTAAAATGAGTGCCTGCAGCACCAAAATGATACCCGTGGCGCTAAAATGAGTGCCTGCAGCACCAAAATGATACCCGTGGCGCTAAAATGAGTGCCTGCAGCACCAAAATGATACCCGTGGCGCTAAAATGAGTGCCTGCAGCACCAAAATGATACCCGTGGCGCTAAAATGAGTGCCTGCAGCACCAAAATGATACCCGTGGCGCTAAAATGAGTGCCTGCAGCACCAAAATGATACCCGTGGCGCTAAAATGAGTGCCTGCAGCACCAAAATGATACCCGTGGCGCTAAAATGAGTGCCTGCAGCACCAAAATGATACCCGTGGCGCTAAAATGAGTGCCTGCAGCACCAAAATGATACCCGTGGCGCTAAAATGAGTGCCTGCAGCACCAAAATGATACCCGTGGCGCTAAAATGAGTGCCTGCAGCACCAAAATGATACCCGTGGCGCTAAAATGAGTGCCTGCAGCACCAAAATGATACCCGTGGCGCTAAAATGAGTGCCTGCAGCACCAAAATGATACCCGTGGCGCTAAAATGAGTGCCTGCAGCACCAAAATGATACCCGTGGCGCTAAAATGAGTGCCTGCAGCACCAAAATGATACCCGTGGCGCTAAAATGAGTGCCTGCAGCACCAAAATGATACCCGTGGCGCTAAAATGAGTGCCTGCAGCACCAAAATGATACCCGTGGCGCTAAAATGAGTGCCTGCAGCACCAAAATGATACCCGTGGCGCTAAAATGAGTGCCTGCAGCACCAAAATGATACCCGTGGCGCTAAAATGAGTGCCTGCAGCACCAAAATGATACCCGTGGCGCTAAAATGAGTGCCTGCAGCACCAAAATGTACCCGTGGCGCTAAAATGAGTGCCTGCAGCACCAAAATGATACCCGTGGCGCTAAAATGAGTGCCTGCAGCACCAAAATGATACCCGTGGCGCTAAAATGAGTGCCTGCAGCACCAAAATGATACCCGTGGCGCTAAAATGAGTGCCTGCAGCACCAAAATGATACCCGTGGCGCTAAAATGAGTGCCTGCAGCACCAAAATGTACCCGTGGCGCTAAAATGAGTGCCTGCAGCACCAAAATGATACCCGTGGCGCTAAAATGAGTGCCTGCAGCACCAAAATGATACCCGTGGCGCTAAAATGAGTGCCTGCAGCACCAAAATGATACCCGTGGCGCTAAAATGAGTGCCTGCAGCACCAAAATGATACCCGTGGCGCTAAAATGAGTGCCTGCAGCACCAAAATGTACCCGTGGCGCTAAAATGAGTGCCTGCAGCACCAAAATGATACCCGTGGCGCTAAAATGAGTGCCTGCAGCACCAAAATGATACCCGTGGCGCTAAAATGAGTGCCTGCAGCACCAAAATGATACCCGTGGCGCTAAAATGAGTGCCTGCAGCACCAAAATGATACCCGTGGCGCTAAAATGAGTGCCTGCAGCACCAAAATGATACCCGTGGCGCTAAAATGAGTGCCTGCAGCACCAAAATGATACCCGTGGCGCTAAAATGAGTGCCTGCAGCACCAAAATGATACCCGTGGCGCTAAAATGAGTGCCTGCAGCACCAAAATGTACCCGTGGCGCTAAAATGAGTGCCTGCAGCACCAAAATGATACCCGTGGCGCTAAAATGAGTGCCTGCAGCACCAAAATGTACCCGTGGCGCTAAAATGAGTGCCTGCAGCACCAAAATGATACCCGTGGCGCTAAAATGAGTGCCTGCAGCACCAAAATGTACCCGTGGCGCTAAAATGAGTGCCTGCAGCACCAAAATGATACCCGTGGCGCTAAAATGAGTGCCTGCAGCACCAAAATGATACCCGTGGCGCTAAAATGAGTGCCTGCAGCACCAAAATGATACCCGTGGCGCTAAAATGAGTGCCTGCAGCACCAAAATGATACCCGTGGCGCTAAAATGAGTGCCTGCAGCACCAAAATGATACCCGTGGCGCTAAAATGAGTGCCTGCAGCACCAAAATGATACCCGTGGCGCTAAAATGAGTGCCTGCAGCACCAAAATGTACCCGTGGCGCTAAAATGAGTGCCTGCAGCACCAAAATGATACCCGTGGCGCTAAAATGAGTGCCTGCAGCACCAAAATGATACCCGTGGCGCTAAAATGAGTGCCTGCAGCACCAAAATGATACCCGTGGCGCTAAAATGAGTGCCTGCAGCACCAAAATGTACCCGTGGCGCTAAAATGAGTGCCTGCAGCACCAAAATGTACCCGTGGCGCTAAAATGAGTGCCTGCAGCACCAAAATGATACCCGTGGCGCTAAAATGAGTGCCTGCAGCACCAAAATGATACCCGTGGCGCTAAAATGAGTGCCTGCAGCACCAAAATGGTACCCGTGGCGCTAAAATGAGTGCCTGCAGCACCAAAATGATACCCGTGGCGCTAAAATGAGTGCCTGCAGCACCAAAATGATACCCGTGGCGCTAAAATGAGTGCCTGCAGCACCAAAATGATACCCGTGGCGCTAAAATGAGTGCCTGCAGCACCAAAATGATACCCGTGGCGCTAAAATGAGTGCCTGCAGCACCAAAATGATACCCGTGGCGCTAAAATGAGTGCCTGCAGCACCAAAATGATACCCGTGGCGCTAAAATGAGTGCCTGCAGCACCAAAATGATACCCGTGCGCTAAAATGAGTGCCTGCAGCACCAAAATGATACCCGTGGCGCTAAAATGAGTGCCTGCAGCACCAAAATGGTACCCGTGGCGCTAAAATGAGTGCCTGCAGCACCAAAATGATACCCGTGGCGCTAAAATGAGTGCCTGCAGCACCAAAATGATACCCGTGGCGCTAAAATGAGTGCCTGCAGCACCAAAATGATACCCGTGGCGCTAAAATGAGTGCCTGCAGCACCAAAATGATACCCGTGGCGCTAAAATGAGTGCCTGCAGCACCAAAATGATACCCGTGGCGCTAAAATGAGTGCCTGCAGCACCAAAATGATACCCGTGGCGCTAAAATGAGTGCCTGCAGCACCAAAATGGTACCCGTGGCGCTAAAATGAGTGCCTGCAGCACCAAAATGATACCCGTGGCGCTAAAATGAGTGCCTGCAGCACCAAAATGATACCCGTGGCGCTAAAATGAGTGCCTGCAGCACCAAAATGATACCCGTGGCGCTAAAATGAGTGCCTGCAGCACCAAAATGGTACCCGTGGCGCTAAAATGAGTGCCTGCAGCACCAAAATGATACCCGTGGCGCTAAAATGAGTGCCTGCAGCACCAAAATGATACCCGTGGCGCTAAAATGAGTGCCTGCAGCACCAAAATGGTACCCGTGGCGCTAAAATGAGTGCCTGCAGCACCAAAATGATACCCGTGGCGCTAAAATGAGTGCCTGCAGCACCAAAATGGTACCCGTGGCGCTAAAATGAGTGCCTGCAGCACCAAAATGATACCCGTGGCGCTAAAATGAGTGCCTGCAGCACGAAAATGATACCCGTGGCGCTAAAATGAGTGCCTGCAGCACCAAAATGGTACCCGTGGCGCTAAAATGAGTGCCTGCAGCACCAAAATGGTACCCGTGGCGCTAAAATGAGTGCCTGCAGCACCAAAATGATACCCGTGGCGCTAAAATGAGTGCCTGCAGCACCAAAATGGTACCCGTGGCGCTAAAATGAGTGCCTGCAGCACCAAAATGATACCCGTGGCGCTAAAATGAGTGCCTGCAGCACCAAAATGGTACCCGTGGCGCTAAAATGAGTGCCTGCAGCACCAAAATGATACCCGTGGCGCTAAAATGAGTGCCTGCAGCACCAAAATGGTACCCGTGGCGCTAAATTGAGTGCCTGCAGCACCAAAATGATACCCGTGGCGCTAAAATGAGTGCCTGCAGCACCAAAACGATACCCGTGGCGCTAAAATGAGTGCCTGCAGCACCAAAATGATACCCGTTGTGCTAAAATGAGTGCCTGCAGCACCAAAATGATACCCGTGGCGCTAAAATGAGTGCCTGCAGCACCAAAATGGTACCCGTGGCGCTAAAATGAGTGCCTGCAGCACCAAAATGATACCCGTGGCGCTAAAATGAGTGCCTGCAGCACCAAAATGATACCCGTGGCGCTAAAATGAGTGCCTGCAGCACCAAAATGATACCCGTGGCGCTAAAATGAGTGCCTGCAGCACCAAAATGATACCCGTGGCGCTAAAATGAGTGCCTGCAGCACCAAAATGATACCCGTGGCGCTAAAATGAGTGCCTGCAGCACCAAAATGATACCCGTGGCGCTAAAATGAGTTCCTGCAGCACCAAAATGATACCCGTGGCGCTAAAATGAGTGCCTGCAGCACCAAAATGATACCCGTTGTGCTAAAATGAGTGCCTGCAGCACCAAAATGGTACCCGTGGCGCTAAAATGAGTGCCTGCAGCACCAAAATGATACCCGTGGCGCTAAAATGAGTTCCTGCAGCACCAAAATGGTACCCGTGGCGCTAAAATGAGTGCCTGCAGCACCAAAATGATACCCGTGGCGCTAAAATGAGTGCCTGCAGCACCAAAATGATACCCGTGGCGCTAAAATGAGTGCCTGCAGCACCAAAATGATACCCGTGGCGCTAAAATGAGTGCCTGCAGCACCAAAATGATACCCGTGGCGCTAAAATGAGTGCCTGCAGCACCAAAATGATACCCGTGGCGCTAAAATGAGTGCCTGCAGCACCAAAATGGTACCCGTGGCGCTAAAATGAGTGCCTGCAGCACCAAAATGATACCCGTGGCGCTAAAATGAGTGCCTGCAGCACCAAAATGATACCCGTGGCGCTAAAATGAGTGCCTGCAGCACCAAAATGATACCCGTGGCGCTAAAATGAGTGCCTGCAGCACCAAAATGGTACCCGTGGCGCTAAAATGAGTGCCTGCAGCACCAAAATGATACCCGTGGCGCTAAAATGAGTGCCTGCAGCACCAAAATGATACCCGTGGCGCTAAAATGAGTGCCTGCAGCACCAAAATGGTACCCGTGGCGCTAAAATGAGTGCCTGCAGCACCAAAATGATACCCGTGGCGCTAAAATGAGTGCCTGCAGCACCAAAATGATACCCGTGGCGCTAAAATGAGTGCCTGCAGCACCAAAATGGTACCCGTGGCGCTAAAATGAGTGCCTGCAGCACCAAAATGGTACCCGTGGCGCTAAATTGAGTGCCTGCAGCACCAAAATGATACCCGTAGCGCTGAAATGAGTGACTGCGGCGCTGAAATGAGTGCCTGCGGCGCCAAAATGAGTGACTGCGGCGCTAGAATGAGTGCATGCACCGTCTTGTCTATATTTAAAAGCATCGCAGAAGTGCACTGTGTTTTTTCCAAGAACTAGCAAGGAGTCAGAGAATCCTTAAGATGGAGGGTTGACTCAGATCCAAGCTTTTTTCTATTATGCTTGATAAATGAATGAATTTCGAGCATTATTTCATAAACTCTCTATGCGGGCGGTATTGGTCTTTCGTGAGAATGTCCCATTTGGCCCCCTTTGAACTGTTAGACGACGGCCTCCTTATCCAGAAGAAGTGTATAGTTTGCTTTCAGAAAGTGTAACCTCCGGCCGCACGGAGATCTCAGCCTGCGAGAACAGGAAGCAAGGGGAGGCCTGCTGACCCTCATGGACGGAACTCCGCCCACGCTGCTCTGCCCGCGGCGTGAATTCAAAACCAGCCTCTCCACCACTCCATTTGGCAAGGGACAATTGGAAACCCCATAAAATTCACTGCTTCACTGATGGGTCCTAAATCATTTTCGCTTCTGGCTTACGGCTACTGCATCGAGTTTTACATGTATAAATGACCAATTATTGTCTGCAGAGCAGTTGGCCCCAGCCACGCTGCCCCAAAGCTGGATCCGCCGGTGGGGCTGGGGGGGGGGGCATCTGAGGCCCAAAAAGAGAGACCACGCTTGCGCACTGCCAGCTGTTCACCTACATGTACCTCATCGGTCTGGTGCCCCACGGAGGGAAATCCGGTGGCGCAGATAACTTGCCTGGTCGGCCAACCGATCCGCATCCGGGCCGTCCTTCTGTACGAAGCACTGCCCGATCGCCACAGGAGTCGGTTGTGGTAGGTGGTGGTCAAGACTGTCCAGTTGTACAAAGCTGACAGAAGCGTGGGATCTGAAGCCCTGTACAAGGGGGCTCAGCAGCGACGTCTATCTACCACTGTGTGTCGGCGGTGGCGACGCATGACACATGACACATGACACATGGACTGCCTGCTGTGCGACGCAGGGGCGCTCGACACCATTGGCAAGGCGCCATCTGGCGCACTCTGACCACATCACTTTACTGTTCTGGGTTTCATTTTTTGGTTGTTACTGTCAGTTTATTGCTAAGCAATGATAGGGCTGCAGAGGGCTGAAACCCATCCACAGTTGCGTCATGGCATGAAGTCTTAAACTGCGAGGGACGCGGGGTGACCGAGCCCCACTCGTATCTTATTTACGCCTAAATTAATTTTGTCGACTCGTACATTTGAGCCATAACCGTAGTGGATATTGACGAGTTCGATATTTTATAATCACCTGTCTGTCTACCTGCCAATAAGCCCTCCAGTTTTAATTAGTACTTACAGACGATTCGTTTAAATCTCAGCTAGCCATTTAGCTGCAAACCATCCCAGTTCACCCACCTCAGAGGACAATTTTCTATAAATACAAGCAAAAATTCGGTGCTCAGAAACTCTTTCACAGACAAGCGGAGGATTTACGCAGCGCTGAACAAACTCGAGACTCTCAGCTCTTCAACCAAGGATGTCGACCGTATCCGCTGCGCTGCTCCTGGCTGCCACCGCCCTGATGGCGGCCTCGGCCGCTGCCAGCTACGAGTGCCTGAGCGGGAACAGCACCGCCAGCGCCTCTCTGGGCCAGGCCACCCTGCTTGGTCTGGCTCAGCCCATGCCCGGCTGCACCGAGTTCAAGCACTACTGCAGATCCTTGATCCTGCTGTACCCGCAGGCTGGCGGCACCGTCTACATCACGGTGGCCAAGCCCGGCAACATCCAAAGCCCAGATCGTTCGGTAAGTAGGGGTTTTGGCTCAAGGCGTGGCTCCTTGATGACTCGGGATGCTGATTTTCCCCAACCAAAAACTGCCACCACACTGCAGCGCCGCCGAGGACGCCGAGACCCCCAGGAAGGAGCTCAGCCACTGCCTCCGCCTGGACGTGAGTCATGTGATCCACTGGCTGCACCGGGGCTACGAGTACAAGCCTCTGGCCGAATGCGTTGAGAACCTCTGCACCGCTCTGACCAGCCTGCAGATCTGGCAGGTGCGCCAGCGCAGGTTCTGCCGTCACTACTTCCAGGAGTGAGAGCTCATCAAGACGGCTGGAGCATCAATCTCTGCTATGAGCAGCTGACAAAAACTACAATCACTATGCCACGCCTCTACTCCCCCTCCGTGCTTTTGTGTGCGCTCTTTCAATCCAATTAGTCAGCTATCCTACCAGAAATTACTCGTTTCCGAGGCAAACGGCTTAACAACATGGAAGCACAATAAACAAGAAAAATAATTTAAGAATAAATTTAAGCAACCACATAAATATCAATATACAGGAAATTGTGTAGTCAACAAACTAAAAGAAAAACAATATAATACAACTCTGGCTGAAAAAAAGAACTCCCTAGGCATTCAAAAGTATGCGTTTTCAATGTCTTAGTTTTTTCGTTTTAAGTGCGTGGCCATAAAGTGTCGGCACCGCACGAGAGCGTCGACAACACGAAACACTGTCGGATAATTATAAACTATACAAATAATTCTTTTTTCTGCATTCTTCATTCTGCTTTCTTCATTCTTCATTCTTCATTCTTCATTCCTCATTCTTCATTATTCATTATTCATTCTTCATTCTTCATTTTTCATTTTTTATTTTTCATTCTTCATTCTTCATTCTTCATTCTTCATTCTTCATTCTTCATTCCTCATTCTTCATTATTCATTCTTCATTCTTCATTTTTCATTTTTTATTTTTCATTCTTCATTCTTCATTCTTCATTCCTCATTCTTCATTATTCATTCTTCATTCTTCATTTTTCATTTTTTATTTTTCATTCTTCATTCTTCATTCTTCATTCTTCATTCTTCATCTTTCATTCTTCATTCTTCATTCTTCATTCTTCATTCTTCATCTTTCATTCTTCATTTTTCATTCTTCATTCTTCATTCTTCATTCTTCATTCTTCATTCTTCATTCCTCATTCTTCATTATTCATTATTCATTTTTCATTTTTCATTTTTTATTTTTCATTCTTCATTCTTCTTTCTTCTTTCTTCATTCTTCATTCTTCATTCTTCATTCTGCATTCTTCATTCTTCTTTCTTCTTTCTTCATTCTTCATTCTTCATTCTTCATTCTTCATTCTTCATTCTTCTTTCTTCTTTCTTCATTCTTCATTCTTCATTCTTCTTTCTGCATTCTTTATTCGTCATCCGTCATTCTTCATTCTTCATTCTGCATCCTGCATTCTTCATTGTGCTGTACTCAAAAGTCTTCCATTCCATAGAATACCACAGACTGCTCAAGCGACTAGTAGAATTCATATCGAATTAAAACACCATCGATGCTATTCTTTCAGTGAATATTGTTAAATAGTCGTAACTAAGATAACAATAAAGTAGCAGTTTACAGTTTACAGTTTACAGTTTACTTTCATCCAAAATATAAAAGCATTAGTTTACTTCTGCCTGGGCGCCAACCAAGAGACAGGGGCGCCAACCAAGAGACAGGGGCGCCAATCAAAAGACAGGGGCGCCAACCAAGAGACAGGGGCGCCAACCAAGAGACAGGGGCGCCAATCAAATGACAGGGGCGCCAACCAAGAGACAGGGGCGCCAACCAAGAGACAGGGGGGCGCCAACCAAGACACTTAGTGTTTAAATTGCTGACAAAAACATTTTTATGATGTGTGAACCAAAATTAATCTCTTTTAGACGCAATCAAGTGCATGCTTTCTTTACCTCTACTGGCACTTATGCTATATTTTAACTCATATTTGTACCAAAAAACTACTTTTTACAATCACAGAGGGTAATTACTGTTTTCTTACTTTCCAATTGGTAAAAAATAAACTGCAACAGCGTAGATTTTATTTTTTTTAAAGAAATAACAAAAATAATGCCATAGGGTTTTCTGTATAGTAGCTCACGTGTAATTTTTATACTCAGAACCTTCTACCACCTTATCTGGGAGGGCTCGCACGAAGTTCCCTCTACACCCTATATTGTGTTCAAAACCGAAACCGGTGCCGCTCCAACACGTTATCGAACTTCGACAACTGCGCTCACTTCGAACGCCAACGAGTGGGTGAACTTCGGCTTCATATCGGCTCCAGCGGCTGACTCGTGGGGAGTGTTCGTGAACGACGCCTTCTTGCCGACGGCCTCCTTCAACCTGAGTACTTTTACTAACTATACTCTGCTGCCTCAGAACTGCTTCAGGTTCGGCAAGCGACCCAGTGATGCTCGAATGTTCAAAGGAACTGTGCGGGGCATCGCCATGAGCAACGTCACCATGTCTGAGAGCGAGATCCGCGACTTCTTTGCCATCATCGGCTGAACGAAGGTTTTGTGTGACTCTTGGCGAATCAACAAGCAGTTGAACTTTTTTCAATGAATATTCGAACGCCGCTGCTTTCAAAAAGTAGTTTAACTTGTAATAGGCTGGACTTTGGAAAATGTTTTGGATCAGATGAATGAGCTACAGTTGAAATATGATTTGAATGTAAATGTACCTGTCCGACTCCACAGGCCAAATTATTTAAATTCAGTCGATAAATGGTTATTTTGGTTCAGAATCAGCTGGGATCGGGATAGGATCTTGTAAAAATCAGTTTTTTAACAACTTTCAAATTATTAACGGGATAAAAAACAAGTGTTCACACATGACTTTTTTATTTTGGACGCCTTTAGCATCCGTTTTCAGCGCAAGTTAGAATGTGGCTCAGGTGCATCAGACTGCTTTTCAGCACTCTACGTTGACTATGTATTACATTATAGCCATGATACTTTATCCACAAACTGTGTGCCTATGTAACAGGTAAAATGCTACTCAATCCACCAGATAGATTCCTTATCAATCCACCAAGTGAATCAAGTAGCATTTTACCTGTTAGGTAGGGACACTCGCCTGGTGGATAGAGTAGCATTTTACCTGTTAGATAGGGACACTCGCCTGGTAATTAGAGTGGCCTTTTACCTGTTAGACATATGGACCCTCACTTATTAGATAGTGGCGTTTTATCTGGAGCACTCAACTGCTTCTATTTCGGTGTCGAAGTTCTGCTTTCGGTTCGGCAAGCGCTACAGTCATGCCACTCGGTTCAAAGGCTCCATCAGGGCCATCGCGGCTGCATGAACGATACCGAGATTCGAGACTTCTTTGCCGCCCTGCCGTGAGGAGCAGCTCAGCAACTGCTGGTCGAACTGTTAAAATGTGAACTCCTGACCGAGAATGACTTCCTTGTAGGCAGCTTGACCGAGCGGCGCGCACTTCTGGGGTGCTGCTTTCATTTGGCGAGTTGATCCACTAGCTCGTTGCCCAGGATGTCGCCATGGCCTGGTGTCCAGACCACGTTGATCCTATTGAAGATCGCTGAGTTTTTCAAGCTTTTCAACACAGTCTGAAACTGATTTGGCTTGGCTGATGGCTTGATAGAAGACAAGACCCTTATAGCGGTAGAGAGCGTACGCCTAACTTGAAACAAATTTTTCTAAGATTTTTTGTTTAAAGCATCTGTCTGTTCGTACCATTATTTGTCAGTTAGTTGGACCCGCAGGCAGCGAGGAGGCGAGCAGTTGACTATCTACTCTTGGACATTGTTCCACTGGCCTCTGAGCATGCACAGAGGGAGACAACAGCGGCTCTGACTTTCTCAATTTCAGGCAGGTACGCAGTCTATGGTATGACTTTGGATAGATTATAAACCTCATTAGAGTGACTGGTCTGCAGATGGGTTCCGGGTATGACATCAAATTTATGTGGTCTTGAATGGGACTCGAACCCAGGTTCAGAAACTCGACGGCATAAAATTGAAGGCTGTCTTCCAAGCCCCAATGGATGTGGGTTGCAGTCGTAAATTTTGAGTTAAGGAGCTCAGGGACCTGATCCCGCAGGGGGTTGCAAGTTGCAACTTCAAGTGGGACGACTTTGATATCCATGATAATCCGCAACAGATTTTATTGTGCGATGTGTTCCATTGAGCATCCTTGCTTTCCATCCCATGCCGATGTTGGAGTTTTTGTATCCCTATAATTCCACAGAAAAAATATAGCGGGTTACCAACGTAGCGGAGGTGGGGGTTATTAGCGAGGTGCGCGGCTACAGTGGTTGCGTGTTGCAAGCCGTCTCTCCAGCCCCACGTTCGTCAGGCATTTTTGGGCTGGCGTTGCGCCTCTGTTTACCGCGCTGTCCGGCGGCTCCTGCCACTGAGATGGGGGCCTCATTAATCCGATCCCAATGAGCTCTGCTGCTTCTGTCTACTACTGCTGGGCGGCCTCTCGTTCTCCCCTATTGTTTTAAATATTTTGTCTATCTCTCTTTTGCGTCCTGCCTGACTTCTCTTAGACTTAGAGGCTGGGCTAGCGAAGGCATTTTAGCATGCCTGTGAAGTATCGAGGCAGACTAGGTGTATTGGCTATGATCTGCGATGCTGCATGTCTGCCCCCATTCTATAGTATAATGTTACAAGTATCCAACTATGACATAAATGCTGTTACCTTCATGCGAAAGTTTTTCATTTCGGTGTTCTCTGGGTGTCCGATCTCTGGGATGATGTGTCCGATCTCTGGGATGGTGTGTCTAATCTCTGGGATGATGTGTCCGATCTCTGGGATGGTGTGTCCAATCTCTGGGATGATGTGTCCGATCTCTGGGATGATGTGTCCGATCTCTGGGATGATGTGTCCGATCTCTGGGATGGTGTGTCCAATCTCTGGGATGATGTGTCCGATCTCTGGGATGATGTGTCCGATCTCTGGGATGATGTGTCCGATCTCTGGGATGGTGTGTCTAATCTCTGGGATGATGTGTCTGATCTCTGGGATGGTGTGTCCGATCTCTGGGATGATGTGTCCGATCTCTGGGATGGTGTGTCCGATCTGTGGGATGGTGTGTCCGATCTCTGGGATGGTGTGTCCGATCTTGGGGTTAAAATTCCTACACACGCCACTCAGATCATGTACATTTACGAGCGAAGTTGCTCCTCTTTGGCCCGAAATTCCACTGAAAGTACATTAAGAAGGATCCAATCACTTTTAACTTTCATAATTTATTAGCAATAAGCACAAGTCACACGTGTTTAATAAAATAGAGCAATCAGATCAATAGCTACTCAATCAGATAGAGGCTAAATAGAAAATTTACACTTTGAAATAGAATGAAATGTAAGTCAGGGAAGACAGAGTTGATATTAACAAGTTATTAATAAATATATAAATAAGAATCATTTGAAAGAAAACAAAGCACACAGTTTGACAAATACGGATGAATACGGACAAGTACTTCAAATGAAAACTACTTTATTTCCGGACAGCACAAAACTAGAGGGATTGTAAGCGAATAAGTGTAACAAATGACTGCCTTTAACCCATGATATGAGTGTATATTGCACTGTTGAGTCTATTGCTGATTGAAACTCGTTGATAGCCACACTTAGTTAAAAGATGAGTTCAACATGCTGTAAAAGGATTGGGAGATAGAGGAGCGTGGGGGAGACAGGGAGAGTCGAGGGAGGCAGAGGGAGAGTCAGGGGAGACAGGGAGAGTCGAGGGAGGCAGAGGGAGAGTCGGGGGAGGCAGGGGGAGAGTCGGGGAGGCAGAGGGAGAGTCGGGGGAGGCAGAGGGAGAGTCGGGGAGGCAGAGGGAGAGTCGGGGGAGGCAGGGGGAGAGTCGGGGGAGACAAGGGGAGAGACGGGGGAGGCAGAGGGAGAGTCAGGGGAGACAGGGGGAGAGACGGGGGAGGCAGAGGGAGAGTCGGGGGAGACAGGGGGAGAGTCGGGGGAGGCAGAGGGAGAGTCGGGGGAGGCAGAGGGAGAGTCGGGGGAGACAGAGGGAGAGTCGGGGAGACAGGGGGAGAGTCGGGGGAGGCAGAGGAGAGTCGGGGGAGGCAGAGGGAGAGTCGGGGGAGGCAGAGGGAGAGTCGGGGAGGCAGAGGGAGAGTCGGGGAGGCAGAGGGAGAGTCGGGGGAGGCAGAGGGAGAGTCGGGGGAGGCAGAGGGAGAGTCGGGGGAGGCAGAGGGAGAGTCGGGGGAGACAGAGGGAGAGTCGGGGGAGACAGAGGGAGAGTCGGGGGAGACAGGGGGAGAGACGGGGGAGGCAGAGTGCACCGGGCCACTTGTAAAGGCAAACACAACGGTGGCACTCTTCGCGGCACTCCAAAAGTCACTCCGCAGGTCACTCGCTACTGCACCGGGCACTCCAGTCCGTCGCTGTCCGCGGGCAGCGGCAGCAGGTCCGGCAGGGCCCGCACCAGGTAGGCGAGGGTGCCGAACCGGCCGCTGGGCGCCGTGTCGTAAAAACGGCCGCACAGACCGCAGGCGCCGCAGCCGTCGCCGCCGATGCGGCAGCCGCAGCTGGCGACCAATCCACCGTCACCGCCCGAACTGGCCGACAGAAGGTCCTCCAGGAAGATTCGGTTCGCCGAGTGGACCAGCTGCTCCACAGGCAGCACCCGGCCCTGCGGATAGGCGGTTTGGGGTTCTCGGATGCTTTTTGGAGCCTCCCAGATCCCCAGTTGCTGGGCCAGCCTCCCAGATCCTCAGTTGCTGGGCCAGCCTCCCAGACCCAAGCAGCACCAACCTGCAGCCCAGCAAGGCGGCCATCGGGATCCATATCCGGCAGGCGGACCAGCAGGCTGAGAGCTTCCACAACCAGCTGCCGGTACTCGGGCACAGGCACGGATGTGATGATGGACTCCACCTGAAAAGTTGATTCAAAGTCCAAATTGCCTTCAGCACAATCTACTAAAACCCCACACAGAATCCGAACAGTTCAGCAGCCAACCTGCAGAGCAAACTTTGGCTCCCCAGCGGTCATCTCCCGGGTCAGATGCTGGCCAATGATGTGGCCGCGAATGTTCAGCCCGTCCACCCGTTCCAGCAGGCGCCACATCTGCCGATAAAAGCCGGCCGGAACTCGACTGAGGGCGCCGTCGATTTTGCGTCTGCGGAGCCACTGGCCGCGCCTGTCAGAGCTCATGGTCTGGTTCAGCCGTGTCTCCGCCGCCTCCGCCGATAGGGGGCGGAAATCTATGAGCCTGCTGTCCGACTGGAGGCGGGTTCGGGGTGTCTGCGTCTGTGCCTGTGTCTGTGCCTGCGTCTGTGCCTGTGTCTGTGTTTGCGTCTGTGCCTGTGTCTGTGCCTGTGTCTGTGTCTGTGTCTGTGCTTGTGCCTGCGTCTGTGTCTGTGTCTGTGCCTGTGTCTGTGTCTGTGGCTGTACCTGTGTCTGTGTCTGTGTCTGTGCTTGTGCCTGCGTCTGTGTCTGTGTCTGTGCCTGTGTCTGTGTCTGTGTCTGTGGCTGTACCTGTGTCTGTGTCTGTGTCTGTGCTTGTGCCTGCGTCTGTGCCTGTGTCTGTGTCTGTACCTGTACCTGTGTCTGCGTCTGTGCCTGTGTCTGTGCTTGTGTCTGTGTCTGTGCTTGTGTCTGTGTCTGTGCTTGTGCCTGCGTCTGTGTCTGTGTCTGTGTCTGTGTCTGTGTTTCTGTGACCGCGTCTGTGTCTGTTTCTGTGCTTGTGCCTGCGTCTGTGTCTGTGTCTGTGTCTGTGACTGTGTCTGTGCCTTGCGGTTGTGTCTGTGGCTGTGTCTGTGCCTGCGTCTGTGTCTGTGTCTGTGCTTGTGCTTGTGCCTGTGACTGTGTCTGTGGCTGTGGCTGTGTCTGTGTCTGTGTCTGTGGCTGTGTCTGCGTCTGTGCCTGTGTCTGTGCTTGTGTCTGTGGCTGTGCCTGTGTCTGTGTCTGCGTCTGTGCCTGTGCCTGTGTCTGTGTCTGTGCTTGTGCCTGCGTCTGTGTCTGTGTCTGTGTCTGTGACTGCGTCTGTGTCTGTGTCTGTGCTTGTGCCTGCGTCTGTGTCTGTGTCTGTGTCTGTGTCTGTGCCTTGCGGTTGTGTCTGTGGCTGTGTCTGTGTCTGTGTCTGTGCCTTGCGGTTGTGTCTGTGTCTGTGTCTGTGTCTGTGCCTTGCGGTTGTGTCTGTGTCTGTGTCTGTGTCTGTGTCTGTGGCTGTGTCTGTGCCTGTGTCTGTGTCTGTACATGTACCTGTGCCTGCGTCTGTGTCTGTGTCTGTGGCTGTGTCTGTGGCTGTATCTGTGTCTGTGTCTGTGGCTGTGTCTGCGTCTGTGTCTGTGGCTGTGTCTGTGTCTGTGGCTGTGTCTGTGGCTGTGGCTGTGTCTGTGGCTGTGTCTGTGGCTGTGTCTGTGGCTGTGTCTGTGTCTGTGTCTGTGGCTGTGTCTGTGCCTGCGTCTGTGTCTGTGTCTGTGACTGTGTCTGTGGCTGTGGCTGTGTCAGTGGCTGTGTCTGTGTCTGTGGCTGTGTCTGTGGCTGTCTGTGTCTGCGTCTGTGTCTGTGGCTGTGTCTGTGGCTGTGTCTGTGTCTGTGGCTGTGTCTGTGTCTGTGTCCATGCATATTTTAGCCGAGGCTGTGCTATAGTGTCAGTCAGTATCAATGCGAGCCAGTGGACCAGCAACCAGTGAAGGGGTGTGAATTTCACGACAGGCCCTTGTAGACAGTAAAAAGTTCTATATCACCTACCTCAAGCGTGACTTTTTCGTCTTGAGCTGCAAAAATGACAAACAAATCAATATAAGTTAGAAATAAAATTGACTAGACGATATGTTGTCTAACAAAAAAACAACAACAACAACAGCAACAAAAATAACAAATAAACTGGCACAGAAGACCATAGCAACAGAAAGTGAAACTCACTGTACTCCGCACGAAACTCTTTGCCGCTAAGTATGTGATGAAGCAATGTTTTCATTTCGAACGGACTCAGGCCAAGAAGGTGTTCGGTGGCTTCTTCGGCTGAGAAGTTGAAAAAATAGAAAATTCTGTCAATTCGATGCTAACAATGAGTGACTACGGGGCATGGATTCAGGGTCCATGAGTCATTAAATAGTCATAGGTCATGCATGCTGGGTCATTGAGTCTCTAAATAGTCATAGGTCATGCATTCTGGGTCATTGAGTCAATAAATAGTCATAGGTCATGCATGCTGGGTCATTGAGTCTCTAAATAGTCATAGGTCATGCATTCTGGGTCATTGAGTCAATAAATAGTCATAGGTCATGCATGCTGGGTCATTGAGTCTCTAAATAGTCATAGGTCATGCATTCCGGGTCATTGAGTCTCTAAATAGTCATAGGTCATGCATTCCGGGTCATTGAGTCTAAATAGTCATAGGTCATGCATGCGGGTCATTGAGTCTCTAAATAGTCATAGGTCATGCATCCGGGTCATTGAGTCTCTAAATAGTCATAGGTCATGCATTCGGGTCATTGAGTCTAAATAGTCATAGATCATGCATGCTGGGTCATTGAGTCTCTAAATAGTCATAGGTCATGCATTCCGGGTCATTGAGTCTCTAAATAGTCATAGGTCATGCATTCCGGGTCATTGAGTCTCTAAATAGTCATAGGTCATGCATTCCGGGTCATTGAGTCTCTAAATAGTCATAGGTCATGCATTCCGGGTCATTGAGTCAATAAATAGTCATAGGTCATGCAATTGAGTCTCTAAATAGTCATAGGTCATGTATTCCGGGTCATTGAGTCATCAAGAACTAATAGGTACTGCTTTGCGGATCACTGAGTCATTAAACTGCCATGAGTCATTGATTATTGTTCATTGAGTCATAAAAATAATATTCGTCATGGATTCTGGGTAGTTAAAGGTCGCTGGATGCCTTAAGAGTCATAGACAATGGTCATCATGGACCAGTGAGATCAATTCAAATCCCGTGACTTGTACATATAGTTAATAATCCTCACCGTTGAGTCCCAGAGCTCGACCCATTTCGGACCCCATGACCCGAACGATAAGTCCGACCCTGACCCGGCAGGTGCTGGCGAATAGCTGCGGCTCAGTGCGAGCCAGCATGCTCAGATAGACCAGCAGCTCCTGAGTGAGCACGCCCAGCGTCAGGTCACCTGCGCAGGCGGCTCGAATCCTGGCGGCCAGGACACCCGAAGCCAGCGGTGAGTTGATAACGGCGTGCTGCGGCTCCGGCGGGAGGCCCACGGTTACCTGCGGTTTAATGGGATTTTTAAAAATCTTAATCCAAAAATCCCGAAATCACGCATCCGATTCCCAAAATCAGAAAACTGAATCACTAAATCCAAAAAATTGCAAAACCGAATCTTAAAGTCCCAAAACCGAATCCCGAAATCCCGAAATCCCAAAATCCCGAAATCCCAAAATCCCGAAATCCCGAAATCCCGAAATCCCGAAATCCCCAAAAACGAATCTCGAAATCCCGAAATCCCGAAATCCCCAAAACCGAATCCCGAAATCTCAAAATCCCGAAATCCCCAAAACCGAAGCCCGAAATCCCAAAAACAGAATCCGGAAATCCACTATACCAAATAAACAACTTAACATCCTGCGTCAGAAATCCTGGCTTCAATACCTGCTTCTGTCTGACCAGCAGATCGGTGAGAAACATTGGCAGATTTTCCACTCGCTTATCCAGCATCCCGGCAGTGAACCTGACCAGCCACCACTGCCTGAGCGAGCCAGCCTTCTCGTACAGCTCTTTGACCAGATCGCGGACTGTCACGGGACCTGCCGCCTCCTGCCAGCCAGTGTCATAGTCCAGGCCTCTGTAGGGAGTTCAGGGTTGGAATTCAGGCCTGGCACTACTCTCCCTCTCTCACTGTCTCCCTCTCTCACTGTCTCCCTCTCTCACTGTCTCCCTCTCTCACTGTCTCCCTCTCCCACTGTCTCCCTCTCCCACTGTCTCCCTCTCTCACTGTCTCACTCTCTCACTGTCTCCCTCTCTCACTGCCTCCCTCTCTCACTGTCTCACTCTCCCACTGTCTCCGTCTCTCACTGTCTCCCTCTCCCACTGTCTTACTCTCTCACTGTCTCCCTCTCTCATCGTCTCCCTCTCTCACTGCCTCCCTCTCCCACTGTCTCCCTCTCCCACTGTCTCCCTCTCTCACTGTCTCCCTCTCTCACTGTCTCCCTCTCTCACTGCCTCCCTCTCTCACTGTCTCACTCTCCCACTGTCTCCGTCTCTCACTGTCTCCCTCCCCACTGTCTCACTCTCTCACTGTCTCCCTCTCTCATCGTCTCCCTCTCTCACTGCCTCCCTCTCTCACTGTCTCCCTCTCCCACTGTCTCCCTCTCCCACTGTCTCCCTCTCTCACTGTCTCACTCTCTCACTGTCTCCCTCTCTCACTGCCTCCCTCTCTCACTGTCTCCCTCTCCCACTGTCTCCCTCTCCCACTGTCTCCCTCTCTCACTGTCTCACTCTCTCACTGTCTCCCTCTCTCACTGCCTCCCTCTCTCACTGTCTCACTCTCCCACTGTCTCCGTCTCTCACTGTCTCCCTCTCTCACTGTCTCCCTCTCCCACTGTCTCCCTCTCTCACTGACTCCTTCTCTCACTGTCTCCGTCTCTCACTGTCTCCCTCTCTCACTGTCTCCGTCTCTCACTGTCTCCCTCTCCCACTGTCTCCCTCTCTCACTGTCTCCCTCTCTCACTGTCTCACTCTCTCACTGTCTCCCTCTCTCACTGCCTCCCTCTCTCACTGTCTCACTCTCCCACTGTCTCCGTCTCTCACTGTCTCACTCTCCCACTGTCTCCGTCTCTCACTGTCTCCCTCTCCCACTGTCTCGCTCTCTCACTGTCTCACTCCGCCAACGCAGCAGCCCTCACCTGTTAAGGTACAGCTGGTACAGCAGATCAAACTGTTCGTAAAGCTGATCAGAGGCCTCCAACTTTCTCAGCAGCTCTTTGTCCGCCAACTCGGACAGGCGATGTCCGGAAAGTGTCCGACCTTCGTCACCATTGCCTACGCCTAGATGGCCTCGGTCGCGATCCTGTCCGTGACGCAGAACCCGCTTCATGTTCTCGCCGCTGTCCACGTGTTCCAGGGTGGCTGGCTTGCGCAACCTGTGGGTCACTGTTGGGGAAAGGTTGCTAGGGGGAGTTAGAAATCATCAAAGATGTCGGGGATAGGCTGCAAGAACAATGCATTTGGCTTTTTTGCTTAGCTTTCTTAGTGTCTTTCTGTCTGTCTTAGTGTCTGTATCTTTGTGTCGTATAGTGTCTGTCTGTCTGTCTGTCTGTCTGTCTGTCTGTCTGTCTGTCTGTCTGTCTGTCTGTATGTCTGTCTGTCTTTTTGTCTGTCTGTGTGTCTGTCTGTCTGTCTGTCTGTGTGTGTGTCAGTCTGTCTGTCTGTCTGTCTGTCTGTCTGTCTGTCTGTCTGTCTGTCTGTCTGTCTGTCTGTCTGTCTGTCTGTCTGTCTGTCTGTCTGTCTGTCTTGTGCCAGAGACAGGCTTTTCGCAGCACACAGAGACAATACAGTATAAACACGATTCCCAAGCGCGAAATCAAGTCCCAATAAAGCATGAACAGAACCCGCACTGCTATTGTCGAGTTTCCCTTCGCACAGCTCCTCGCAGTCCTCGATGACGGCTCGCCAAGACGCGGTCCGTCTGAGTCCGGAGCCCTCGCACACGGAGTTCAGTCGCTGGTAGGCCATCGCCAACGGAGACGAGTGGTCTGAGAGTGATTAAAGTCGTGAATTTGAAGCTGACACTACCAATTCTTAGGCTGTGCAATATGCCGCATTGTTTGGGAATTTCTAATTTACAATATGAAATATGGGTTTTGAGATGCAAGATACATATTGTGGGATTAGAAATTCACAAATCGGTTTATGGGATTTGTGAATCTGTTTATGGGATTTGTGTATCTGTTTATGGGATTTGTGAATCTGTTTATGGGATTTGTGTATCTGTTTATGGGATTTGTGAATCTGTTTATAGGATTTGTGAATCTGTTTATGGGACTTGTGAATCTGTTTATGTGATTCGTGAATCTGTTTATGGGATTTGTGAATCTGTTTATGGAATTATGGAATTTATGGGACTTCTGAATCTGTTTATGGGATTTGTGAATCTTTTTAGGGATTTGTAAATCTGTTTATGGGATTTGTGAATCTGTTTATGGGATTTGTGAATCTGTTTATGGGATTTGTGAATCTGTTTATGGGATTTGTGAATCTGTTTATGGGATTTGTGAATCTGTTTAGGGGATTTGTGAATCTGTTTATGGGATTTGTGAATCTGTTTATGGGATTTGTGAATCTGTTTAGGGGATTTGTGAATCTGTTTATGGGATTTGTGAATCTGTTTATGGGATTTAGGAATCTGTTTATGGGATTTGTGAATTTGTTTGTGGGATGTGTTTATCGGTTTATGGGATTCGGGGATTCAATATTCGGCTTTAAATTGGGCAACGCAAAGCATATGATTGGATTATCAAAGTCATCGAATCAAAGTCAATCAATAAATCAATAAATAGAACCGCGAGCTACATTTTAAAGCGGCGCTAAAAACTTTTTGTTTTAAATTTACTAGCATTGCCGTCTGGCGAGTGCCCGACTTCGGCAAGCATTTGGCCAAGATTTGGCATCTGCAGCGATGCGAGACCGGAGCTTCTGAGCTGGGCCTGCCTGCGGCCTGCGACGAACAGAACTCATCCTTGAATCTCTCGGGCTTACGAAGAATTTTCTATGGGAAGTATATATGCGCAATCCCCCTGATTTACACTGGCCATGCGACTTATTTTTTGACCAAAAATGCGACTTACCTGTGAAAAAAACCCTAAAGCTAAATTTATTTTGGGTAAACGGCAGGAGTAACTATGACTGTCTTATCAGGCCTAAATGCCTCAACATCTAATTAGTACTACATCCGTATTCTTTAGGGTGTCATTTTTGCGACTTACCTCTGGTCCACCACAATTTACGGTGGCCAGATCGGACAGGTCGGCCAGCAGTTGCGCATGTATGATGGGAAGAAACTTACTGAAGAATTTCCTATTTGGTATTTTATCCCTAACTGAAGAATTCCCCATGAGAAGTCTATCCCCATCCAAGGAATTCCCCATGAGAAGTCTATCCCCATCCAAGGAATTCCCCATGAGAAGTCTATCCCCAACCAAGGAATTACCCATGAGAAGTCTATCCACATCCAAGGAATTCCCCATGAGAAGTCTATCCACATCCAAGGAATTCCCCATGAGAAGTCTAGACTCAGACTCACCAACGCTGTGCTGTCTGTCCTCGTCAAACGATGAAGTTGCCGCGGCAGCAGCGGCAGCGGCGGCATGGATGGCGAACGAATCGAGGCCGAAGCCGGCGTCCGTGACGTCCAGATCTTCGCCGAGCTCTTCCGACACGGCGTTACTCAAAACTAGCGACTTGCGTCGACGAGAAGCTGTGGCGGCGGCGGCAGCAGAAGCAGCTGCTGAACTCGGCGGTTGACGTCGAGAACGAGTGCGCACCGAGCACTGGTCCTCAGGCGATGACTCGCTGCTGCCGAAAGTCCTCGAGTGGACGGAGGCTGTCGAACCGAGGCGGCAGCGGCCGCGGCTGAACAGGGCCGACTCGTTCGCCGCTGTGGCCCTGGCCTTCGCCAGCAGCCCGTCTGAACAGGAGAGAGGGGGATCCTCAGTTGCTGGGCCAGCCTCCCAGATCCTCAGTTGCTGGACCAGCCTCCCAGATCCTCAGTTGCTGGGCCAGCCTCCCAAATCCTCAGTTGCTGGGCCAGCCTCCCAGATCCTCAGTTGCTGGGCCAGCCTCCCAGATCCTCAGTTGCTGGGCCAGCCTCCCAGATCCTCAGTTGCTGGGCCAGCCTCCCAGATCCTCAGTTGCTGGGCCAGCCTCCCAGATCCTCAGTTGCTGGGCCAGCCTCCCAGATCCTCAGTTGCTGGACCAGCCTCCCAGATCCTCAGTTGCTGGGCCAGCCTCCCAAATCCTCAGTTGCTGGGCCAGCCTCCCAGATCCTCAGTTGCTGGGCCAGCCTCCCAGATCCTCAGTTGCTGGGCCAGCCTCCCAGATCCTCAGTTGCTGGGCCAGCCTCCCAGATCCTCAGTTGCTGGGCCAGCCTCCCAGATCCTCAGTTGCTGGGCCAGCCTCCCAGATCCTCAGTTGCTGGGCCAGCCAGATCCCCAGTTGCTAGGCCAGCCAGATCCCCAGTTGCTAGGCCACCCAGATCCCCAGTTGCTAGGCCACCCAGATCCCCAGTTGCTAGGCCACCCAGATCCCCAGTTGCTAGGCCACCCAGATCCCCAGTTGCTAGGCCACCCAGATCCCCAGTTGCTAGGCCACCCAGATCCCCAGTTGCTAGGCCACCCAGATCCCCAGTTGCTAGGCCACCCAGATCCCCAGTTGCTAGGCCTTCCAGATCCCAAGTTGCTAGGCCAGCCAGATGTTTCATAGAGGTCCGCAGTCCCAGCACGCACCGCTCTGGCTGGAGTTCAAAAATGACATCTGAGTAACGCAGCTGGTGTCCACAAAGTCAGCCAGATTGCCTAGAGTGACTCTGAAATGAGATTCACGAGTTTGCTTATAAATTAAACTATGATATTTGGTTCCCTAAAATGACTTCAAAGCCTTTTAAAAATGAAATATCTCTAAAACCGTATTTTGAATCTCATAAATCGAAACGTTGACTCACACCAGACCACGTAAGATCCCATACCCTAAAAATAAGATACCATACCCTACATATTAGATCCCATACCCTACAAGTAAGATTTCATACCCTACAAGTAAGATCCCATACTCTAAAAGTAAGATTCCATACTCTAAAATAGAATCCAAGCCATATATATAAGATCCCATACTCTATGAGAAATATCACACACTTTATGTAAATCTATATAACAGTCTATAGAACATCCGCAATGCCTTTAAAAAATCTACATCCCTCAGCCCAGTAGTTCAGTGGCCTTCTTTTCACCTGGTGCCGTTAATATAACCGCTCTGCAGTTTCCTGATGGTGGTCAGCAGAGCAGTCTGCGATGCCTCAGCAGTGTCCGGATTGAAATACCAGTGATAAACCGGAATGACGAACAGCGGGCGGCCAACGGCTGACCAGGTGCTCTTCAGGTAGGCCACATCGGTGCGGAACAGGTCCAATAGGAAATTAACGTCCAGACTTAAATAGAATGAGTGGTGATCCAGGAACTGAGGGGTGAAGGCCACCGTTCGAGAGCCGACGTTGTACAAACGGCTGGTAGCCAAGATGCCGACATCGCTGATTGGACGGCCGCTCAGGCCCAGCGTCGGACACCGGCCGAGATGGCGGTAGAAATGGCCGAGCACTTTGGCCGGAAAAACTCGGATTCTGGTGGCCGAGTGGACTTCGCTGAAGTCTTGCACCTAGGCGGGTTCGAAGGGGATTTAAGTCTCCGACTGGTGCAGCTTGCTAAGTTCTTCAGTTGCTGGGCCAGCTTCCCAGATCCTCAGTTGCTGGGCCAGCCTCCCAGATCCTCAGTTGCTGGGCCAGCCTTCCAGATCCTCAGTTGCTGGGCCAGCCTCCCAGATTCTCAGTTGCTGGGCCAACCGCCCAGATCCTCAGTTGCTGGGCCAGCCTCCCAGATCCTCAGTTGCTGGGCCAACCGCCCAGATCCTCAGTTGCTGGGCCAGCCTCCCAGATCCTCAGTTGCTGGGCCAGCCTTCCAGATCCTCAGTTGCTGGCCAGCCTCCCAGATCCTCAGTTGCTGGGCCAGCCTTCCAGATCCTCAGTTGCTGGCCAGCCTCCCAGATCCTCAGTTGCTGGGCCAACCGCCCAGATCCTCAGTTGCTGGGCCAGCCTCCCAGCTCTTCAGTTGCTGGGCCAGCCTCCCAGATCCCCAGTTGCTGGGCCAGCCTCCCAGATCCCCAGTTGCTGGGCCACCCACCACCCCCTGATCTAACACTGACAGGCATATTGACCCACAATCACCTGCTTCAGCCCGTATCTCGACTGCAAAGTTTTCTTTATCTTGGCATCCTCGGCGATAACAACCACCTGCACCACCAAGTCGGGCTTCGGCTCCAGAGCCAGACGCCTGCCGATGGGATCCAGCTCTTGGGGACGCAAAAACCCGTCCCTAAGTAGGCAGCACAGGGCATAGACTGACTGAGTCCACAGGTGGGGCAGCGGCCCCACTGCTTGGCGATCCTGGCTGCCTGGGTGAGAGCGTTCACTTGCTACCTGCAGATAGTAAGGGATGAAAGGAGCGATCGAGTGCCTATGATGGATATGATTGGGAACTCACCTGGGATCTGGGATAAATGATGAGGAGGAACTCACATGGGGATTTGGTACATGATGAGGAGAAATCACCTGGGGATTTGGTACATGATGAGGAACTTACCTGGGGATTTGGGATATGGTGAGGAACTCACCTAGGGGATTTGGTACATGATGAGGAGAAATCACCTGGGGATTTGGGATATGGTGAGGAACTCACCTCGAGGGGATTTGGTACATGATGAGGAGAAATCACCTGGGGATTTGGGATATGGTGAGGAACTCACCTCGAGGGGATTTGGTATATGATGAGGAGAAATCACCTGGGGATTTGGGATATGGTGAGGAACTCACCTCGAGGGGATTTGGTATATGATGAGGAGAAATCACCTGGGGATTTGGGATATGGTGAGGAACTCACCTCGAGGGGATTTGGTACATGATGAGGAGAAATCACCTGGGGATTTGGGATATGGTGAGGAACTCACCTAGGGGATTTGGTACATGATGAGGAGAAATCACCTGGGGATTTGGGATATGGTGAGGAACTCACCTAGGGGATTTGGTATATGATGAGGAGAAATCACCTGGGGATTTGGGATATGGTGAGGAACTCACCTAGGGGATTTGGTATATGATGAGGAGAAATCACCTGGGGATTTGGGATATGGTGAGGAACTCACCTCGAGGGGATTTGGTACATGATGAGGAGAAATCACCTGGGGATTTGGGATATGGTGAGGAACTCACCTCGAGGGGATTTGGTATATGATGAGGAGAAATCACCTGGGGATTTGGGATATGGTGAGGAACTCACCTCGAGGGGATTTGGTACATGATGAGGAGAAATCACCTGGGGATTTGGGATATGGTGAGGAACTCACCTCGAGGGGATTTGGTATATGATGAGGAGAAATCACCTGGGATCTGGGATATATGATGATGAAGAACTCACCCGGGGATTTGGGATATGATGATGAACTCACCTGGGGATTTGAAGTGACTAAATAGCTATAGAGAAATGACTTAGATAGTTACAATTCATTAACTAATTCATTAACTCTAACCTTATCGCCCGGGACAGCAAAGGACTCCGGCAGCAGAGGAAACCCGGTCTCTGACTTGACAGTCAGGCTGTCCAGCAGCCGGGCATACTTATCAGCTTTAGCTTCATCCTCAGCGAACAGCGCCTCGAGTAGCAGGTAGCAAAAGAACAGAGGCCATTCGCATTCGATGTTTTCGAATTGCTTCAATTCCCAAGGCTCGTAATAAAGCCGGGAGGAGTCTTCTACCGCTGTGCGGTAGCCGTCGCGAAGGAAGCGGCAGCAGCCGTACCTGGTAGGTAGAGTGATGGGGAGAGCGGGTAGAGTGATGGGGAGAGTGGGTAGAGTGATGGGGAGAGTGGGTAGAGTGATGGGGAGAGCAGTTAGAGTGATGGGGAGAGTGGGTAGAGTGATGGGGAGAGTGGGTAGAGTGATGGGGAGAGCAGTTAGAGTGATGGGAACAGCGGGTAGAGTGATGGGGAGAGCGGGTAGAGTGATGAGGAGAGTGGGTAGAGTGATGGGGAGAGCGGGTAGAGTGATGAAGAGAAGATGGGGCAGGAGAGAGGGGAGAAGAGCGAGTAGGAGAGAGGGGGAGAAGAGCGGGCAGGAGAGAGGGGGAGTAGAGCGGGCAGGAGAGAGGGGAGAAGAGCGGGCAGGAGAGAGGGGGAGAAGAGCGGGCAGGAGAGAGGGGAGAAGAGCGGGTAGGAGAGAGGGGGAGAAGAGCGGGCAGGAGAGAGGGGGAGAAGAGCGGGCAGGAGAGAGGGGAGAAGAGCGGGCAGGAGAGAGGGGGAGAAGAGCGGGCAGGAGAGAGGGGAGAAGAGCGGGCAGGAGAGAGGGGGAGAAGAGCGGGCAGGAGAGAGGGGAGAAGAGCGGGCAGGAGAGAGGGGGAGAAGAGCGGGCAGGAGAGAGGGGAGAAGAGCGGGCAGGAGAGAGGGGAGAAGAGCGGGCAGGAGAGAGGGAGAGAAGAGCGGGCAGGAGAGAGGGGGAGAAGAGCGGGCAGGAGAGAGGGGGAGAAGAGTGGGCAGGAGAGAGGGAGAGAAGAGCGGGCAGGCACACAGCTGCCAGACCCACCTGCCCTCCAGCATGCCAACAATGCAGTTTCTAGTATTGCCAATGACCTCCTCATTGTCCAAGGCAAAGGCAGGGAAGCCGATGACGGACAGCAATCCAGCGTCAGTCTCCTTGGAGCAGCTCTCCCTGGGCAGCATATTCTCCAATACGGCAGCGCAGTTCTGCGAGTCGTCAGCCAACACGTGTACGCTGGATTGGTTGCCGCCGCAACTGCCGAACAGGTCGAGTTCAGACATGGCCTCTAGCGCAGCCTTAGCCATGCCTATTGAAGTTGAGTTAAGCTCGGGCAAACCGTGGTTAGTCTTGTCGCCACGTTCCCAGATGCCGTAGTCGCAGACTGTGTAAGCTGAATCGATGTAAAACACAAGATTTTGAACGAATGCCACCTCTTCGGCTGTGTAGATGAGGACAAGACCGGATGCGGTCATCTGAGCCAGTGCCAGTAGGAACAGGGCGACGGCATCCAGCTGCAGATGGCCGTAGCTGTTATCGCCTGCTACTGGGCCAAGATTTGAAGCGGAGAATTTGCAGTGCAGAGCGTCGCTTGGTTGCCGGGTCTGTTTGAACTTTTCCAGTCTGGAATTGTTTGACATCAACTAAAAGGTAAATAATAAAGACTTCACACGGAACTTGAGGATGCCACACGGAAACTAAAAAGACCACATCGAAATGTAAAGACACCACGCCGAAATCTACAAATAACACACCGAAATCTACAAACAACACACCGAAATCTACAAATACCACACTGAAATCTACAAATACCACACTGAAATCTACTAAAACCACACCGAAATCTACGAATACCACACCGAAATCTACGAATACCACACCGAAATCTACAAATACCACACCGAAATATACAAATACCACACCGAAATCTACAAATGCCACACCGAAATCTACAAATACCACACCGAAATCTACAAATACCACACCGAAATCTCTAAATACCACACCGAAATCTACAAATGCCACACCGAAATCTACAAATACCACACCGAAATCTACTAAAACCACACCGAAATTTACGAATACCACACCGAAATCTACAAATGCCACACCGAAATCTACAAATACCACACCGAAATCTACTAAAACCACACCGAAATTTACGAATACCACACCGAAATCTACAAATACCACACCGAAATCTACAAATATCACACCGAAATCTACGAATACCACACCGAAATCTACTAAAACCACACCGAAATTTACGAATACCACACCGAAATCTACAAATACCACACCGAAATCTACAAAAATCACACCGAAACCTACGAATACCACACCGAAATCTACAAATACCACACCGAAATTTACGAATACCACACCGAAATCTACAAATATCACACCGAAATCTACGAATACCACACCGAAATCTACAAATATCACACCGAAATTTACAAATACCACACCGAAATCTACAAATACCACACCGAAATTTACGAATACCACACCGAAATCTACAAATATCACACCGAAATTTAGAAACACCATACTGAAATTCGCACATATGATTGCAATACCGAATTCTAGTTACAAAACAGTGAAGATGCAATTGCCAGACCAAGCAAGAAGCAGCAGCATTCCTCCATCGAGTTCCCAAACGCTCACTTATCTGATTGGCGCATCATGCAAGCCAGCAAGCTCCTCATACACTTGACAGTTCGGCCTTCAATGTCCCGCAGTCTGGCTCGATCCTGATCAGAATCTGCCACCTTTTTATATGCAAGAGCCACAGCCCAGCTGCAGAATGCCGCATAGACATTGTCGCGTATGTAGGCATGGTCACTGCCTGTAGTTGATGGCACTAGGCCAGTGAGAGGGTTCTGATTCTGCAGCACCGTGCTCAGAACTAGCTGGTAGTGATACTCCAGCTGCCTTTGCTGGCTTTGTTCCAGAAAATATCAATTGGTAACTAGTGAGTTATTTTGGTGCTAAGCTAATATAGTAGTCATACAATATGCTTTTTAATGCAACTCTTATTATTAATATTAGTATTATTGTTGTTATGTTTAGTAGCTATTTTACTAATAAATTATTTGAATGCTATGGGTTATAATTGTTTAAATTTTGAACCAAATAAACTATTTTAGACACAAGCCCAACAAAGAAAAACTTCTTAGTTACAATATAATGATTAGTTTTCATTTTAAAGTTTAATTGTCCCATTGTTTATAAATAAACAATAGTATATATGGGACAAAATTGGCTGTAATAGGCTACAACTTGAATAAAAATTTAAGTTAAAAAATTTACAGCCCATATTTTTGATTGGCCTGCTTATTTATTAAGCTGAAATGCATAATTTATGACAAGTAAAACAAATCATGAATGTTTTTTATTATTCATAAAACAAATTTGTTAGTTTTTTAGAGTTAACTATTTTGATAGAAATAGTAAATCAAAATAAGAAATTCAATATTTCGAGCTTGTAAGTCTGAGTAAATAAATGTGACATTTTGTTGCTATTTCTAAATTAATTTAAATTTTATATATTCAGAACACAAATAGTCTATGGGCGTTTTGGTGCTTTTGATAAGCAAAGAAAATATTTAAGGCAGTTATTTTTTTATCTATTTTTTACTTATTTTGTCTTGTGTGTCTTTCTCGATTTGTGATGGCAGCTTATTGGTTATTTGAAGTGTCGATAAAATTAGATGAATGAATCGAAATTAAGATATAAATCAGCAGCAATGATAAAACGCAATTTCTTATAAAAATACATTAGTTACTAAAGTATAAATACTATTCAGGTTTTGCACGTCGATTGACCGCCGCGAATTATCACACACTACTCAAAAGCCATGCTGCAAGAGCTGTTTCATAGAAACGCGGAAACTGCATGTGTGAGAAGTGGACCGCACATGGACAATCATTTAATCAAAGCACCTTTTTTGGTTTCAATGCCGTATTCCGTGTCTTGTTGCGTATGCAGTAACACTAACAGTCAAAATAATAATAAGTTATGATTACTTGACTTCGCCATAGAGTTCCGGTTGCAGTTTTGTCGCAATCATTGTTCAAAAATTGCTTAAGATTTCAATGCTTTAATAATACTTATTAAATATTAAAAAAACTACCCTCTTAGCTGAAGCGCTGGTGAATTTTGAACAACTATAAGTGTATTCTATCAAATAAATAAAGATAAATTTGAAATCAGCAGAGTTATCTAGCAGAATAGTACGTGAGCGTAGGTGTCATACAATTGCTAATTAACATGCAGTAGCTAGCTTAGCTAACCGTAACACGGAAGGTTTAAAGCACTCTGGGTTAGTGAAAAATTCGGATTAATTTATTCTGAAATTTTAAAAGAAGATTTTAAAAGGATTTCATCGTAATTGTCTACACTTATTTTAAGTAGGGAGGACTGTCGAGGCAGACGATCGAGCCAATGATATGCTCGTAGGCATAACTGCTAGCTCGTATGCAGACGTCTCCACACGTACACACAGAAATTAAGTATAGACGACGGGGCTGCTAGATAAAGTCTCCAGCTATTTTTAAAAATTCTGTTAGGATGCTTTATAATTATATTTATATCAATCAATGATCGCCAACATTTACTGTAATTAAATCCCGTGGTATAGAATCGAATATTAAAAATTCTGACGTCGAGAACAACACTGTTACCATGTTATCGACGACGTACTGGTCAATCCCACCTGCTTTCTATTGTTAGAAAACATGCATTCATGCGTATGGCAGCTTTGAATGATCCCCCACCCTAAAACAAGCGTATCTCCCCAAGCCTTTCCATCAGCTGTTATGCATGTATCGTCAATTTTCTCCTCTGCGCCCCTGCCCAACAATTTCTCGTCCAATCACTGCACAGCTGGCGGGTGACATCATTTTGGTTGCTTGGTAACGGAGGTCAAGGTTGTAAAAAGGGCGTACACGGTAAATTGCGAGTAGAGAGTGCGCCTGTCGCAGGGCATTGAATAGGAGCTGAGAAGATCAGAGTGCAAAATCACCAAGTATGAGCCAAAATACACACAAAAAATCAAAGCAATAACAGTACATGTACTTCTAAGAAGTCCCTGTAAGATGTGCACCATGAGAGAGCTCTGGGACCTGGATGTAGAGAGCAACTCTAGCTGATTATTGCGAGTGTTAGTTAGCCACTCAAAAGGGTGGAGAAATAGAAGGTTGCTGTGCCTGTATATTTATTGTCTGGCAGAGCTCAGATTTCCGGTTCATTGAGTGCGCGTTGGGGTGTGCTCGAGCAAGAGGAAGCGGATAGGCTAAGTGGGGTCATGGAGTGCAGACTGGGTGTCCCGAACTGCCTGCCTGCGTATGCTACACTGCACTTCCCCCATCCCTTGCTGCATCGAACCCATCTAGGAGGAAATAAATTAGAATGCGTTATCTACGAATATATGTACCTTTGAATTCATGGGGCTTGGGAGGTAATCGTAGTCTAGAATCGCTCAACCAGCTAAAAGAACCCCCTATGCAAAAGTCCTCGTTTCCAGCACTGATCCTAGACTGTCCTTGTATGCTTCACATAGAGTCCTTTGATCGGCCATTTCTATAGTACAGTTGGGGTCAAGAACCCTCGTCTGTAACAGACCGGGAGTCCCGTCTCGTTAGTGGGAGCTTTTACCGGACTCCTGCACAGGTGACTGGTGGGGGCCACGCCTCTGGCGTGTACCTTCAAACAACCCGGCCCCGCTGTCTAGATAATGCGATCTTGGCCGCAACATCAGCTAACGCACCATCCAGAGGCGGACAAAGTCTAGAGGGCGAGGCCTGTGTCGGCTGTACTTTTTAGCGCCAGAGCCCAGGGGTTCGCACAGGTATTCTCATGCAGCCCAGGTTACGTCAGTATGTTCCCAAAGTTACAACGCGGTGGCCGCAAGCCGGGGTCAACAAAAGTGGATGCTGAAATGCGGAATGCCATTGAGCAGATAGTGGAACAAAATCCCTATGTTACTCTGAAGGATGTCTTCAACTGTACATCATTACATATTTTCGTTAATTAAACCACTAAATTGCCTTTGTTTCAATAATATACGCTTCTCACTTAGCTTGAAAAAATTCTCACAATTTGCTTGCTTGGCGTGCCTAAAATGGTAGGCTGAGGCGAGGGTTGGCCATAGACTAGAATGCCATAGCGCGCATTTTTGCTTAGCTTACTTAGCATGCAGAAACCAAGTATTCAGTCCTATATTGATTAAGGCACTCAAAACCGACTATGAGCGTATTGAACCCCTCATTTGTGGGATCGCCATTTGCATTTAGTATGCTCTATATATCTAGAGAATGCATAGCGCTGAATGGGCTTTTGCTATTGACAAATTCAGTGAAGAAGATTCCGTACGAGAAAAATCCGATTTCACATGGGAGCGTCCTTGAAAGTCGAAAAAAGATTGAAAACTACATGTTAATCATGCAGTAAGTAATTAATCATAGTTAAAACAAAAAAACTTTAGCTAGAAAAAAGACTTCAGTAATTCGGTAGCAGAGTGAGAGTTGGCGCGTTAGGAATTTTCTAATTTCATTTCCATTCCATTCCAACAATGTTTAACTGGTTGAAAATTTATGTTTCTCTTTCCCATATTAGATTCCCATTTAGTCAAGTGCTAGTTGATATAGCTATTGAGAAGACAAGAAAACAAAAAGATTTCCAGTCTAGTCAGCATACAGAAAAAAGAAAACGGATTGCCATGAGAAGCTTGTTGCTGCAGGTAGTTGCTTTGTCGTATGCTGCTGCTATGGTTTTCGCTGCTCCCAGTGCATCTGATGAACTATGTGAGTGACACTCAGTATGTACGGGTAGCTAGTAAGAGTACATATGCTTACTAGACCTGCATAACAAACAAAAAGTGGGCTTACACCCTACTCGTACAGCAATCCGACGTTCGAGACGTATGTAACATGTACTTTTACATTACATCAACAGTCCGGCCGATCATCGATGTAATGTAAAAGTACGTGTCTTAAGGCGAGGCGACCCCATTCGCTCCTCAAATATTAAATCAAAAATATTTGATTTAATGTATTTTATTCTATACGGCAGGGGTCGGTAAACCTTAAAGGCCAGATACAGAACCTGAGAGAGCATGACTGCGGGCCTAAGAGGGAAGAGAGGAGAAGGAATAGAGATGAGAGATGAGAGATAGGAGAAAGGAGAGGCGAGGGGAAAGGAGAAGAGACGAGACAAGAGAAGAGGATGGATGAAATAGGAGGGGGAGGGGAGAGGAGAGGAGAGGAGAAGAGAGGAGAGGAGAGGAGAGGAGAGGAGAAGAGAGGAGAGGAGAGGAGAGGAGAGGAGAGGAGAGGAGAGGAGAGGAGAAGAGAGGAGAGGAGAGGAGAAGAGAGGAGAGGAGAGGAGAGGAGAGGAGAGGAGAGGAGAGGAGAAGAGAGGAGAGGAGAGGAGAGGAGAGGAGAGGAGAGGAGAGGAGAGGAGAGGAGAGGAGAAGAGAGGAGAGGAGAGGAGAAGAGAGGAGAGGAGAGGAGAGGAGAGGAGAGGAGAGGAGAGGAGAGGAGAGGAGAGGAGAGGAGAGGAGAGGAGAGGAGAGGAGAAGAGAGGAGAGGAGAGGAGAAGAGAGGAGAGGAGAGAAGAGGAGAGGAGAGGAGAGGAGAGGAGAGAAGGGAGCTGAGAAGAGAATAGACATGAGCGGGTCGGATTGCCATTGTGAAGTTTCAAACTGATCAAATTTTGCTACCCAGAAAGCCACACTGAGCCAAATTTTCGTCTCGCATTTCTAATTCATTTTTTGTGTTACCACGCTGCAGTAAAATTGCCTGAAATTTCTATTAAATAAGTATAGGAAGTGAATTTACTCTAACATTCCTTGAAATTTTAGCTAACAGTTCGAGTTCCAGCGGCCAGGATGTTCAAACGAAGTTGTCAATCTTGTCAACTGACAGTAAAAATTTTACTAGAAATTCTTCAACTGGTCCGGAACAGGTGACAGTTGATGTAATTCAGTATTATTCCGTTAAGAAGGACGATTCTGACCAAAAGAGCAACCAACAGAACTACGATTTACAAATGACTGGAATAGACAAAAATGATGGCACAAGCAGTTCGTCTAGAAAATGTAAGTGCAAAATCCGGGTTGCTGAGAGAAGTTCATCCTTACAGGGCTATCATCATGGCCATTCGGAATCTTAGAAAACTGACATGATCATTGGGGATCTATAACCTTGACAGTCATTCGGAGCCGATACTTCTACTTCTTTACCCTACTAAGACATACAGGCTTCTTGCTTACCATCCTTAGACATATCTAGGCTTCTTGCTTACCCTCCTTAGACAATATCTTGGCTTCTTGCTTACCCTCCTTAGACATATCTAGGGTTCTTGCTTACCCTCCTTAGACATATCTAGGCTTCTTGCTTACCCTCCTTAGACATATCTAGGCTTCTTGCTTACCCTCCTTAGACATATCTTGGCTTCTTGCTTACCCTCCTTAGACATATCTTGGCTTCTTGCTTACCCTCCTTAGACATATCTTGGCTTCTTGCTTACCATCCTTAGACATATCTTGGCTTCTTGCTTACCATCCTTAGACATATCTTGGCTTCTTGCTTACCCTCCTTAGACATATCTTGGCTTCTTGCTTACCCTCCTTAGACATATCTTGGCTTCTTGCTTACCCTCCTTAGACATATCTTGGCTTCTTGCTTACCATCCTTAGACATATCTTGGCTTCTTGCTTACCCTCCTTAGACATATCTTGGCTTCTTGCTTACCATCCTTAGACATATCTTGGCTTCTTGCTTACCCTCCTTAGACATATCTAGGGTTCTTGCTTACCCTCCTTAGACATATCTAGGCTTCTTGCTTACCCTCCTTAGACATATCTAGGCTTCTTGCTTACCCTTCCTAGACATATTTAGGGTCCTTACCATCCCAAGACATCCAGGGTCCTTGCTGACCCTCCTAAGACAGTCAATGGTCTTAGCTTTTTCTCCTAAGGCACCTGACGGTCTGTAACGACTTTTTGAACCCACCAGTTAAACAACAGCTCATCGGCTGCTACAACCGAAGCTCGGATCGCGAACCTGTACTGTCTCGTGGACCATTTCTCGATTCGAAATCAATGAATCATAAACTGTGCAGAAATCTTTGCCTAAATCTGCTAGCCAATAAAACCGAACTGATTGTTCATTTCGGCTTGTCGAATGGCATCGAATGTCACTGCGGAGTTGAACTGCACAGTGAGCCGCGATTGAGTAAGTTGAACCTGAGCAAATGCTCGCTTGAATGCCCCGGAGACAGCGGCCAGAAATGCGGAGGCAAAGATGGGATGCTGGTGTATGGGATCAAAAGGGAGCTGAGCGCTGACTGGACAGATATGATCTCCGATTTTAATGAGCTGGTGAGTGATCGCGGGTTGAATTGGGATTTATCAAATTACTCCGATTAATTTGGGATCTGATTGCTTTGGGATCTGATTGACTTGGGATCTGATTGATTTGGGATCTGATTGATTTGGGATCTGATTAATTTGGGATCTGATTGTATTGGGATCTGATTGATTAGGGATCCGACTGATTTGGGATCTGATTGATTTGGGATCTGATTGATTTGGGATCTGATTGATTTGGGATCTGATTGATTTGGGATATAATTGATTAGGGATCTGATTGATTTGGGATTTGACTGATTTGGGATCTGACTGATTTGGGATCTAATTGATTAGGGATCTGATTGATTTGGGATTTGACTGATTTGGGATCTGACTGATTTGGGATCTGACTGATTTGGGATCTAATTGATTAGGGATCTGATTGATTTGGGATCTGACTGATTTGGGATCTGATTGATTTGGGATTTGACTGATTTGGGATCTGACTGATTTTGGATTTGACTGATTTAGGATCTGACTGATCTTGGATTTGACTGATTTGGGATCTGATTGATTTGGGATCTGATTGATTTGGGATATGATTGATTTGAGATCTGATTGATCTGGAAACTGCTTAATGCGGAAACTAAAAGCTTCGTAACCATAAAAACACGATTTCCTAAAACTTTTTCAGAAATGAGATCCAGGAACTGGGAGAATTTAGCCTGATTCAAATGTGTCAAGAAAAGCTATTTGCAGTGACAAGCTGATAAATGCTGCTTCAATAAAAAATAAAAAATGAAATTGTCGATTTAAAGCAGGGTTTGAACTCCTGTTTCTCGTCACGTTTCAATTTGAATTTTTGAAAAGCAAAATATTTTTACTGCAAGTTTTGTAAACAGAAGTGCATAATAGTTTTGCGCACAAAATCCGTACATAATAAATTATAAATTATTAACAAATGGACGGCATTTCATAACTATCTTAGTTTTAACTAAACTGAAATTAGCTATTAGAAATGTTGGTACTTATTCGGTTCGAACTTATCTCAACAGAAGTGAAGTAAATTTAGCTTCCGTGAAATACACACTAATTATTAAACAATCTCATATTCAAAAAATTAAGTCAATCTAAATCAAGCAACTTAAAAAACGTTATTATAATTCTCAAATATAAATGAAAGTTAAAGTGTCTCTTTGGTGATAAGTAAGTAGGCATTATTATTATATCAACTCTGTGTAGTGCTTATTCGAAGAGTAAACATTATATATATAGATGCAAAAATATTTGTTTAAGTACGCACTTCACTACTAATATTAGAGTAAGCTCCCTGCACATCTCGCATCCGATTCTAGATGATGTCAAGCCAGAGAGCGTATCACAGAGCCGCGCCAAATTTAAATAGGTACTCTTTTTATTGAGCTTAATAAAACAAATTAATAATTATATCTGTCAGTTTTGGACGGAGAGCGGAATGTAAAACAAAACAAAACAAATAGAAACCAAAAATTAGAGAACCAGTTTGTGGCGGTGTGTGTGTAGAAAATATATCAGATTGAACGAATTAAATAAAATTACAATATACTTCTAACGCAACAGTTTACTCAAACAAAACACAAGTTTATAAAGCAAGAAGGCACCAGAGCAAAGCATTCACACTACATGAATAGGGTTTTAAACAAACCGTACTTAACAGGAATATTCGAGCAGGCAAAACATTTGACATAAAATTAGTGAATAAAAAATCTTGCAAATTTCTAAATAGATGCTTCAGTAAAACGAAAATTAAACGCTAAATTTTCTATAAGAAATATCTGACTCTCACTTTTAACCATGTCAGAATATTAGACTGTCAGTCTGTCAGGGTCTTATGGGATTTAATTGTCAGACTGTCTGACTCTCCTCACGTGTTTTACTTGTGTCAGACTGTCTGACTCTCATCACGTGTTTTGATTGTGTCAGACTGTCTGACTCTCCTCACGTGTTTTACTTGTGTCAGACTGTCTGACTCTCATCACGTGTTTTACTTGTGTCAGACTGTCTGACTCTCATCACGTGTTTTACTTGTGTCAGACTGTCTGACTCTCCTCACGTGTTTTACTTGTGTCAGACTGTCTGACTCTCATCACGTGTTTTAATTGTGTCAGACTGTCTGACTCTCATCACGTGTTTTGAGTGTGTCAGACTGTCTGACTCTCCTCACGTGTTTTACTTGTGTCAGACTGTCTGACTCTCATCACGTGTTTTACTTGTGTCAGACTGTCTGACTCTCCTCACGTGTTTTACTTGTGTCAGACTGTCTGACTCTCATCACGTGTTTTACTTGTGTCAGACTGTCTGACTCTCCTCACGTGTTTTACTTGTGTCAGACTGTCTGACTCTCATCACGTGTTTTACTTGTGTCAGACTGTCTGACTCTCATCACGTGTTTTACTTGTGTCAGACTGTCTGACTCTCCTCACGTGTTTTACTTGTGTCAGACTGTCTGACTCTCATCACGTGTTTTGATTGTGTCAGACTGTCTGACTCTCATCACGTGTTTTGATTGTGTCAGACTGTCTGACTCTCATCACGTGTTTTACTTGTGTCAGACTGTCTGACTCTCCTCACGTGTTTTACTTGTGTCAGACTGTCTGACTCTCATCACGTGTTTTACTTGTGTCAGACTGTCTGACTCTCCTCACGTGTTTTTTTTTGTGTCAGACTGTCTGACTCTCATCACGTGTTTTACTTGTGTCAGACTGTCTGACTCTCATCACGTGTTTTGATTGTGTCAGACTGTCTGACTCTCATCACGTGTTTTGATTGTGTCAGACTGTCTGACTCTCATCACGTGTTTTGATTGTGTCAGACTGTCTGACAATCAAGCAAAAACTCTGATGGAAATGCTGTCATATACGAGCTATAAAAAAACTGAAAATCCAACAGTGCATTAAGAGTGGGGTGTCTTCTATACTACAGAGCGGTCAGCTGAACTAAAAATATTTTTGTTTAAGAGTCTACTTGACTGGTGAAATAAAAAATGTCACGCTCACTTACTTTATCTCAAAGATTACAGTTTTCGCGTACCGCATGTCTCTTGGAGCCAAAGTCAAAATTTTTAGGTAAACGGCGTCAGTAACTATGCCTTTACACCTCGTTATCTTATTAGTCAAGTAAAAGTAAACAACAGGAGTAACTATCCGTTTGTTTACAAGTCTGAAAGCCTCGCCAGCTGATTAGCAAGGAAAGCTAGTGGCATAAAGGCTCCAATAGAGTCTTACAGAAAATTTAAAATATCGTAAAAGCAGCAACAAATGAAAAGTAAATTATAAAAGAAGCTCAACGCGGCGGCTTCAAACTCGGCGGAGGTTCTTCGCCGCTGCTGCTGATTAGTCGACGACGACCGTTCGAGCGCTGACCGCCGCCGCTGTCAGCGCTGCCTGGTCGACCTCCGACGCCGCCGCCGGCAGACCCAGCAAGGGCGGAGCTGACTCTATAAGCGGCAAACTGCCTGCTCTGCTGCTTCTGGGCCAATCTCTGCAGAGCTTCATTCAGCGCCGCTTCGTCGTAGGCTGTCAACGAGCGAAGATTGCCGCTGGAATTCACGGCGGCAAAGGAGGACGAGGAGTTACCGGCGCCGCCGGCTGCGCCGCTGCCGCCACTGCCGCCGCTGAGGCCCACGCCAACACGACTGGCTGATGGCCGGCTGAGGTGACCTGAGAGTGACAGAGTGAGTCATAGGGAATGAGTCATTTAGAGTGAATCAGAAAGAGTGAATCATAGGAAGTGAGGCATAGAGTGAGTAAACAAAGGAGAGTGTATCACAGAGATTGAAACATAGAGAGTGAATCATGGAGAGAGTGAATCATGGAGAGAGTGAATCATGGAGAGAGAGAATCATGGAGAGAGTGAATCAAGGAGAGAGTGAATCATGAAGAGAGTGAATCATGGAGAGAGTGAATCAAAGAGCGTGAATCCTAGAGAGTGAATCATAGAAAGTGTGAATCAAAGAGCGTGAATCCTAGAGAGTGAATCATAGAGAGTGAATCAGAGAGAGTGAATCAGAGAGAGTGAGTCATGGAGTGAATCACGTGAGTGAGTCATAGAGAATTAATTAGAGAGAGTGAACCAGAGAGAGTGAATCATAGAGTGAATCATAGAGAGTGAATCAGAGAGAGTGAATCAGAGAGAGTTAATCCCAGAGAGTGAATCATAAAGAGTGAATCATAAAGAGTGAATCATAGAGAGTGAAACAGAGAGAGAGTGACCGGAAGTGACACCATAAATTAAACTGATAATCCCGGCTCACCGGAAGCGCTAGACGGCCGTTTCAATCCGGGCGATTGTGAATAAACTTGCACCGCAGTTCGATACGAGCTGCCGAACAGCTCCGCCCCAGATGGACCGAATGTGCCGCTGCCACCGCCGCCGCCGCTGTCTCGTCTCTCCCGTCGATAACTCGACACGGATGAGGAACCCACAATGGAAGCGGAACCGGAAGCCGGATTACCGGAAGTGGACGCTGACGTTGACGCTGATGCGGTTGCCGATGCAGCGGCTGTAGCTGCCGCGGTTGCCGCTGGCGAAGCAATAAACACCCCGGCAGCCTTGTTAACCAGAGTGTAGCTGGTGAGCAGCGACTCCAGCTGGGATTCTTCCGCTAAGCGGAGAAAGCTGGTGAACTGCGGCTCGGGCACTCCGGCTGGGGCACCGTCTGCGTTTGAATTCGCGAGAAAAATATTCGCTTAGCTTTTTGCTACTGTAAGTAGGGTAGTTAGAATATTGAGCAACCAATAAAGTCAGTGAGTTCACAATCACTCACTCTGTGGTTCACTCTCGATATCATTCATTCACTCTGTGATTCACTCTCGATATCATTCACTCTGTGATTCACTCTCGATATCGTCCACTCTGTGATTTACCCTCGATATCATTCACTCTGTGATTCACTCTCGATATCGTCCACTCTGTGATTCACTCTCGATATCAATCACTCTGTGATTCACTCTACAGCTCAATCTCACTCACTACCCAGTTCACTCTAAATTTCATTCTAAATAAGAAAAGCTAGAAAAACTCCAGATTCCTCACCCTCCTGCTGCGGCCTCATCCCCTCGGTGTCCCGAGAGTAGGACCTGACAAAGTCAGCCAGCATGTTAGCCAAGATCCTCTGCCGCTGCCTCAGGCCCAGCCTCCGACTTGGGCCGGCAATTTTCGCTCCAGCAGCCCTGCGCAGAAAGCGCAGCACCAAATCCAGCTGCTCGTTGGCCAGACGATCGGCCTCGTCGCCAGTCGATGGCGGCAGCTGATGATCGGCTAGCAGCCTGCGCTGCACTCGGGTCAGGTAGGCTGCGAACGCTTGGCGAGCCTGCGTGTTTTTGGGTTGTCAATCATCTTTATAGAGATATGCTGACTGTGCTACTGGCAGTAGGCGGATTTGAATATTTAATATAACTCACTGACTAACTAACTGACTGACTGACTGACTAACTGACTAACTAACTAACTAACTAACTAACTAACTGACTAACTAACTAACTAACTAACTAACTAACTAATTAACTAATTAACTAACTAACTAACTAACTAACTAACTAACTAACTAACTAACTAACTAACTAACTAATTAACTAACTAACTAACTAACTAACTAACTAACTAATTACCTAACTAATTGACTAACTGAATAACTAACTAACTAACTAACTGAATAACTAACTAACTAACAAACTGACGAACTAATTAACTAACTAACTAACTAACTAACAAATTAACTAACAAACTGACTAACTAATTAACTAACTAACTAACTAACTAACTAACAAATTAACTAACAAACTGACTAACTAATTAACTAACTAACTAACTAACTAACTAACTAACTAACAAATTACCTAACTAATTGACTAAAAAACTAACTAACTAACTGAATAACTAACTAACTAACTAACTAACTAACTAACTAACTAACTAACTAACTAACTAACTAACTAACTAACTAACTAACTAACTAACTAACAAATTAACTAACTAACTAACTAACTAACTAACTAACTAACTAACTAACAAACAAATTAACTAACTAACTAACTAACTAACTAACTAACTAACTGAATAACTAACTAACTAACTAACTAACTGAATAACTAACTAACTAACAAACTGACGAACTAATTAACTAACTAACTAACTAACTAACTAACAAATTAACTAACAAACTGACTAACTAATTAACTAACTAACTAACTCACTAACTAACAAATTACCTAACTAATTGACTAACAAACTAACTAACTAACTGAATAACTAACTAACTAACTAACTAACTAACTAACTAACTAACTAACTAACTAACTAACAAATTAACTAACTAACTAACTAACTAACTAACTAACTAACTAACAAATTAACTAACTAACTAACTAACTAACTAACAAACTAACTAACTAACAAATTAACTAACTAACTAACTAACTAACTAACTAACTGAATAACTAACTAACTAACTAACTGAATAACTAACTAACTAACTAACTAACAAATTAACTAACCAACTAACTGAATAACTAACTAACTAACTAACTAACTAACTAACAGACTAACTAACTAACTTACTCGGCATTGGATGCTTACCTGCACTTTAGTCATGTTGCCCCCCTGTTTGAGCACGGTCTCGGCGTCAAATGCAGGAGGTTTCACGCTTCGAGCCGCCTGCTGCTGCTGCTTACCAGGCCCAGGCGGAGGCTTATCAGCAGCCTCAGTCTTTGTACCAGCCGCAATATCGACCGCCGCCTGCCCATTAGCCGCGTCGACAACTTCCGGTTCGGGCGTGTCCGGTTTGATCAACTCGCCGCCCCGGAACTCGCCTCGGGGCTGGGCGTGCGGCCCGAACACGGCTGGCCGCTTCGGCGGCAGGCTCTGCGACCGCGACAGCTGGCTGGAGCCGCGGCTGCGCTGCCTGCCGTGCGACGACGATGAGGCGCCCAGCTTCCTTTCGTAGAATAGAGTGCGCTGGGAGGCGGACCGGTACATCCGGTGCACCTTGCGGTGGTGTTCGGAGTGGGAGTCCAGCACAATGGACAGGTTGTCGCTTGAGAGACTGTGCAGTGGCACCTGGGGTGGGGTGGGTAGATAAATAGATAAAAGATTGATTGATTGATTGATAGACAGACAGACACAGACAGACAGACAGACAGGTAGACAGACAGACAGACAGACAGACAGACAGACAGACAGACAGACAGGCAGACAGACAGACAGACAGACAGACAGGCAGGCAGGCAGACAGATAGACAGACAGACAGACAGACAGACGGAAACACAGATAGACAGACAGATAGACAGACACAGACAGACAGACAGACAGACAGACAGGCAGGCAGACAGACAGACAGGCAGGCAGGCAGACAGACAGACAGAGACAGACAGACAGACAGGCAGACAGACAAGCAGACAGACAGGCAGGCAGACAGACAGACAGACAGGCAGACAGACAGACAGACAGACAGACAGACAGACAGACAGACAGACAGACAGGCAGACAGACAAGCAGACAGACAGACAGACAGACTGGCAGGCAGACAGACAGACAGACAGACAGACAGACAGGCAGACAGACAGACAGACAGGCAGGCAGACAGACAGACAGGCAGACAGGCAGGCAGACAGACAGACAGGCAGACAGACAGACAGACAGACACACAGACAGACACACAGACAGACAGACAGGCAGACAGGCAGGCAGACAGACAGACAGGCAGACAGACAGACAGACAGACAGACAGTACCTTGCACTTGGCGCCTGAAGCCTGCGGAGTGGACTTGGCCTGGCGCCAGACATTGGGAAACAGGCGCTGATGCAGCAGCAGGTTGTTGGGGCTGAGAGTCTGCAGGAAGCCGCTGTACGCCTCCCAGCTGTCTGGCGTGGGGAAAATCCGCAGCCAGCCGCCGCGCCGGTGGAATTCTTCCCGACACCGGCGAATCATTCGGACCTCCTCGGCGCTGAGCGGCGGGGCGGTACCGGGGGCGGAGGCAGCTGCAGCGCCCGATGACTGCTGCCGCTGGTGCAGCGGGCCCTGCTGCTGGTGCCAGCCGCCGAGGCGAGTGGCTGACAGGGACCGCAGGGAGCTGGCAGAGCCAGGGCGACTCATTTGAGCTTGCCGACTCCTGGCGACGGAATGGGAGAAGTTGGAATTAGGTTGTAAATCAAAAGATCCCGAATCCCGATAAATAAATCACTGATCCTAACAGCACAAGTTGATTTTATAGAAATCCGAAAAGGGCGAGTATTCGAATACTTAGTAAAATCCCAACAACTCGAATCATCTAGTGAAATCCCAAATCCCAACAGCTTGAATCCTAAAGAAATCCAAAATCCCAACGACTCGAGTCTTCTAGTGACATCCCAAATCCCAAATCCCAACAGCTTGAATCTTCTAGCGAAATCCCAAATCCCAACAGCTTGAATCTTCTAGCGAAATCCCAAATCCCAACAGCTTGAATCTTCTAGCGAAATCCCAAATCCCAACAGCTTGAATCTTCTAGCGAAATCCCAAATCCCAGCAGCTTGAGTCTTCTAGCGAAATCCCAAATCCCAAAAAACTCGAATCTTTTAGTGAAAGCCCAAATCCCAATAAACTCGAATTATCTAGTGAAATCCCAAATCCCAATAAACTCGAATTATCTAGTGAAATCCCAAATCTCAAATCCCAACAGCTTGAATCCTAAATAAATCCCAAATCCCATAGTACCGGTACCGATGGCATGTTAAAAAAATCCCCCAAAAATCGACATAGTTTCAAATCAGTAGAAATTTCCATAGAAGTTTCCCACCTAGCAGCGGACACCGGGCTGTCCCTGGAGCCGGAGCCGCTCCCCGCCGCGGTGGATCTGCCAGAAGTGGTGTGCAGCTGCCGCAGCATTGGGTCGTGGCAGACAAACCCAACTAAAGACAACAAATCGCTGAGCATGTGACATTTGATCTTGAAATCCAATGGAGAATCGCAGGCCAACGACGGACTCAAGTTGACCTCAAGTAGCCAGGGCCGAAGCGTGTCGTCTATGATGATGTCGAAGCCATACAGTTCAAAGCAGTTGCCTTTGTGAGGCTGGAACATTTTGCAGGCAGACGCGATGGGCATCTCCACGCTGAGGATGGCCTTCACGATCACGTCTTCCAGGCGCATCATCAGCGCTGACGTGTCGTGGCCTTCGGACTTCAGGTACCTGAGTGCGCGTGTGTGGGGGGAATCTCGGGGTTTAGGGGAATCTTGGGATGTGGAGGAATCTTGGAGTGTGGGGGAATCTTGGGATGTGGGGGAATCTTGGAGTGTGGGGGAATCTTGGGATGTGGGGGAATCTTGGAGTGTGGGGGAATCTTGGGATGTGGGGGAATCTTGGAGTGTGGGGGAATCTTGGAGTGTGGGGGAATCTTGGGGTGTGGGGGAATCTTGGAGTGTGGGGGAATCTTGGGGTGTGAGGGAATCTTGGGGTGTGGGGGAATCTTGGGGTGTGGGGGAATCTTGGGGTGTGGGGGAATCTTGGGTGTGGGGGAATCTTGGGGTGTGGGGGAATCTTGGGGTGTGGGGGAATCTCGGGGTGTGGGGGAATCTTGGGTGATTGTGGGGACTCCCATGGTGATTGGGGGAATCCCATGGTGATGGGGGAATCCCATGGTGATTGGGGGAATCCCATGGTGATTGGGGGGAATCCCATGGTGATTGTGGGGAATCCCATGGTGATTGTGGGGAATGTCAGGGGAATCCTGGAGTGATTTGGGGAATCCCTGGGTGATTAGAAAGCTACATTTCTGTTTGCATTAAGTGATCAGGAAATTACAATTCAGATTTTGAATGAGACAATTTAGACGCAAAATTGCTCACCGGAGCAGCGCTCCTAGCGACCACTTGTTGCCGTAGTCTTCAACATCTGCATCGTCGTTTTGCACATACTCTTGATTCTTCTTATTAACGCTATAGTTGGTGAGGTGCATGCACTGGTTGCGGCTGTACTTCAGTGCCGCTTGATATTTCACGGTGGCAAACCTGGCCAGGCCCTCCTCGTACATGTAGATAACCAGCGGGTCATACGAGGTCACGGCTACGTAGATTCGCAGATCAAATTTGAAGCCGTCAACTACCAGGGGATTGGCAACGTATTTGCAGACCACCAGCTGATCGTCCAGCGGGATCTGGTCTGGGTGAGTAGCAATGAAAATGCCCCTGCCTCTACTAGAAGCAATTGGCTTCACAATAAACGGACCCTTGTCTTTCAGATAGTAGGTGCAAAATTCTTGAAATTCAGCGGGAAATATGAATGTCGGCGGGACAAAGTCGAAATGTTTGACACCTTTGAGTTGTTGAAGGCGTTGCACATTTTTGTAGAGCCGATCTTTTCGAGTGAGCTCGTAGGACCTGGGGAAATGGTTGACCTTCTGGAATTCGCTCAAACTGCGCAGAACGTAGGGCTTGAGGTGGCTGCCAGTCCACATCAGGTTGAAATCCGAGCTGTTTGGGTGAGTCTCGTGGAAGCCATGTGACACCAAGATTGTCTTGAGCAGCTTGCAGTCGGTCTTGATAATTTTGAAGGCCATGTGATATTTTTCGCCAACACTGCGAAACTGAGGATCTCGGCGTTCCACGGCGTGAGGGGAAAATATGAATATTGGGAACTTTTTGTTTGGCCCGCACCATACTATGCAGGGCATGTCGGCATCTTTCACGATTATAGGCTCTTCTGTGGTCTCTGTTGCATCGTCCGCCTCTTCCTCGGCTTCGTCATCTTGGACTAGCTCGCTCAGGTCCTCTGAAGACTCATCAGCACCAGCTGCAGACATTCGAGCCAAGTGGTCCTGGATTTATAGATGACACTAAGCAAGTACTAGCAAAGCTTGCTGAAGAGAGAAATTTTGTTAAACAAATTGATTGAAAAAATATTTACATCATATACATCATATTATTGTGACAAATTTACCTGTCTATAATATTTTAAAAAACTATAAAAATATTATTAAGAACAAAATATATATAGTAAAGTTATTTCTTAACATTACCACTGGGACTAGAAATAGAAATAATGCTTTAGTTTAGAATGACTATGTATATTTTTGCATACTATGCAACTCAAAGATCAAAAAGTATTTATTTACAAATAAAGTGTAGCTGGTAAAATTGCTAAAACAAAACAGAAATTGAGAAATATCATGTTATATAATATATGCTTTCTTGTTTCTTATGTCTGCTTTTGTGTGTTCTTTAACAAAAAAGATCCTCCTTGTTTTTATCGTTGCTTGTTTAAGTTAGTTAAGTCCAGTGGCGTAGGGAGGGGGGGATCAGGGGGGATGTATCCCCCCCGAAGAGCCTGACCAAAACTTTTTTGTTGCACTTTTTCGCTATACATGCTACCATGTGAGCACTTTTACCTTGGTGTATCCCCCCCCGAAGGAAATTCACCTTGGTATATCCCCCCCCGTAGGAAATTCCTGGCTACGCCCCTGGTTAAGTCCCTCACTATCAACGTAAGTTTTAGGTGTTTGCCATTTACATACGAATAATGAATGCAGATAATAATAGCATGATATCCTCCATATACTAAAAATGGTTTATCGGTATCTATAATCTATCTAGTAGTAGGTAGTATGACACTCAAAATATAAAACCTCAAAAATACTGACATAAGATTTGACCTAGCGATCAGAAAAGGAAACAAAAATACAACTATTTACGAGTGATCGTTGAAGTTAGGCGATTTGAGCTCAATACAGCTAACAATTTTGAGTAAAGTAAAGTACAGATGGGAATGATGATACAGTACAAGTTGCGAGAAAATGTGGCATATTTTACTGGACTGAAAATTTGGTAATGCTATCTGTCTGTCAGTTATAACTATGCCCTGAAGTTAAGTCAGTAAAAAAACAAAGTTTACTGGTACGGTGAAATAGTTAAAAGACAAAAAATATCGCAAAAAATTATGCGTGACTATAAAATGTGTTAAATTTCAGAAAAATGCTTATTTAACTTTGAAAAAATCGTGTTCTTTTCTAGAAAACAGACATTGAGTGCATTGCATTGCACTTGCTTGCACAGTACGCAACGTAGGTTTAGCGGAATAAGAAATATAAAATAAAATTATCTTTTGTTTTGCATTCTGCTATTTATTTATATAAATTAAAGCCCATTGAATTTTGCTAGTTTCGACTTGTGAAAATAGAATTTTCTAGCTAGGTAGGTCAGGTGTATAGATAGTATTTATAGTAATATAGGCCTAGTCAAGTCAGCAAGGATAGGCCTAGAAGTTTTAATTATTCTTAATTAGTGCTCTTACCTATTTTTTTTCTACAAATGTCTTGATTGTTTATTTAATTAATTAACATATGAAAGATTTCTTGTAATTTCACAAATATATTTTAGATTAGACATAGCATTTTAATTTTTTCTAATAGCTCAAACCCCCTGTCCTATGCTTAGCTTGTCAAGTAACTAATTAAAAAATTCACATTAGGCTAGAAATCATAGTTGTGCAGACAGTGTTAAATTACCTTTAATATGGCCCCAGACAATAATAATTCTACTACTGCCACTCTTCATCTGCCATGTGATGATATTATTCAATTCAAGGTAAGAGCTTGACTAAGGCTGAGCCATAGGCCTAGTTCTAGAATCTAGTATATTGATACTGTATAACTAGGCCTATATATAGACTATATCTATAGTATCTGTATTTGTAGCTAAAAGTTATTAAATTTTTAAGAATTATTACTTTTAGCTTAGGTTATAAAAGCTATAAAAGTAGACCTACAAAAGTTAAAATTGGGCCAATATTTATCAGTTTTTAATATAATATCAAGGGATGATTAAGTCCTAGATACTAGAGATTAGGGATTTAAGGAATAAAGAAATATCTATATTGTGTCCTAGGCCTAGCAGTAGCACTCTAGTAGTAGTATAATTAAGTAGATAAAAAGGCTAAAATCAAAATGAATATTTAACTTTTAATATGATAGAGCTCCTAAGTCTCTAAGCCAAAGAGTAAAACAAAAATGTTATACATTATACTGTTTGTACATTGTGTAATTGAGATAATAGGAGCTAAGGGTAAGATGAATATAGGCCTAATCCTAACCATTTTTTATATTTTAGCTATTTTTATTGGCATATTGCTGTCAATCATTCTTTAGTCTTTTATCATTATTATAGATTATCATAGGCCTAATAAATGATAAAATAACTATTTTCATTGCTATTTGGTTTGATATCATTTAAAGTTATGGTAAATTAGGCCCCTAAATGAATTAGTAAAGATTATACTAGGCCCCCTATTTAGACAAATATTTAATTCTTAATATTTATTTTAATTAAAGAAAGAACAAATTTTATTTAGTCTTAAATATAATAAATAATAAAATATAATTAAAGTATAATACTTTAGAGCAATACCAGTCTCTTAGTAAACAGCTTTAAGTATAAGTGTAGACATACATGCGCAACAGTCGGCCAAGTCGTCCGATTCAGCCAACTGATTTGGCGGCCAACCAAGGAAGTCGCAAAAATGCCCACCTGAAAAAATACCAAAGTCGTAGTACTAAGTAGCTGATGAGGCATTTTGACTAAATAAGACAGTCATAGTTACTTCTGCCCTTTACCCAAATTTGCATTTGGCTTTTTTATATGTAAGTCGCATTTTTGGCCAAAAACTACATCACATTTTTGTTAAAACTAAGTCGCATGGCCGACCGAATTTTGGAGGTTGCGCATGTATGAGTGTAGATCAGTTATATCAATTATAGTAAAAGGCAATACCATTACTATATAATTTGACTATATTGTTTTTGCTTATTAGTGATATTGATTAGGCCCCCCTATGTTATATTAATTTGTATACAAGTTATTAAAAGTGGTTTTAAATGTGTTTCAATATCACTCATTATTGTCAATGTTATATAGTTTTACAAGATAATCCCAAGCTTGTATACTATATGTTTAGTTGGGTTATGTCCAAATCATATATATCAATAAACAAATAGAAGCCCAATGCACTAAGCAGTAGAAAAGGAACATAGCATAGTATAATTAATAGTATTTTAGATAATAGCATACAAACAATTCTTGGCTTCCTAAGCTACCTACTATATGCTAGGTTATAAATACAGCATATGACTATTTAAGACCTTGTCATATTAATTAATAATATATATTATAGATACAATCCACAGACTAGAATTAAAAAAGTCACTATCAAAATTAACTTTTTCTTGCCTTTTGAAACTTATGAGGAGGCCTATATTAATGATAAGTTAATTTTCAAAAACAATTTCAACATAAACCTATTATGTTCATTTTCATAATGAGTTAATGAAATTGTCAATTGTGTTTACAAATTGAAATAATAAATCTGTTTATCCTTTATAGTAAACAATCAATAGCAATAAATTTGTAGGTCAACACAATTGTTTTGCTAAGATATAGCTTTTGTAAACACTTAATTTAAAAAAAATTAATTTTTATTTTTTGTTACTGTTGGCTCATTACTGATATAACATCAAGATCATTTGTTGAAGAAAATCCTAAATAATAAATGTAGGGAATTAGGGGAAATCACAGGTAATTTTGAGGAAGAAAATCACTGGTAATTAGGATAAGACATTCACAGGTAATTAGGGGGGGGGAATCACAAGTTATTAGGGAAAGAAACTTATAGATAACTACATAAAGGCATTCACAGGTAATTAGGGGAAATCACAGTTAATTTGAGGAAGAAAATCACAGATAATTATAAGAAGGCAATCACTGGTAATTAGGGGAAGAAAATCACTGAAAATCTTTAATAATAAACTTATAATGTCTATGATTTGTAACTTAAGTAATAAAACTGAAAAGCAAATAGCTATAATACTTTTATTACACAGTATGATTAAAAAACACTTATATATCACTCCTTAGACATATGCATGAAAATTCTAGCATGTATGAAATAACATAGACTATGGTAAATGTAGTAGCAAATCTGACAAATATAGATTTTATTCTTAGTTTTAACAGGGCAAAAAGTGGGAAAAAATATTCTTTTCATTATTTTAAAAATAGTTGAAAATTAAAACTGATCTATAGACAAGAATTGAATTTGTAAGTACAAAGTTATATGTTATTTTTTATATATATTTTTGTGAGGTATGCATTTTTAATCGCAACCAAAATTCACCTAGAAGCAGCTTGAGTCTGCTCGGAAGGTTGACGATCGGATTCAAAATGAGCTCAACAGTCGCCTGCCAGCTTCCGCTTATTTTCGTTCCAAAGTTGATCCCCGGCGCGTCTGTCAGGAGCTGTTTGAATCGCTGCGGTGCGCCCACTCCAGCCGGGAGATGGCAATTAAACGGTGCATCAGCCTCACGGAGCAGGAGGTTCGATCTATGCTGGGCGAGGCTGGTCAGGACAGAGCTAAGGGCGGTGCTGCGACTGGGACTGCCTCTGGCGCTATTGGCAAATCGCAGTCAAGGTCAGGCTTAAATCAAGGGGATTGTTGCTTATCAAGTTCAGTAATGAACACAATCCTAGCAAGTCCTGAATTTTATGTAACTGGGCAACTTCTACATTCCCAAGATCCTTATTTGATGGGCCATATTTCCAAATCCTCAGTTGCTGGGCCATATTTCCAAATCCTCAAATGCTGGGCCAGCCTCCCAGATCCTCAGTTGCTGGGCCAACCTCCCAGATCCTCAGTTGCTGGGCCAGCCTCCCAGATCCTCAGTTGCTAGGCCAGCCTCCCAGATCCTCAGTTGCTGGGCCAGCCTCCCAGATCCTCAGTTGCTGGGCCAGCCTTTCAGATCCTCAGTTGCTAGGCCAGCCTCTCAGATCCGTCACCCACAACACGTCACCATCCAAAACTCGTTTCCCACTCCCCAACGAAAATATGTCACTGCAGGCTGCGCCAGCTCCGCAACGACCTATACGAAGAGGAGATAATCCAGCGCAACACTTACAAATTTCTATACGAACGCTGCCGGGATATCTACGTGCCAACTGACCTGCCATCTGACCTGAGATTCTCGTGAATTCTCGAAACAGATGGAGCCGCAATCGCTTCCCACATATCTTATTATAAAACGGCCTTGTCTCAAAGGAATTACTTTTTCTAATTAAACCCGATGAAAACGTCGATTGTTTCCAACTCGTACATTTGCTCTTATAGACTACTGTTAGTAACGTGTGTAGCTAGCAGGTTTTCTAATATGCAAATCATTTTTTTCTTAGACGTTTCTAAACTCCCTTAAATACCATATGTTTATTTTAGCTCCGTAATGTTCCACCTAAAAATTATGTGTAGATCATTCATCATAATATAATGAAAAATCTTTCGGGGTCACATTATGCGACCAAACTTTATTGAAATTAAAAAGTAGAATTTTTATTACTTATTGACATTTATTTTTCGTTTTTCAGCTAGCTTAGGGTTTTTTGTCACCATGCTAATTTTAAGTAGTATTGTAGGTTAGTTTTTCTGTGAAAGAAAACCGGACTAATTCGGTATTTTACTCGTAGGTACAACCCATAATATAATTAGCATAATCGTTTAGACTACTTAGCTAATAAGTAGTTTGAACGAATATTATTTTCTAAAAAGTTAACGAACTACTACTAAGTAGTATCTGTTTAAGATATAAATTAATTATCCCTCCTAGTAGTTGGATTTGTACTTTTGTAGTTGTAGTTACAGTATAGAGATAAATTTTTTAATGCTGTAAAATTTTTGCATGGCTCAGCAGACGCGAACTCGTAGCGGTGTTGCTACCAGTGCCGATGTTATTCACTTTGCTGGCGACAGCTCTTTTAGTAATATGGTACGGTCTTTTGTCATTTATTGATAAACTACGCTAATTTCTTTTGTTTCAAAATTACAAATCTAAGTGCTAATAATGGTAATTTATTTTTTTATTTTAGGACTGTGATAAACGGCTGAAACTTCCAAAAAAGTGAGTTATTTAACTTTTCTAAAAATAGATCTTGAAGTACTATTACTATAACTCTATTAGTACATTTGTTAAAGTGCATTTAATAAAGTACACTAGTTGATTTGTATCAATACATAAGGATATTATTGCTTTTTCTTTCAGAACATTGGTTAATTAGGTACATTCATATAATTCAGTTACTAAAGTACACGATTTAAGCAGTATAGTCAGGAAACTCTATTAAAGTACATTTGTTAAAAGTGTCTTGAAAAGTACATTCATTAAAGTGCATTTTATTTGGTTAAAGTGCATTGAAGAAAAGTGCATCTATTTAAGTGCATTGGAAAAGGACATATGTGAAGTGCATTAAAAAGTTAATTTCACACCCTTTATGTTCTTTTTGTAGAACTGGTTTCGTGTATGACGAACGCATGACGTTGCACAGACACGATTGGAATCCGAAATTTAATGAAGCCCCGGAACGAATCACCACCACCCATGCCAGGCTGTGCGAACTGGGATTGGTGCAACGATGCGAGCGTATTAGTGTGAGGATTTGTCTGTGGTTACTATGCTTGTTGCTAGGGTGTTCGTTTTGGTTTCTATTCCTATTGCTAGACTTAATCGCTGCTGTGAATCGCTAAGGGGTGACTCTTTTGTGACTTTTAAACAATTCAAACGACTGCAATGTGACGGAGAGGCGGCTGTTGAGTCAGTAGAGTGCATCACGCGAGTTGCAGAATCGTAAGAGAGTCGCTAAATGCGAAATGCGATTTTAATTCATCAAGTGACGCAGATGTGCTTTAGAGGCAACCCTACAGTCCCAGAGTCGTTCCAGAGTTGCAGACCATAAATCATCCTAAATGGAAACTTACGCGACTGTTTGGCAACTTTTACCGTGACATCTCATCGATTAAGAGTCTTTTAAATTCAATTCTTTTCTATTTTACTTGTGTTGTCTAAAACGGCTCTGGGACGCTTCTTGGCCAAGATATCGTTTTCACATTGGAATCCGCGATTTTTTTGTAATCTATCTCAGGCTGAACCAATCACCGACGAAGACATCCTGCGGTTGCACTCGCCCGAATTGCTGCAACTATTAAAAGACAGTCAGCAGATGAGCGACGAGGAACGATGCAAACTAAGAGAGAAATTTGACGAGGCTCCGCTTAGTGTGGTAATTAGTCGTAGAAACCATAATTGCTGTCAAATCAATTTACTGATAACTTTCTATTTAGCCTACTTCCAGTAGAGTTAATAAAATTTTTTTAAACAAAAATTTGTTTTCACTTTAGCACACGCACGATGCGGCCCGTCTATCAGCCGGCGGTTTGCTAAAACTGACCCAAGCTGTTCTGGATGGCGAGTTATTAAACGGATTCGCTCTGATCAGGCCGCCCGGGCATCACGCTATGCGCGATGATTTCAATGGATTCTGCTATCTTAATAATGTTTGCTTGTCGGCGTTGAAAGCGCTGTCTAGTTCCGGTGGAAAGAGGTTCGATTTCTGTCATAGTTATGAATTCTTCGGTGGCTATTTATTGATACTTTGATTTTGGGGAATCCTTTGTATAGCTTTGTTAAATATCGTGTCTATTTATAGCTCTGTGGCTGTAATTCCGTGTCTATTTATAGCTCCTTGGAAATCCCGTGTCTATTTATAGCTGTTTGGGAATCGCGTACCTATTTATAGCTCTTTGGAAATCCCATGTCTATTTATAGCTGTTTGGGAATCGCGTATCTATTTATAGCTCTTTGGAAATCCCATGTCTATTTATAGCTGTTTGGGAATCGCGTATCTATTTATAGCTCTTTGGAAATCCCGTGTCTATTTACAGCTTTTTGGGAATCATGCGTCTATTTATAGCTGTTTGGGAATCCCGGATCTATTAATAACTTTTTGGGAATCCCTTGTTTATTTATAGCTCTTTGGGAATCCTGTGTCTAATGCTGCTTGGTGAATCCCGTATCGGTTTCATACCATTGGCACCATATGTCTGCTACAAGATGAATTTTCCTCAAATCTCCCCAAACCGGCTTCCCAACCAGAATCCTGATCGTAGACTGGGACGTGCACCACGGTCAGGGCATTCAGCAGGCGTTCTACAACAGCTCCGATGTGCTGTACATCAGCATCCACCGCTACGAGCGCGGCGAGCATTGGCCAAATCTTCGCGAAGGCGACTACGATTTTGTTGGCATTGGCAACGGCCTTGGTTACAATGTGAACGTGCCGCTGAATGAAATTGGCTTGTCTAATGCGGAATATTTGGCCATATTTCATAATTTAATACTGCCTATTGCTACAGAGGTTTGTTATTAACTTATTGATTGATCAAGTTGAATTAGAGGTTTCGAAATGAGATTAGAGCTTGGTAGATGAGATTGGAGCTTGTGAGATGAGATTGGAGCTTGTGAGACGAGATTGGGGCTTGTGAGATGAGATTGAAGCTTTTAACATGAGATTGGAGCTTGTGAGATGAGATTGGAACTTGTGAGACGAGATTGGGGCTTGTGAGATGAGATTGAAGCTTGTAACATGAGATTGGAGCTTGTGAGATGAGATTGGAACTTGTGAGATGAGACTTGCGCTTGTGAGATGAGATTGGAGCTTGGAAAATGAGATTGGAGCTTAAAGTTAAAATTGGAGCTTGCTAGATGAGATTGGAGCTTGGTAGATGAGATTAGGGCTTGTGAGATAAGATTGAAGCTTGTGAGATGAGATTGGAGCTTGTGAGATGAGATTGTGGCTTGTGAGATGAGATTGAAGCTTGTGAGATGAGAATGGAGCTTAGAAAATGAGATTGGAGCTTAGAAAATTAGATTGGAGCTTAAAGATGAGATTGGAGCTTAAAGATGAGATTGGAGCTTAAAGATGAGATTGGAGCTTGGGAGGATGAGATTGGAGCTTAAAGATCAGATTGGAGCTTTGGAGGATGAGATTGGAGCTTGAGATGACATTGAAGCTTGAGATGACATTGAAGCTTAGGATATGAGATTGGAGCTCGGGGATGAGATTGGAGCTCGGGGATGAGATTGGAGCTCGGGGACGAGATTGGAGCTCGGGGATGAGATTGGAGCTTTGGAGATGAGATTAAAGCTTGGGAGATGAGACTGAAGCTTGGGAGCTGAGAATGGAGCTTGGAAGATGAGATTAGAGCTTGAAAAATGAGATTGGAGCTTAGAAGATGAGATTGGAGCTTGGAAGATGAGATTGGAGCTTGGGAGATAAGATTGGAGGTTGTGAGTTGTGAGATGAGATTGGCGCTTGTGATGACAGACTACACATAGTACGAGTAACTCGAATAACTCTATTTCACTTCAGTTTTCACCGGATCTGGTGTTTGTATCAGCTGGATTTGACTGTGCCATCGGTTGTCCTTTGGTGAGCTGTGGTTGCTATGCCCGCATTGTTAGTGTATACAGATTTTATTCTTTCATACCAAAGAGAATTTCGAACTAAATTTCAGGGCGAAATGCGGATTCATCCAGCCTGTTTCGCTCATTTTACTCATTATTTGATGTCGCTGGCCAATGGTCGCATTGTGATAGCTTTGGAGGTGAGTAACGTCTGCAGGTATAGGGAAGTAACACAGAAAAGGGTTGGAGGATCGTAAACATTGGGGAAGAATCACGGGTAATTAGGGGAAGACAATCACACTTAATTAGGGGAAGACAATCACAGGTAATTCGGGGGGATCACTGGTAATTAAGGGAAGACAATCACACTTAATTAGGGGAAGAAAATCACACTTAATTAGGGGAAGACAATCACAGGTTATTAGGGGGAGGAAATCACACGTAATTAGGGGAGAATCGAGATTACTTTCATTCAAATTCTATTCCCAATTTCCGCAGGGAGGCTATTGTCTCTCTTCCCTAAGCGAAGGCGTTGCCATGACAGTCAGGACGCTATTAGGCGACGCTTGTCCCCGGCTCGAGGCCCTGGGCGAGCCGTCGGATAGCTTCAAAGAGACTTTGCTGAACTGCCTGACAGCTTTGAGGCCGTATTGGAAATGCCTGCGAATGCAGGGCTCCACTGGTGACATGTTGATTCCGGATATATCGCATCTCAGCTTGAATTCAACGTGAGTTCGAAATTATAATTATGGCTAATTTGCAACGCACTTTTGAGATAAGTGTCCAAAAGATGCGTCTAGAGTCAAATAAAAGATGAACTGTGCCGCAGACAGACAGACAGACAGGCAGGCAGACAGACAGACAGACAGACAGGCAGACAGGCAGGCAGACAGGCAGACAGACAGACAGACAGGCAGGCAGGCAGACAGACAGACAGACAGGCAGACAGGCAGGCAGGCAGACAGACAGGCAGACAGACAGGCAGGCAGACAGACAGGCAGACAGACAGACAGACAGACAGGCAGACAGACAGGCAGACAGACAGGCAGACAGAGTGACAGTCACACAGACAGACAGAGTGACAGACACAACACAGACACACATCGCCACTGAACTCCTTGAACTCCAGCCACGCCACCAAGCTGAAGTATCCGTGGGTGGAGTACAATCCAGAGCTCACTCCTGAGCAACTAGTCGCCTTCGCCAAAGAAGTCGACCGCCTCACAGCCCTTGCCGACCTTCGACCTGCCGATTCCGACGCTAATAATTGTCGCACCTGTCTGGCTTACGACGGTAAAATGTGCAGACACGAGAACCTGCTAGACCGGAGCCACCCGGAACTGCCTAGGCGCATTGTGTACATTTACGATCAGTTGTGCGCCAAAGGCCTGTCTGGACTGTGCCGATTTGCCAGCTCGCGCAGATGCACAGACGAAGAGGCGATGCTGTTTCATACTCGCGACAATCTTGACATGATGGCCGCTTGGAGAAATTTGAACTCGGAGAGCGACAGATTTGCCGAGTTGCAAAGTCGATTTGATTCACTTTATGTGCATCCGGTGAGATGTTTAAAACTGTAATTAACCTGTCTGTAAACCTTGTAAAATTCTTGTCTATTACATAGGAGTGAAATTTCTCAAATCTTTAGGGGAGAGATTTCCAAGTCTGTCTCATTGTGTCAGTGTGAGATTTCCAAGTCTGTCTCAGTCTGTTACTGTGAGATTTCCCGAATCCTTAGAGGTGAGATTTCCCGAATCCTTAGAGGTGAGATTTCCTGAATCATTTGGGGTGAGATTTCCTGACTCCTTAGAGATGAGATTTCCCGAATCCTTAGAGGTGAGATTTCCCGACTCCTTAGATGTGAGATTTCCCGAATCCTTAGAGGTGAGATTTCCCGAATCCTTAGAGGTGAGATTTCCCGAATCCTTAGAGGTGAGATTTCCCGAATCCTTAGAGGTGAGATTTCCCGAATCCTTAGGGGTGAGGTTTCCCGAATCCTTAGAGGTGAAATTTCCCGAATCCTTAGAGGTGAGATTTCCCGAATCCTTAGAGGTGAGGTTTCCCGAATCCTTAGAGGTGAGATTTCCACGTTTTTCTCAATCTTTTACTGTGAGATTTGCAAGTGTGTCTCATTATGTCAGTGTGAGATTTCCAAGCTTGTCTCACTCTGTTGGGTGAGATTTCTAAGGTATCTGCCACTTCCTAAGGCGGAGATCCAATACTAGCCCAATCTAATTGGGATGAGAGTTGATCCAGTCGAAGAACCGCAACCGATTTTTCAGCTGTCGTACGATGCCGCTCAGCTGAGCTGCGGCACTCTGCTCTCAGTGGTGGAAGAAGTTTGCTCCGGCCGCAGTAGAAACGGTTACGCAATAGTCCGCCCGCCTGGGCATCACGCAGAATCCGACAAGCCTCGAGGCTTCTGCTTCATCAACAATGTAGTGGTGGCGGCTCGTTACGCTCAGACTAGGCATTCTAATAGAGTACGCCGCGTACTTATCCTAGACTGGGACGTGCATCACGGCAACGGAGTTCAAGACGCTTTCTATAGTGACGACTCTGTGCTGTACATCAGCCTTCACCGCTACGACTTTGGCCGCTTCTATCCTGGTAGTAGCGGCGCTAAGGAGAATGTCGGCTGCGACAAAGGATTGGGGTACAATGTTAATGTGCCCTGGAATGTGAGTCAGTTCTAATGTTATGGTAGTGGGTCCGGATTCTGGGTCAAGAGGGCCAGATTCTGGGTCAGTGAGTCTAGATTCTGGCTCAATGGGCCCAGATTCTGGGTCGGTGAGTCTAGATTCTGACTCAATGGGTCCAGATTCTGGGTCGGTGAGTCTAGATTCTGGATCAAGGGGGCCAGATTCTGACTCAATGGGTCCAGATTCTGGGTCGGTGAGTCTAGATTCTGGATCAAGGGGGCCAGATTCTGACTCAATGGGTCTAGATTCTGACTCAATGGGTCCAGATTCTGGGTCAAGGGGTGCAGCTGGGTCAGTGGGATAAAGATCCTGGGTAAATGAATCCAAATTCTGGGTCAGTGAGTCTAAATTCTAGGTCAATGGGTTAAGAGTGTGGGTCAATGGGTCCAGATTCTGGGTCGGTTAGTCCAGATTCTGGGTCAGTGGGATGAACGTTCTGGGTCGGTTAGTCCAGATTCTGGGTCAGTGGGATGAACGTTCTGGGTCGGTTAGTCCAGATTCTGGGTCAGTGGGATTTAGATTCTGGGTCAGTGAGTCTATATTCTAGGTCAAGGGACACAACTTCTGGGTCAGTAGGATTTAGATTCTGTGTCAGTGAGTCTATATTCTGGGTCAAGGGAAACAACTTCTGGGTCAGTAGGATTTAGATTCTGGGTCAGTGGGATTTAGATTCTGGGTCAATAGATACAGATTCTGGGTCAGTAAGTCCAGATTCTGGGCCAGTGGGGATTAAGATTGTGGGTCAGTCAATGAAAACCTCAGGATTCCAATGATCAATCATAAAGTCACCCGTCCCCAAGTTGAATTCTCAACCTCAACTTTGCCCCCACCCACCTGCACTCTCAAATGCACAGGGCAGAGTCGGGGACGCCGAGTACTTGGCCGCTTTCCACCACATTGTGCTGCCAATTGCTCAGTCGTTCAATCCCGACCTGGTCCTGGTCTCCGCTGGCTTCGACGCAGCAGTTGGCGACCCGCTGGGCGGATTAAAGGTCACCCCTGCCTGCTACGGTCACCTGACTCACCTGCTGTGCGGCCTGGCTGGTGGGCGGGTCGTGCTGGCGCTGGAGGGCGGCTACAATCTGGCGTCTATTGGCGAGGCCTCGTGCCATTGTGTGGCTTCTCTGCTGGGCCTGCCGCCCCTGCAGCTGCCCAAGCAGCTGGTGCCCAATGTTCAGTGAGCTGATGGGTTCTATTCGCATTCTATCCAGATTCTATCCAGATTCTAATCGGGTTCTATCCAGATTCTAATCGGGTTCTATCCAGATTCTAATTAGATTCTATCCAGATTCTAATCGGATTCTATCCAGATTCTAATTAGATTCTATCCAGATTCTAATCGGATTCTATCCAGATTCTAATTAGATTCTATCCAGATTCTAATCGGATTCTATCCTGATTCTAATCTGATTCTATTCAGATTCTAATCGGATTCTATCAAGATTCTAATTGGATTCTATCCAGATTCTAATCGGATTCTATCCAGATTCTAATCGGATTCTATCCAGATTCTAATCGGATTCTATCCAGATTCTAATCGGATTCTATCCAGATTCTAATTAGATTCTATCCAGATTCTAATTTGATTCTATCCAGATTCTAATCGGATTCTATCCAGATTCTAATCGGATTCTATCCAGATTCTAATCGGATTCTATCCAGATTCTAATCGGATTCTATCCAGATTCTAATCGGATTCTATCCAGATTCTAATCGGATTCTATCCAGATTCTAATTAGATTCTATCCAGATTCTAATCGGATTCTATCCAGATTCTAATCGGATTCTATCCAGATTCTAATCGGGTTCTATCCAGATTCTAATCGGATTCTATCCAGATTCTAATCGGATTCTATCCAGATTCTAATCGCATTCTATCCAGATTCTAATTAGATTCTATCCAGATTCTAATTAGATTCTATCCAGATTCTAATCGGATTCTATCCAGATTCTAATCGGATTCTATCCAGATTCTAATTGGATTCTATCCAGATTCTAATTGGATTCTATCCAGATTCTAATCGGATTCTATCCAGATTCTAATCGGATTCTATCCAGATTCTAATCGGATTCTATCCAGATTCTAATTGGATTCTATCCAGATTCTAATCAGATTCTATCCAGATTCTAATTAGATTCTATCCAGATTCTAATTAGATTCTATCCAGATTCTAATCGGATTCTATCCAGATTCTAATCGGATTCTATCCAGATTCTAATTAGATTCTATCCAGATTCTAATTAGATTCTATCCAGATTCTAATTAGATTCTATCCAGATTCTAATCGGATTCTATCCAGATTCTAATCGGATTCTATCCAGATTCTAATCGGATTCTATCCAGATTCTAATCGGATTCTATCCAGATTCTAATCGGATTCTATCCAGATTCTAATCGGATTTTATCCAGATTCTAATTAGATTCTATCCAGATTCTAATCGGATTCTATCCAGATTCTAATTAGATTCTATCCAGATTCTAATTAGATTCTATCCAGATTCTAATTGGATTCTATCCAGATTCTAATCGGATTCTATCCAGATTCTAATCGGATTCTATCCAGATTCTAATTGGATTCTATCCAGATTCTAATCGGATTCTATCCAGATTCTAATCGGATTCTATCCAGATTCACTCCCGTGTTCAATCTGCATTCGACCAGAAATATATTTGATTAATATCTGTTAAACTCAATGTTAAAACTTTTCAGTGGTGTCAGAGCAATCAGGGAAGTGATCGATATTCACAAAGCTTATTGGAAGCATCTCAAGTTTTCAGGTATGAGTTGTTGCTTAAAAATATTGTGAATAAAGGCATATTTTTTGACTGGCTAAATTTTAACTCCAGATGACATCCCGAACTGGGTGACCAGCCTGCCAGAAGATGCTAATAGGTGAGAGGTTACTTTTTTTTTATAGTCTAGCCACGCAGACATAAGTACAATGTGTTTATTGGCGCTAAAGTCACACCCGAACAGATTTACAATGCGTTTATTGGGTATAGTACCACAGATCCGCTTTTACGTTCATTATTGTTCAGTTTAAAAGCATTGATGTATAGAATTAATACTGTGCAGACTAATATGTTTCATTAATTCCCTCTCGTAACCCCGTGAAGATCAGCTGACAGCGTCAACATTTCGGTGGACCAGCTGGCCCGAGAACTCGACAATTTGGACGTTTCCGCCGCCGCAACGTCGGTGACAGACTTCATCGAAGCTTCTTCAACTGCTGCTGCTGCTGCTTCTGGCGGAGCTGTCGGCGGTTTTGAATTTCTTCTTCTAGAGGATCAGCAATTTTTTGCCGTTCATCCTCGATCGGATTGTCCTCACGTGATCCAGCCGAGTCACGTGACTCGCATAGCCGACGGTCGCGGAGTTGACGCTCGAGCAGTCTGTCAGACTTGCTCGGATGGCAGCGAGAACTGGCTCTGCCTGGCCTGCCTGGAGACGCACTGCGGCAGGTACGTGTCTAAGCACATGCTGAGCCACAGCGAGTCTACTGGCCACGTCATCGCTCTGTCATTTAGCGATCTGTCCGTGTGGTGCTACCACTGCGACTCGTACATTGTGTCGCCTGCGGTGGAGCCGTTCATTGCCGCGGCTGCCAGGTCCAAGTTTGGCGAATAAGTTTTGCTATCCAAATATGCACTGTCCGACTTTAATTATATTCTAAGATAATCAATAAAATCATATCTAATTGCTACTGTTTTGTTTTGCGCATTGTTTACATGCGTTTTAATATTATTTTATGCTGCAGATTAAATTCAAATTCTGTACTTGAAATCTGGTTAATTTAATTGATTAATTTGGCAAGTTGAAAATCAATATATTGAAATGCATAACGTTGTTGCTTCATTGTTTAAAATGTCTAGTTGTTTGAGGGGCCGATCTCCAAGGCACAGAGATGTACATGAATAACGATTAGAAAGTCAAAGGGCCGCTGTGCACCCTGTGTGAGCGTGTTTATGAGTGCGTGACTGCTTACAGGTATTGGCGCGCTTGTGTGTGCTCAGAAGTTAGTGGAATGGGCAGAATTGGCGTCAGCGGTGGTCCTGCCGTCCTGCAAATATTTGCTATTTATTTTTTCGTCGGAAACAATTATTTTCTTGGTGCTTTCACAACTGGCAAATTTAAGCAAACTGAAAAGCAACAAGTGAAACATGAATTGCTGCGCTCTCTGTGCTGGATAGTGCTTCACCTTGCGGATTTATTTCCAACATACCGTCTCAAAAGAGATCGGTAAATTTTGGGGTAGTTCTACGCAAGTATACAGTGTGGTAATGCATTCCAAAGTTTAGATGTATTTGTCTTGACTACAGGTCGATGGCTGCTTTCGTCGACTCGTCCATTTCATTTGGTGTTTTGCTTAGTACAGATAGACAGGTACAAGCCACTTGTTTCTGAAACCATCAGAGGAGCCACTTCTTGTTTCTGAAGCCGTCGGAGAGCCACTTCTTGTTCCTAAAGCCATCGGAGAGCCACTTCTTGTTCCTAAAGCCATCGGAGAGCCACTTCTTGTTCCTAAAGCCGTCGGAGAGCCACTTCTTGTTCCTAAAGCCGTCGGAGATCCACTTCTTGTTCCTAAAGCCATCGGAGAGCCACTTCTTGTTCCTGAAGCCATCGGAGAGCCACTTCTTGTTCCTGAAGCCGTCGGAGAGCCACTTCTTGTTCCTAAAGCCGTCGGAGAGCCACTTCTTGTTCCTAAAGCCGTCGGAGAGCCACTTCTTGTTCCTGAAGCCGTCGGAGAGCCACTTCTTGTTCCTGAAGCCATCGGAGAGCCACTTCTTGTTCCTGAAGCCGTCGGAGAGCCACTTCTTGTTCCTAAAGCCGTCGGAGAGCCACTTCTTGTTCCTAAAGCCGTCGGAGAGCCACTTCTTGTTCCTGAAGCCGTCGGAGAGCCACTTCTTGTTCCTGAAGCCGTCGGAGAGCCACTTCTTGTTCCTGAAGCCATCGGAGAGCCACTTCTTGTTCCTGAAGCCATCGGAGAGCCACTTTTTGTTCCTAAAGCCATCGGAGAGCCACTTTTTGTTCCTAAAGCCGTCGGAGAGCCACTTCTTGTTCCTGAAGCCATCGGAGAGCCACTTCTTGTTCCTGAAGCCATCGGAGAGCCACTTATTGTTCCTGAAGCCGTCGGAGAGCCACTTCTTGTTCCTGAAGCCGTCGGAGAGCCACTTCTTGTTCCTAAAGCCATCGGAGTGCCACTTCGTCTTCCTAAAGCCATCGGAGAGCCACTTCTTGTTCCTGAAGCCGTCGGAGAGCCACTTCTTGTTCTTGAAGCCATCGGAGAGCCACTTCTTGTTCCTAAAGCCATCGGAGAGCCACTTCTTGTTCCTGAAGCCATCGGAGAGCCACTTCTTGTTCCTGAAGCCATCGGAGAGCCACTTCTTGTTCTTGAAGCCATCGGAGAGCCACTTCTTGTTCCTAAAGCCATCGGAGAGCCACTTCTTGTTCCTGAAGCCATCGGAGAGCCACTTCTTGTTCCTAAAGCCATCGGAGAGCCACTTCTTGTTCCTGAAGCCGTCGGAGAGCCACTTCTTGGTTTCTTGTCGATAGTCTGTCACCTCATGGACTCCGGTTACTCCATCCTTAGTCTGTAAAAATCAACCAGAAATGAAGTAGAAATTCAAATAGCACTTCAATCCAGAATAACCATAAATTTCTATAACTGTCTAAATCGAATTTCGCACTTACGATGTCACTTGATGCCCCGTCGACAGAAGCAGTTGAGAATGCAAGAACTGAAAATGGTAATGATGCGAATCAAGCAACGTGAAACTTCATTAAACCTTGAAATAAAGCAAATACGAGCGATGTGCCATGATGCACCTACCACAAGCGGCAACAAGCCAAGCAGTTGGTCGCATCTTTGCCGGCGTTGCAAGAACACTGTTCGTTTAGTTCTATTATTTTCCTTAAATTCTGACTTGTTGGATTTTATTCAGCTGATTGAAAGTCTCTTGATTCCTTGACTCAGCGAAAGAAAAGCGAAGGTATTTCGCAGACTTACATGGAGGCGTCCATGCGCCTCCGCTCCGCATCCAGTTAAAGGTCTTGTCAGTGCTTCGACCAATCAGAAATGTTCGCCCAAATTTATCAGCTTTAACGACAGTGAAGCCGCCTGCCAAGTTAAAACAGTCAGTTTTAACGCAGTTTTCGTTGTGTCAATAGTTGAATTTCCGTTTAAACAAAAATGCATTGTTTGAGTTGTATATGGTTCTAGAGTAAATGCAGTGTCTGTGCTGATTCCCTTGTAAAATCCTGCATAGAAAACTGCTGTCAAAGTTAATTTGGCAGCCGGTTCCGCCTTCGTCAGCTGTGCTCAATTTGCCGTGCATATCAAATTCTTCATCAAACTATATTCTGTTGGGGAACTCAGATTGCTTGGCCTGGCAAAGGAGCCTCCTGATTGAATTTCCTGCATAGCTTGGGTTCTGCCGGAACAATATGTGCTCTTCTAGCGGAGCCTTGCATGGCTTGACTTTGGCTTGTTCGAGATGCAATCTGCCATTGATCAGATAAGCGGCCAATCTTTCAGGGCTATCTTTTCGGCTATTCAGGTCGAGGTTCAGATTGCTTTAATCGCAACAAAGTACACCATATATTTCAACATGAATTTTCAGTAACATAACACTCGTTCACCCGACCGTCAAATCAGTCATCGAAAAAAGTCAAGACGCCGGTTAGCATTTTAGTATACTCCCGTCGTGTCCTGAGAAAACTATGGCCATGGCCACTTCAGGACATAGGTGGCCACTTCAGGACATAGGTGGCCACTTCAGGACATAGGTGGCCACTTCAGGACATAGGTTGCCACTTCAGGACATAGGTGGTAACTTCAGGACATAGGTGGCCACTTCAGGTCATCGGTGACCACTTTAGGACATAGGTTGCCACTTCAGAATATAGTTGCCTACTTCAGGACACGCGTAACCAATTCAAGACTCGGCTGGTCACTTCAGGATACGTGTTTACATGCACTTTCGGATATAGGGTGTCTACATGTGTATGTAATTTAATTTCAATTTAAATAGAGGAATTTACATTTAAAAGTGTTCGATATTTAGTTTGCTCCTATCTTCCTTGCATTTTATCTTGATTGACCTACTTGGATTTCAAATTCTATTTAACATGCGACCGGACAAGTTTTTGGTGTTAGGTGTTAGCTTTCGCGGTGCACTCGATCGAGACCTCGCTCTAATTTTACAAAGCTTGGAAGAAGCTAGCCAAGAAAGTCCGACTGAAAAAGGGGAATCGCGGAGTATCGTGAAGTAATGCTTTTTTTCGGTCGGATTTATTTAAAAGTTCTGTAAGCTTTACACTATTGCAGACTAAAAGTGGTGAGTTTAGGGACGGCTACTAATCGATCGATAGAAATGCCTGCGAGTGATTTTTTGTTCGTAACCTATTTTAAGGCCTTGATAAATTATAATACATTGGGTCACTGAGTACAGATATATGGTTTATAGGCTCGTAAAAACGGCTATCAATTAAAAAGCAAAGGTCCGATCGCTTTAGGTAATTAAATTTCAGGCAATAATTTGAAAAATCAATAATTTCTTAGCTTACTACTCACTGAGACAGCTAAGTAGTATGAAAGTAGCGCATAAATTCTGGTAATTTCTCTCTTTCCAAGAATATGCGGTGTGCCTATGGCAACAGAAAAAAAATTATTGTGGTTTGCGCGGGCATGAAAAGAGAGACAGGGACTGCGTGAGAGTTTCGCATAGGAATTTGCACATTGGTAGAAATATTAAGCAACGTACTGAGTTCGCTGGGTGAGCATATAGAGTATACACCAAAATGGAGAAGAGAGAATGACACAGGGTCGTTCGTTCAGCTAAAGCTATAGACTACTTTTAAAAGAGGCTTTAATTTATTGCCAAGCTTCTGGCAGCAGGCAGAGACTTCGTGGTGTTGCCCACAGGGGCAGGGAGGGATAGAGCATACATGTACGTACAGTAGATATAACTAATAGCTATACTCAAACGAAGCTCGGAGCTGTACTCACTGCAAATGCAACGTGAGGTGTAGCAGCAATTATATGCGCAGATATAAGCTAATGGTAGCTCTCGTACAATAGCTCCGAATACATAAGACTAAAGCTCCACTTGCTGATCTTATTGCCTTAAATTTCCAGAGTCTGACACGCGACTAAATTAAGAGCAGATCCAGAGAATCTTCTGCGGCCTGAAAACTGTAAGCTGCATGTTTGACCGCTGCTATATAGCATGTTTGACTGCATGCATTTAATATTTCAGCTCAAATTAATGGGCTGCTGCTGCGAGGCAATTGTGTCATAAGTTCGCCAGCTCCAAGCCACAGGGGGTGCCAATAAAACACGCAATTATTGATGATTTTACAGACGCAGGTTGAGACGAACTGTACCGAAATATCCAGTGTCCAACAATTAGCTACTCAAAACTTTTAAGAACCACCTTTTGCAAGCTGTACCCACCAACCCGCTATTATGAAGACCGCGGTTTCAATGAGGATGATGCATCGTTTCGAAGATGGGTGGGGATTCACATGGGCGAGCGACTCTCGCAATACGTACGACAGCTGTACGTGACCCTGTGCTTTAGACTGAGCAGTTCTTGCGCTCGTCTTGTCCGCGAACTTGTGACACAATTATCCCCGTAGGAGTAATACGAGCTGAGTACAGTAGTCTTGCATTACAGAAAAGTTCACCCAAAAACAGCTGGTCCAGGAAATACCGGCCGATCGATCTCTTCCGGAAGCAATTAAGCCAGCTATCATAAAAGCGCAATATAATGGCGGAAACAGGTGAATGGCGGGAGGACATGCGAGAGACATTCAACATGTTCGACAAGAACGGAAACGGAGAAATCGAAGTGAACGAACTGAGAACCGTTATCCAGTGCTTGGGACAGAATCCCACCGAGAAAGACGTACAGGTAAGGAAGATGGAACATGATTTAGGGTCGAAGGATGGGAAGAATGACTACTAAGGATAGAAAAGATTTTCGTAAAGATTAAAGGCAGTGAGACAAAGAATGGAAGAATGTGGTAAATGGTATGGTACTAGAGTAAGAAAACTGGGCGTGAGGTAAATAGTATGGGAGTGCGGTAAAGAGCAGGGAGGTGGTGTAAAGACCGGTCAAGACTAGGCGGAATGGTAAAGAGCGGTAAAGAGTAGGGGGAGTGGTAAAGAGTAGGGGGTGTGGTTAAGTGTTGTGAGACTAAGTAGTGTAGTAAACTGTGGTAAAGAATAAGAGTGGTAATTGGTAAATTGTGGCAAAGACTAGTGGGTGTAGTAAATAGTAAGAGTAAGATAAGTAATGGCAATAAATGCATTTCAAAAGTGAGATTATTACAGCCGTGTTTGCAACATTAAATTTTAATGCTTTTCTGCAGCTGATGATTCAAGAGTACGACTTAAACAAGGATGGTACAATCAATTTTGAGGAATTCTGCCAGGTGAGTGATTTATTGTCTCACTCAGATATGTTTATTATTAATGAATAATCTGATTATTAATACTTTATTACTTTTTTTCAACAAATAAACCTCAATTCCAGATGATGAAGAATCGAATCAAAACGGTCGAGTCCAAGCAGAACGAAATGAAGGTGGCGTTTCAGATGTTCGACAAAAATGGCGATGGGTGAGGGCTCGATCAGGTGTACTCACCGATTTCAGATGGATTGTTAAGTACAGGTCGCCATCGGGGGGAGGGGACCCGATGAGTCATGTCCCTCTCACAGTAAAAGCTTTTGGTAGACTGTGCAATGCTTTGTCACCTCCACCTAATGGTGACCCGTTGTGAGGAAATCAAAAGTTTTTCTTCAGGGCGCCAAAATGAGTGCCTGCCTGCGGCGCCAAAATGAGTGCCTGCCTGCGGCGCCAAAATGAGTGCCTGCCTGCGGCGCCAAAATGAGTGCCTGCCTGCGGCGCCAAAGTGAGTGCCTGTCTGCGGCGCCAAAATGAGCGCCTGTCTGCGGCGCCAAAATGAGTGCCGGCCTGCGGCGCCAAAATGAGTGCCTGTCTGCGGCGCCAAAATGAGTGCCTGTCTGCGGCGCCAAAATGAGTGCCTGCCTGCGGCGCCAAAATGAGTGCCTGCCTGCGGCACCAAAATGAGTGCCTGCCTGCGGCGCCAAAATGAGTGCCTGCCTGCGGCGCCAAAATGAGTGCCTGTCTGCGGCGCCAAAATGAGTGCCTGCCTGCGGCGCCAAAATGAGTGCCTGCCTGCGGCGCCAAAATGAGTGCCTGCCTGCGGCACCAAAATGAGTGCCTGTCTGCGGCGCCAAAATGAGTGCCGGCCTGCGGCGCCAAAATGAGTGCCTGTCTGTGGCGACAAAATGAGTGCCGGCCTGCGGCGCCAAAATGTAGGAATGTAGGAATAGTCATGTAGAATGAGCGAACAACACCAATTCTCAGAATAATGTGCATGTAGGAATAGTCATGTAGAATGAGCGAACAACACCAATTCTCAGAATAATGTGCATGAAGGAATAGTCATGTAGAATGAGCGAACAACACCAATTCTCAGAATAATGTGCATGAAGGAATAGTCATGTAGAATGAGCGAACAACACCAATTCTCAGAATAATGTGCATGAAGGAATAGTCATGTAGAATGAGCGAACAACACCAATTCTCAGAATAATGTGCATGAAGGAATAGTCATGTAGAATGAGCGAACAACACCAATTCTCAGAATAATGTGCATGTAGGAATAGTCATGTAGAATGAGCGAACAACACCAATTCTCAGAATAATGTGCATGAAGGAATAGTCATGTAGAATGAGCGAACAACACCAATTCTCAGAATAATGTGCATGAAGGAATAGTCATGTAGAATGAGCGAACAACACCAATTCTCAGAATAATGTGCATGAAGGAATAGTCATGTAGAATGAGCGAACAACACCAATTCTCAGAATAATGTGCATGTAGGAATAGTCATGTAGAATGAGCGAACAACACCAATTCTCAGAATAATGTGCATGAAGGAATAGTCATGTAGAATGAGCGAACAACACCAATTCTCAGAATAATGTGCATGTAGGAATAGTCATGTAGAATGAGCGAACAACACCAATTCTCAGAATAATGTGCATGTAGGAATAGTCATGTAGAATGAGCGAACAACACCAATTCTCAGAATAATGTGCATGAAGGAATAGTCATGTAGAATGAGCGAACAACACCAATTCTCAGAATAATGTGCATGTAGGAATAGTCATGTAGAATGAGCGAACAACACCAATTCTCAGAATAATGTGCATGTAGGAATAGTCATGTAGAATGAGCGAACAACACCAATTCTCAGAATAATGTGCATGTAGGAATAGTCATGTAGAATGAGCGAACAACACCAATTCTCAGAATAATGTGCATGTAGGAATAGTCATGTAGAATGAGCGAACAACACCAATTCTCAGAATAATGTGCATGAAGGAATAGTCATGTAGAATGAGCGAACAACACCAATTCTCAGAATAATGTGCATGTAGGAATAGTCATGTAGAATGAGCGAACAACACCAATTCTCAGAATAATGTGCATGTAGGAATAGTCATGTAGAATGAGCGAACAACACCAATTCTCAGAATAATGTGCATGTAGGAATAGTCATGTAGAATGAGCGAACAACACCAATTCTCAGAATAATGTGCATGAAGGAATAGTCATGTAGAATGAGCGAACAACACCAATTCTCAGAATAATGTACATGTAGGAATAGTCATGTAGAATGAGCGAACAACACCAATTCTCAGAATAATGTGCATGTAGGAATAGTCATGTAGAATGAGCGAACAACACCAATTCTCAGAATAATGTGCATGTAGGAATAGTCATGTAGAATGAGCGAACAACACCAATTCTCAGAATAATGTGCATGAAGGAATAGTCATGTAGAATGAGCGAACAACACCAATTCTCAGAATAATGTGCATGAAGGAATAGTCATGTAGAATGAGCGAACAACACCAATTCTCAGAATGTACATGTAGGAATAGTCATGTAGAATGAGCGAACAACACCAATTCTCAGAATAATGTGCATGAAGGAATAGTCATGTAGAATGAGCGAACAACACCAATTCTCAGAATAATGTGCATGTAGGAATAGTCATGTAGAATGAGCGAACAACACCAATTCTCAGAATAATGTGCATGTAGGAATAGTCATGTAGAATGAGCGAACAACACCAATTCTCAGAATAATGTGCATGAAGGAATAGTCATGTAGAATGAGCGAACAACACCAATTCTCAGAATAATGTGCATGTAGGAATAGTCATGTAGAATGAGCGAACAACACCAATTCTCAGAATAATGTGCATGAAGGAATAGTCATGTAGAATGAGCGAACAACACCAATTCTCAGAATAATGTACATGTAGGAATAGTCATGTAGAATGAGCGAACAACACCAATTCTCAGAATGTACATGTAGGAATAGTCATGTAGAATGAGCGAACAACACCAATTCTCAGAATAATGTGCATGTAGGAATAGTCATGTAGAATGAGCGAACAACACCAATTCTCAGAATAATGTGCATGTAGGAATAGTCATGTAGAATGAGCGAACAACACCAATTCTCAGAATAATGTGCATGAAGGAATAGTCATGTAGAATGAGCGAACAACACCAATTCTCAGAATAATGTGCATGAAGGAATAGTCATGTAGAATGAGCGAACAACACCAATTCTCAGAATAATGTGCATGTAGGAATAGTCATGTAGAATGAGCGAACAACACCAATTCTCAGAATAATGTGCATGTAGGAATAGTCATGTAGAATGAGCGAACAACACCAATTCTCAGAATAATGTACATGTAGGAATAGTCATGTAGAATGAGCGAACAACACCAATTCTCAGAATGTACATGTAGGAATAGTCATGTAGAATGAGCGAACAACACCAATTCTCAGAATAATGTGCATGAAGGAATAGTCATGTAGAATGAGCGAACAACACCAATTCTCAGAATAATGTGCATGTAGGAATAGTCATGTAGAATGAGCGAACAACACCAATTCTCAGAATAATGTGCATGAAGGAATAGTCATGTAGAATGAGCGAACAACACCAATTCTCAGAATAATGTGCATGAAGGAATAGTCATGTAGAATGAGCGAACAACACCAATTCTCAGAATAATGTGCATGAAGGAATAGTCATGTAGAATGAGCGAACAACACCAATTCTCAGAATAATGTGCATGTAGGAATAGTCATGTAGAATGAGCGAACAACACCAATTCTCAGAATAATGTGCATGTAGGAATAGTCATGTAGAATGAGCGAACAACACCAATTCTCAGAATAATGTGCATGTAGGAATAGTCATGTAGAATGAGCGAACAACACCAATTCTCAGAATAATGTGCATGTAGGAATAGTCATGTAGAATGAGCGAACAACACCAATTCTCAGAATAATGTGCATGTAGGAATAGTCATGTAGAATGAGCGAACAACACCAATTCTCAGAATAATGTGCATGAAGGAATAGTCATGTAGAATGAGCGAACAACACCAATTCTCAGAATAATGTGCATGAAGGAATAGTCATGTAGAATTAGCGAACAACACCAATTCTCAGAATAATGTGCATGTAGGAATAGTCATGTAGAATGAGCGAACAACACCAATTCTCAGAATAATGTGCATGTAGGAATAGTCATGTAGAATGAGCGAACAACACCAATTCTCAGAATAATGTGCATGTAGGAATAGTCATGTAGAATGAGCGAACAACACCAATTCTCAGAATAATGTACATGTAGGAATAGTCATGTAGAATGAGCGAACAACACCAATTCTCAGAATAATGTGCATGAAGGAATAGTCATGTAGAATGAGCGAACAACACCAATTCTCAGAATAATGTGCATGTAGGAATAGTCATGTAGAATGAGCGAACAACACCAATTCTCAGAATAATGTGCATGTAGGAATAGTCATGTAGAATGAGCGAACAACACCAATTCTCAGAATAATGTGCATGTAGGAATAGTCATGTAGAATGAGCGAACAACACCAATTCTCAGAATAATGTGCATGAAGGAATAGTCATGTAGAATGAGCGAACAACACCAATTCTCAGAATAATGTACATGTAGGAATAGTCATGTAGAATGAGCGAACAACACCAATTCTCAGAATGTACATGTAGGAATAGTCATGTAGAATGAGCGAACAACACCAATTCTCAGAATAATGTGCATGAAGGAATAGTCATGTAGAATGAGCGAACAACACCAATTCTCAGAATAATGTGCATGTAGGAATAGTCATGTAGAATGAGCGAACAACACCAATTCTCAGAATAATGTGCATGAAGGAATAGTCATGTAGAATGAGCGAACAACACCAATTCTCAGAATAATGTGCATGAAGGAATAGTCATGTAGAATGAGCGAACAACACCAATTCTCAGAATAATGTGCATGAAGGAATAGTCATGTAGAATGAGCGAACAACACCAATTCTCAGAATAATGTGCATGTAGGAATAGTCATGTAGAATGAGCGAACAACACCAATTCTCAGAATAATGTGCATGTAGGAATAGTCATGTAGAATGAGCGAACAACACCAATTCTCAGAATAATGTGCATGTAGGAATAGTCATGTAGAATGAGCGAACAACACCAATTCTCAGAATAATGTGCATGTAGGAATAGTCATGTAGAATGAGCGAACAACACCAATTCTCAGAATAATGTGCATGTAGGAATAGTCATGTAGAATGAGCGAACAACACCAATTCTCAGAATAATGTGCATGAAGGAATAGTCATGTAGAATGAGCGAACAACACCAATTCTCAGAATAATGTGCATGAAGGAATAGTCATGTAGAATTAGCGAACAACACCAATTCTCAGAATAATGTGCATGTAGGAATAGTCATGTAGAATGAGCGAACAACACCAATTCTCAGAATAATGTGCATGTAGGAATAGTCATGTAGAATGAGCGAACAACACCAATTCTCAGAATAATGTGCATGTAGGAATAGTCATGTAGAATGAGCGAACAACACCAATTCTCAGAATAATGTACATGTAGGAATAGTCATGTAGAATGAGCGAACAACACCAATTCTCAGAATAATGTGCATGAAGGAATAGTCATGTAGAATGAGCGAACAACACCAATTCTCAGAATAATGTGCATGTAGGAATAGTCATGTAGAATGAGCGAACAACACCAATTCTCAGAATAATGTGCATGTAGGAATAGTCATGTAGAATGAGCGAACAACACCAATTCTCAGAATAATGTGCATGTAGGAATAGTCATGTAGAATGAGCGAACAACACCAATTCTCAGAATAATGTGCATGAAGGAATAGTCATGTAGAATGAGCGAACAACACCAATTCTCAGAATAATGTGCATGTAGGAATAGTCATGTAGAATGAGCGAACAACACCAATTCTCAGAATAATGTGCATGAAGGAATAGTCATGTAGAGTGCTTGCTGTTCCCCTACAATAAAATCCATGCAACAAAAAACTCCAGGAAAATCAGCAGCAACGAGCTGATGGAGGTGATGACGAAACTCGGCGAGAAGCTGACCATGGACGAAGTCAAAGAGATGATTAACGAAGTTGACGTTAACAACGATGGGTTCACCGACTACGGAGAGTTTGTGCAGATGTACGCGACCAACTAGAGCCGGAGAAGCTATTGTTATTTGTTACTGTTGAACCAGATCGTAGTTACTAGATCGTGCTTACTTTCTACTAAACAGCTATATACTTTTCAGCCATAGAAAATCGAAATTATACGAGTCTATATCTATATAAACTTGGCTCTAGCGCTGCTACTTTATTTATTAAAATGTTTAATTATTCAAACACAGAGAGGATTTTTTATTACTACTTCGAGCGTTTTAACTTGGGGTGCAAAGTGCATCGCGAAACACCGGTAGGTAATAACCAGGAGCAAGCAGTGCATGACTGCATGAATATATTTGAATTTAAGATCAGAATCTTCTGTTTACGTTGTCGACATTGTCAGGCTGGCTAAGGTCTAGCTTATGTTAGAAAAGAGGGTGATAATGTAGGACAAATTAAATCCCGAGTTCAAACGATGATAGCCGATCAGCACATGCAGTTATGGTGTCGCATATTTTATTTTTGCTTGAAAATGATTATTGACAATTCATAAAACTGAGTAAGCATTTCAGGATTAGAAATTAAAGGTTGTTGCGGCTCAGACCTCAGTTCTCAACAGATCGATGGCTAATAAGAGAAACTTATAATTGATATCTATTTGGTGTTTAAAATGGAAAATGGTAAAACACATGCAATTTATAGTAGAGAAACAACTGTCGATTTTAATAATAGTTGAAAATGTTATAAAAATGAAATAGGTTAAGAAATGAAAACTTTCTGCAGAATAAACCTAACATGAGTTTACGTATTACGTTTGTTTTAAGTCGAGTTAAGGGCAAAGTTTGTCTTACAATTTGTTATCCAATGAATATGCAGTTGGATTTGTATTAGCTAACGTAGGAATACTGCAGGCTTGATAAATATAGCTGGGATGAATTATGATTACAACATTAACGGCAGAAAAAACCATGTTTGTTAGAGAAAAATGTGGTTGAGACTCTGATCTTTCAAAACCTGTCAAATATACATCATCATCTTGATGAAGTTGTCCTGCTCCAAAGCCTCCTTTGTCTTCACAGTCGCCTCGTAGGTAGTAAAAGCGGTCCTCATCCGCACTGATAGCAGGATGAAATCTTCGAAGCTCACGACGCCCTTAGTTGGGTCCGTATACCGCATGGCAACCGTCTCGAACACCTTGTTGCTCAGATTGTAGCCGGCAGCTTTCAAAGCGTCGCGCAGCTCGAACGAGTCAAATGAGCCATTTCCATCGGCGTCTTTCTCTTTGAAAATTGTCTTCAGCAGGCGGATCTGGTTCCAAAGCACTTTGAACTCGTCGAATTCCATGTAGCCGGACATGTTCAGGTCCATCAGAGCAAGCATGCTGCGACAGGCTTCGGCGCTAAATCCGGAAAACTCCTTCACCTCTTTGCCGAAGGATCTGTTCAGGATCTGCTGCAGCTGAAATGCGTGAATTCGACCCGCGCCGCCGGAGAAGCCCTGGAAAGCTTTGCGCAACGGTTCCTCGTTCTCCGGTGCGCTGACGGGGGCGGCGATGGCCGGACTGACCTCCATCTTAGTCTCCGAGTCCAGCACAGCCGCGAGGTTCGGCTTTTCGGAGAACATGCGCATTATGAATTGCGCCTCTTCGTTCGGATTAAAGGTGGAGGGCACGATCACGTATCGACCCGGGGGCAGCTTGTGCCGGCCGCTCACCTCGCGTTGATTTACAAACGCCGATTTATCCATCTGTTTGTTATAGCGGAAAAACTTCTGGTCAAGGGGGCTGTCGCTCTGGCCTCTCAGCTGGTAAATAGCATAGCCAATGGTGAAATACTCGCCGCCAACTGTGACCTTGCGCACGTCCTTCTGCATTAGGCCGACAATAATGGTGCCCAGATTTTCATCGTCCTCTTCATCCGGGTCGACAATCTCCACGCGGAACTGCTGATTAGTGTGGAAGCTGTCAATAAAGTTCCTGCAGCCGCCGGCGCTCACGTTCTTCTTCCACTCCCCCTTCTCTATGCTGATCTCCCAACGACGCTTCTTGGCGGCGGCGCCCTTCACAGTGCCGGACATGGTCTCTGGGCACAGGTGGCAAATCTCCAGTTTAGTGAACTCCTGGACAAAGTCTTTGAACGCCATCCAGAACTCGCCATCATCGCTGGCGTCCATTTTCAGCCGGGATTTCTCATCCGCGTTGACTTGGTTCCACAGGGGGCTCCGGTCGCTCCAGTCGCCCTTCCATTCGCACTCGTTTCCCCACGGGTTGCGAACCCGGACTAGCGATTCTTCCTGGCCGTTTTTCAGTTTGCAATTTCTGACGTCAGTCACAGAGTAAGCATGTCCAGTGATCAGGCCGTTATCTAGTTCGCCCTCAATCTCCTCGCTCTCAATGCTGCATCCCATTAGAGACTCGCTTTTGTTGGCCTGAAACATCACGTTAAACAAGTCGGCCGGTGCCTTGTTGAGATCAAAGTTTTCGCACAGGCCGCCGGTGAAGTCCTCCATAGCCTCGGACTGGCTCCCACCTGTCAGGGCCTCATAGCTACCGTTGACTTTAGCGTAGGCTTTCTCTAGTAGGGCCGACCAGAACTCGTTGCGATCCTGGCTGCGCATGAAGCAGAGCCGCCCCGCCTTAGTAGGCAGCCGATCATCGACAACCACCTCTTTCCAGCGGCCAAAGTGCCAAAACCGGAAACGGAACATTCCGCAATAGCCTGCGTCGAAATCCTGACCGGGAGGAACCACTCGGTCAAATAAACTTTTGTTCATAGAAAGGGAAGCAATTGAAGCCAGTAGCCAACAATCGCCCAGTTCTCCTTGTTTAACATCGAACCGGCTGACACCATCGCTAATAAACATTGGCGATTGGCAGATTTCTTTCGGCCGCTTCCACACATACCTCTGATTAGGCCTCGAAGGAAAAATGCTGCGACCCTCTGCTGGAAATTTGGGATCCTCGTACAATTGCTTGGATTGAATCAGATTCTTTCTCAGCTCCTCAAAGTCTAGCTTTTTTACAACTGCATCTTGCAAATTTCCAGTGGAGGCGGCGACTAAAGCACGAGGTGATTTGTTAGCAGATCCGATGGCGGGTTTGAGTGCGTCCTGTTGCCGAGATTGCGGCTGTTGCGGCGGCTGTTGTTGCGACGGCGCCGGCTGCTGCGGCCTCGGCTGAGCCTGGCTTGAAGCTGTTACAGTAGCTGGACTTGCAGCAGATTGCGTCTTCGAGTCGTTGCTGGTGTTCAGGTACTCACGAACAATCTTGACGCGTGACATTTTGCTGTATCTAACTTTTTACCCTATTCAGAATGTCGCTTTTGGTGTAGCCAAATTTTTGTAGCCAAATAGCGCTTTTCTATATCATATTCGGTGTCTCTAAAACTTATAGTTTTTTTAACGAAAGGGGACGAACAAGAGATGGCTGGAACGGAGACTTAATTTAAAAGCCTCGTGCATGCCACAGAGCTATAAAACTGCCTGTCCATTGTTCTCAGCAATCCGCTCTTACCCACTGTACTGCAGCAACTTGCCGGTTTGAATGAGAGAAAATTCGCCCACTGAGCCCCCCCCCCCTGGAACTGTGCTCAGCGCAAAGCAACTGCATACGACATTCTGTCGCCCCAACTTAAATATTGACCATTGTATAAGCATAACGAATGAGTAATGCAATTTTGCAACAAGTGACGCATCTAATTGAGGCCGGTCCACACTACCGCTATAGCTAGTGGCTCCGCGGGCCAAAGTTTGCTCAATGAATCAGCCACTCGCGGTAAGGTGAACCGCGGCTGAAGCCAGCTAAGGTGATGCAGATTTGAGATGTATCGGAGAATAGCTAACTGTCAAATAATAAAAGAAAAATACAAAAATTAAGGCTCGAAGAAAAATAGTGATTGATATACTCAAACTCTTCAATAATTTAGTTGTTTATTGTCCCACCACCAATTGTCCGTTTTAAAGGTGACAAAACAGAATCAGTTCAGTTTGTTAATGTCAACTAACACAACTAGATTCCTTCATCGAATACAAGCTTTGGTGGATTAAAACTGACATTTCCTTTGCCACGAGATTAGTAAGATCCGTAGCTTCCCTTATCACCTGACGGATACGGATTGTAGCTTCCAGTGCCGCCAGACGGATAGGGGTCAAAGCTTCCAGTGCCGCCAGACGGATAGGGGTCAAAGCTTCCAGTGCCGCCAGACGGATAGGGGTCAAAGCTTCCAGTGCCGCCAGACGGATAGGGGTCAAAGCTTCCAGTGCCGCCAGACGGATAGGGGTCAAAGCTTCCAGTGCCGCCAGACGGATAGGGGTCAAAGCTTCCAATATCGGCAGACGGGTAGGATCCATAACTTCCATAATCCATATCCCGTTTCTTCCAATACGAACTGCTTGGCATGTACGAGGAGTAGTAAGAGGAGTAGCTGCTTGGGTAGTAAGAGGCGTAGCTGCTTGGGTAGTAAGAGGCGTAGCTGCTTGGGTAGAAAGAGGAGTAGCTGCTCGGGTAGTAAGAGGAGTAGCTGCTCGGGTAGTAAGAGGCGTAGCTGCTTGGGTAGTAAGAGGAGTAGCTGCTTGGGTAGTAAGAGGAGTAGCTGCTCGGGTAGTAAGAGGAGTAGCTGCTTGGGTAGTAAGAGGAGTAGCTGCTTGGGTAGTAAGAGGAGTAGTAGGAGCTATATTCACGCTTCTTGTAAGAGTACGAGAAGGACGGGTAGCTGCTGCTCGGGTAGTAAGAGGAGTAGCTGCTTGGGTAGAAAGAGGAGTAGCTGCTCGGGTAGAAAGAGGAGTAGCTGCTCGGGTAGTAAGAGGAGTAGCTGCTTGGGTATAAAGAGGAGTAGCTGCTTGGGTAGAAAGATGAGTAGCTGCTTGGGTAGTAAGAGGAGTAGCTGCTTGGGTAGTAAGAGGAGTAGTAGGAGCTATATTCACGCTTCTTGTAAGAGTACGAGTAGGACGGGTAGCTGCTGCTCGGGTAGTAAGAGGAGTAGCTGCTTGGGTAGAAAGAGGAGTAGCTGCTCGGGTAGAAAGAGGAGTAGCTGCTTGGGTAGAAAGAGGAGTAGCTGCTTGGGTAGAAAGATGAGTAGCTGCTTGGGTAGTAAGAGGAGTAGCTGCTTGGGTAGTAAGAGGAGTAGTAGGAGCTATATTCACGCTTCTTGTAAGAGTACGAGTAGGACGGGTAGCTGCTGCTCGGGTAGTAAGAGGAGTAGCTGCTTGGGTAGTAAGAGGAGTAGCTGCTTGGGTAGTAAGAGGAGTAGCTGCTTGGGTAGTAAGAGGAGTAGCTGCTTGGGTAGTAAGAGGAGTAGCTGCTTGGGTAGTAAGAGGAGTAGCTGCTTGGGTAGTAAGAGGAGTAGCTGCTTGGGTAGTAAGAGGAGTAGCTGCTTGGGTAGAAAGAGGAGTAGCTGCTCGGGTAGAAAGAGGAGTAGCTGCTTGGGTAGTAAGAGGAGTAGCTGCTCGGGTAGAAAGAGGAGTAGCTGCTTGGGTAGTAAGAGGAGTAGCTGCTTGGGTAGAAAGAGGAGTAGCTGCTTGGGTAGAAAGAGGAGTAGCTGCTCGGGTAGAAAGAGGAGTAGCTGCTCGGGTAGTACGAGCTGTATTCACGCTTCTTGTAAGAGACATCGAAGCTAGTTGGATAGTAGCTTGGATCGTAGTACGAAGAAAAATCGTTTAACGGTTTCTAAAATTTTCATAACAGTTTTCAAAAAACATTAGCAATGACATAAAACCGAACGAGTATGAGCAAACAGAAGCATGAAATACATTTATTAGTTGATTGCACTTACCGCATCAGCGGCAGCAGATGCCAGAATCAAGAGTGCTGTCAGCAAGCAAACTTGATGCATGATTGCTAGTGATCAGATACTATATTAGCTTCAACCTATGACACAAACTTAGGCGGGCCAAATAAACTTTCTGTTGGTTAAGTTTTTAGGAAAAATTCAACAGCTATATATGCTAGAAGTTTGATGGCACAGCTGCGAAGGAACAAAACTGTTTTTGCTGACGTGTTGCATTCTATATGCGGTCGACGCGGAGCCATAAGAGAAAAAACTTGCTGTTGTCTTAGGCGACTGACAGGTGGGCGAGGTAGCAGCTATCTACTATATTTGCCCTTCAATAGTGCAGCTGAATGTCTGGGTAGCAAATTTGCTTTCACCCACTAATTGACTCTATTGACACTAACTAACTTCCGGTAGTTAAATCACGAATCAGTCAGTCAATTAGATTTATATTTGTTTAGCTTTTCTAGCCAAGGGTGACAAAACCAAAGCCAAGCACTAAATGAAAGAATAAACTGTTTTTTTAGAAGTACCTCTTCACACTGATGAACCAGCTGGTCCGAAAAGCAAATTTTGAGAACGGGACTTTACTTAATTTTTTCAGGTGAACAGGTGAAAATTTCATTGAAATCTCCTTAAAACGGCAGATCAATAAAATGAAATCAATGAAAGTCAAAACTGAAACGATGCATTTTTTGTTGTTTATTAATGATTGTGCAAATTTCATAGTTGATTCGCATGCAGCATTGTACAATTATTTTTTAATCGCGTCATGTCAAACATAAAACATGCGCTATTTCAAAAATGAAGGCAGCGTCAAAGATTCAATGGGGAATTCTCTAGGATTTCAAGGCTCATGGGAAATTTCTGAGATCTCAAAGCATATGGGGGAAAGCTGAGATGTCAAGGCTTATGGAGGAAAGCTGAGATGTCAAGGCTTATGGGGGAATGCTGAGATGTCAAGGCTTATGGGGGAATGCTGAGATGTCAAGGCTTATGGGGGAATGCTGAGATGTCAAGGCTTATGGGGGAATGCTGAGATGTCAAGGCTTCGGAGGAAAGCTGAGATTTCAAGGCTTATGGGGGAATGCTGAGATGTCAAGGCTTATGGGGGAATGCTGAGATGTCAAGGCTCATGGGAAATTTCTGAGATCTCAAAGCATATGGGGGAAAGCTGAGATGTCAAGGCTTATGGAGGAAAGCTGAGATGTCAAGGCTTATGGGGGGATGCTGAGATGCCAAGGCTTATGGGGAATGTTGAGATGTCAAGGCTTCGGAGGGATTTCTGAGATGCCAAGGCATATGGGGGAATGCTGAGATGTCAAGGCTTTTGGGGGAATGCTGAGATGTCAAGTCATGTGGGGAAATGCTGAGATGCCAAGGCTTATGGGGGATGCTGAGATGCCAAGGCTTATGGGGAATGTTGAGATGTCAAGGCTTCGGAGGGATTTCTGAGATGCCAAGGTATATGTGGGAATGCTGAGATGTCAAGGCTTATGGGGGAATGCTGAGATGTCAAGTCATGTGGGGAAATGCTGAGATGTCAAGGCTTACAGGGTTCAGCACGCCTGTGTAGCATGAGACAGACCAGGCTTACGAGATAAGGTCTGCGATCGCACCTCTTCTTTTCTGGTGCAGGAATGGCAGGAGAACTCTCTCCAAGCTGACTCACAAGTCGACCCAGGGGTTCACGCCCCGCATGTGTTCAAGGCAGCTCTAAGGCTGCTGGACTGACTGGGCTCCGGCGGTGGCAACCCATCCGTGGCCAGCTGGCCAATTTGGGTACGGGGCTCCGCCCGGAAGTGAACCTGTGCGTATCAGGTACCTCTGGCCACGGCTCTGAGGAACAGGTACCACCCTCTGACCTTAACAGGGTATGCGGCCAGTCCGCAGGCTCCGGGGACAGCCACTTGTCCCCCTCAAGGGCCCAGTGTTAGCACCGCGCTGATGGTCCTTTGGTTCGGCCTCTGGTTTCCCCAAGCCGCGGGCTCTTAGCCGGGGAGTTTCTCGGTTGCTAGCGGTCGGGCCGGTACGGGCTTAAGCCACCCCCCGGAGGAGCCGACATCCGACAAGGGGGTGGACCCCGCGCGCCGGTCAGAAGCGTCAGGTGCCGCCGAAGCTCCTGGTGCGGCTGGCCCCTCCCGTGACGGGACCTCTGCCCGTGTGAAAGCTCCCACGGCCGTGGAGGGATCCAAAGCGGGGGGTGCTGGCGAAACCACCGAGCCAAAGTGCACCTACGCGGCTATGGCCAAGAGGCAGCCGGCCCTGATTATCCAAGGCCAGGAGACGCCTCTTACGGCCGAACAGCTCGACCTACTCTGGCGCAGGCCGGACTCCCACTTGGTCTAGATGGCCTTGAGTGGTACCGCTATTCAAGTCCAAAAGACGAAAATCGAGGACCAAGCCCTCCATATCCAGCCCGCCGACAGTCAGTCGGGACAGCAGCTCCTCGAGATGCTAAAAGCCTTCGACTGGGGTACGGAGCTGGAAAACCTGTTTATCTATAGGATAGATAAACAGGTGCACACCGGCACCGTGCCTGGATTCCGGCTCGCAGCTCCATCACCAAGGCCGACGAGCTGCGTCGCCTGCTAGTGGCTACCAACCCGGAGCTGCCAGCCAATGGCGTCGTAGTTCACGAGACCATCTCCAAGCCGGGCGGAGACGGTTTCACGGCTATTCTTGGACTGTCGGATAGCTGGATGCTCCGCTATCCGGACATGCCCATCATCTCTGTCGGGCTGATGCAGATTCAGCTCTTTAGCTTTGAGTCTGACGCCACCCGTCCACCGCCCCCGGAGAAGCGTAAGCGGGCAGTCGGGGGCTCTGCCGGGCAGAAACGCCCAGGAAAAGAAGCTCCCGGTCGTCACGACCCCTCTGAGGACGTGGACCCTGTCAGAGGGAAAGCCGCGAAAGCTGCAGCAACAGGCGGACGTGGAAAGGGCCGGAAACCCGCCCGGAACACTATCCGCTCTGGTCTGACTCAGCGCGCGAAGCAGCTGCTGGACACCGCCAGGGCCCACAACCGCAGCAACCTCCAGCCCAGTGTCACCACTGCGGCCCCCCCGAAACCGGGCCGAGAGCGAAAATGCCGCCCAGGTGGCGGCCCCGCCCTCGACCATGGAATCCATCCGGGAGGAGCCCATGGAACTGGAGCCTGGAGCTATCGGCAAGGCAGAAGAGACAGCTCTCCTGCACAACTCGCCCTGAACCGGCAGGAAGCTGCGCGGACCACTCGTGGAATCCCCGGAGCGGACATCCTGCAGCTAAATCTACACCACTGCATCGCGGCCTCGACCAACCTGATGCAGGTGGCAAACTTTGTAAAACCTTCTCCAGGAGCCCTGGACGAAGAAAGGTAAAATTCCGAATATTCCTACTGGTTTTGACTGTTTTCAGGACCCCTAAAACCCCAGAGCAGCCATGTTTGTGTCTATCCATCTCAAAGCTTGGCACAGACCGGACCTCTCTGACAGAGACCTATGTGTCATTCGGTCCAACCACATTATCACCAACCGCACGGTCATCATCGCCTCGATTTATATCCCTGGCGATGGCCCCGCGGTTCCACCCAACCTCATCTCCCTCGTGGACTACTGTTCTAACCGTAGGTTCGAGCTGCTGGTGGCGGGCGATGTCAATGCCCACCACGCCCACCACACCCACTGGGGCAGTAATACCTCCAACAGCAGAGGCGAGGAATTCCTTGCTTACATCTGCACCACCAACACTGAGTTTTGCAACATTGGTGGAACCCCCACTTTGACAACGGGCGATGGACGGAGGCCTTCGACGTTACCCTCGTCTCCCATGGCTTGGCTCCTTTAGTCAAGGACTGGGAGGTGTGAGACGAAGAGGAGTCTCTATCTGACCATCGCTTCGTTTGTTTTCGATTGCAATCCGGCCTCTTGCCCCAAGCCTCACCCTGTGGAAAAGTAACGTTCGGAACACTGACTGGACGGCTTCCGCGGAAACTCTGAAATGTCAGACAGATCAGCTGACCACCGCCGCTCCAACCACCTGTCAGGAAGTGGATGACCTTGCAGACTTGATCAGCAAGACCGTCCTGACAGCCCACGAGGCTTCCTGTCCTCTCAAAGCCTACAAAGGCAAAAATCCGCCCCCTGGTGGCACCCGGCGCTCGGATCCCTCCGGCGCAAGGCAAAGCGCCTCCAACGGAAAGCTCGCAAGAGCAAGGACCCAGCTGACCTGGCCGCCTAAAAGACGCAATCCGCGACTCTAAGCAAGAAACCAGGAAAGCCAAGTCCGACAAATGGCGCCAATGCTGCACGGAGTAAGAAGGCACCTGTCCTATTTTCCGCGTGGTTAAGGCTCTCACCCTCGACAAAATGTCAAAGCTCTCAGTCATTAAAAGACCGGACGGCCGGCTTGCTGAGAACCCTGGGGAATCGCTGGACATCATGCTCACCAGCTCTTTCCCACGTGCCGCACCGCAGCTAGGCCCACCGGGTACGTGCCAAGAGCCTGACAAGAGGTTACGGTAGTCTTCATACCCAAACCAGGGAAGGGAGACTATCATATCTGCCAAAGCTTACCGCCGTATCAGTCTGACGTCTTTTTTCCTCAAACTGATGGAAAGGCTGGTGTTCTGGTGCCTCCTCCTCGTGGAGCAGAGGAACTTCCCGCTCTCCCCCAATCAGTGCGCCTTTCGTCCTGGACGCTCCATCGAAAGTGTAAGTCAAGTAAGTATGGGGGGATTTCTGAGTTGTCAAGGCTCATAGGGGAAATCGTTAAAATGTCAGGGCTCACGGGGGGAATTACTGAGATGTCAATTAAGGCTCATGCGAAATTTCTGAAACGTCAAGACTAATGAAGGAATTGCTGAGATGTCAAGGCTGAGAGGTCAGAAGTTATGTGTATTATAATGTACTGTGTAGTTTATTCAATTTTTTTATCCCATTCTTTGCTGCCTCCCAAGTGGGGGGGGGGCGCTGATTGCTAGTCCACTTTACTAAAAATGAAGCACGAACGAAGATGCCAGTGAAAGACAAACTTTTCATATCTGATACATTTGTTCTTTAGTAATCAGTTGGAAAACAAATATTTAAGTAGGATGCTTGAAATCATGCGCTGGCTTGTCCTTAGAATTCGTATACAAAATAAATTATAAATTTTGGCACAACAAACAAGTCAATGAAATATTTTTAAATACGCAAAACGTATACACTTTATAGTCGCTGTAAGTATATGCTTTTATATTTTTTAAAACTATACCCTAATTTTTTATTTTAATTTTATTCAAAGTTCTAGAGATAACACGACCAGCTCATTAAATGGAAGCATTGTGAAAAATAAACAGTTCGTTTTTGAGAATTGTGAGCAAGTCAGTTAGTCTAATTTACTGAGTAAGTGTACACTATTTTGACTTATTTTATACCAGGGTTGGCAAACTCCGGCGCGCTAAAGGTTCGTGTCTCCTCTCAGCTCCCTTCTCTACAATCTACTCTTCTATTTAATCTCTCTTCTTCTCTTGTCCTATTTTCCCATTTATTCCCTTGTTTCTCCTTTCTCCCCTCCTCTGGCTAGCTTGCAGACATGCGCTGGATTTTCTACAAGGTGTGTTACCGACCCCTGATAAAACTAAGTAAAGCATGTAGGTACATGTACCTACGCGTAAGCCGTACAGTCCGAACAGATAATGTGAAGTCGGTTAGAGATATACCTATCTTATTAAAGTTACACTTGAAATACTGTGCAGCAAATTATTTACAGTCCGAATAAAGATTAGGTCACGATAATTCAAGACAGTTACGTAAAGTATTCAACGGTCGGGAGGAATACGCTTCGACATATACGACATATACGTGTATGTTTGTGTTGATACTCAGAAACCATAATAAGTTGTTTTATTTAAATTTGAAAGCTAAACATTGGCAAAGCTAATATAATGTGAAAGTAACTTTAGTAGCCAAAATATTAAAGCATATCACGCGTCAGCGGCTACTTCTAATATAAATAACAATAATCTACCTAATCGAACCAATAACTGGTATAACAATGAACCTAGTGTTTCTGATTGGCCATTATTATCATTGTTATTATTATCCGATTGCGACGTGAATATAGAATTTTGCCTGCGACTGTCAAAAGCTCCGCTCATAAAATCGTCATAGTCGTCTACAGAGCCGCCAGACTGCGACTCAATTTGATTTCGAATCCGACTGTACTCATCTAACAGCGTATCGTGTTTATACAACTCCAATAAGAAGGTGGAATTATCGCTACTCTGAGGCGAAGCGTAGATCAACACGGATATTGGCGGCTTCAATTCTTCCGACACAAACACCAAGTCAAGCGAGAAGTTCTCGCTTTTGAGGTCATAATCGTCTGGCGTGGGGGACCGACCGTAGCTGGATACGTAAATATCAGCATCGCCCACATCTGATCGAAGCACAAATAACAGAGGCGGCTGATAATCAAATCTGAACAAGTAGCCTTTGCCGCTATCTAAATTGCCGTTGTGTTGCCGAACTAATCGACCAGTATTGAGCAGGTATTGAGCAAAGCCCTCCGTCATTATGTAAGTGGCCGCGGCGCAACCAACGCTTATAGAAAATATAGCAAAGATCAGTATAGGATTTATTGGAAGAAGGAAAAGCCGCGACAAAGGCTGCCAGGACAATAGACGCCCAAGCCGCATGCTTGCAACGGTACCTGAGAACAGCGGCGATTTTTCAAGACAGTATCTGAGCTATGCTGTTGTTTGAGGCTGATTTAGTATCGAACAATATCGTGCCACTTCCTTGGCAGCTTGCTGCGGGAATAAGCATTGGGAGGAAACATATTTCAACCTTGAAAACACCGATTTTCACAGCAGCAATAGGGTTTTACACTTACTGAGCTGGGCTTAAGCTTATGCTATACTCAGCAACAGAAAAAACCCCTTCTCTCAACTGACTCTGTTACGCGGCACAAAAGTGAAGTAATGCTGAGGCAGACCCTATTTTGAATTACAACTAATTACCTTCTTAATTACGAGTAATTTTTGTTTGCATTATTGACCACCCTTTGTTTTAATGACCTGCCCCGCGCAGCCTTCACACCTCCGCATTCCGACTAAATAAACAGAAGTTTCTCCCGAATTGTTTATGGCTCAACCGGTTTGCGCTGGAATTTTAGCTTGTAGCGGAGCAGAGTCTCATCATCTCAATCATTTAAGTTGTTCTCATCGGTAGGTGTAGCATCTTGTTGTTTTTTATTGTTTAATTGTTAAATTTTGCTTAATTGATGAATAAATAAGACGCGTTAATTATCCGCTAACTACTCAACCCCAGGCTATACCCACTGAGGACCAAATACTTCAATGCCAAAATAAGCAAACAAAAAAGCCGATATTAAACACGACTAATTGATTAAGCGTCTTTATTCAACAGATGATAAATCGGAACAATATTGAATGCGTCGTAAAAACCATAAAGCAGAATTTTATTAAGACGTGAGCTTGAAACTAAATCAAAAGTCTTTAGACTGCTTCAGTTGGAGCATTGAGCTCTGCGTCAATCAGATGAGCCAGAGCCACAGAGCCAAAAAAGAATGCCGCACCCTTCACAATGGACCATTTCCACTGCTCAGTGTACCAGCTCAGCACAGATTTTAGCCACGGATGCTTCGGCGGCGGCTGCGGCGGTCCAGCAGAACGAGCTGTCGTCGCCACAGTCGATGGAGCCGGTGGACGAAACATGACTTCAATTGAGTGGTTTAATGCACCTGAAAATTAATAAGGCACGAATTTCTTCTACAACGTTTTATTTATGACACCATTTTTTAGTCCCCAATCCAAGCCATTATTAAATTATGTACACTAAAAACTAAGCTTAATAACTCTATACTAAGCATAACTATTTACTAATATATATTCAAAATTGAAGCAATTAGAACTAAAAAGTATTTGATAAACAGTTTCAATGTATTTGATAGTACACAGACATCAAATAACAGATTTCTAAAAATAAAAAAACACACGCTTTTATTACTGCTAACAAAGCAGTAGCAAAAAGACAATATTTTAACAGTTCAATATATGCTTGGGAAAGTCAATAATTGCAAGTAAACAAGAATCAAGAATGTTTTAGGTTTATAAGTTTTCATCAGCAGAAATAGAAGACACAGCCAATGTGATGTGTTATAAAAGCTGGAGTGCACCTAAGACAAGAAGTATAGGTCAAAAAACGTAACGTATCAAACGAATTATTAAAGACAAAACAAACTACGATTAAAACATTAAAATATCTTTTCTGGAATTTTGGACGGACTATTTATTAATTGAAACTCAATTAATTATAAAAATCACCCAACAGTTCACCCGACAATTCGGATAGCAAACCAAAATGCAGGCAGCAGTAACTCAATTAAAAACAGTGTAAACTTGAATGGTTATTAATAAGAAGAAAAAAGGCTTCTTTTAATAGCGCTGAACCTTTATTTCTTAAAATCAATGACAAATACAATATCAAGCAATTATTACAGGTAAAACAGAGCAGCTAGTTTAAAAAACATGCAATTTTGGAACATTATTTATAAGGATTAATCAAGAACTAATTAATCCAAAGATTGGGACGGATTGGCGGCTAGATCAAATAAGTGGATAATTTGGGTCGGAATGGCGGCTAGATCAAATAAGTGGATATTCTGGGTCGGAATGGCGGCTAGATCAAAGAAGTGGATATTCTGGGTCGGAATGGCGGCTAGATCAAATAAGTGGATATTCTGGGTCGGAATGGCGGCTAGATCAAAGAAGTGGATATTCTGGGTCAGAATGGCGGCTAGATCAAATAAGTGGATATTCTGGGTCGGAATGGCGGCTAGATCAAATAAGTGGATATTCTGGGTCGGAATGGCGGCTAGATCAAAGAAGTGGATATTCTGGGTCAGAATGGCGGCTAGATCAAATAAGTGGATAATTTGGGTCTGAATGGCGGCTAGATCAAATAAGTGGATAATTTGGGTCGGAATGGCGGCTAGATCAAATAAGTGGATATTCTGGGTCGGAATGGCGGCTAGATCAAATAAGTGGATATTCTGGGTCGGAATGGCGGCTAGATCAAATAAGTGGATATTCTGGGTCGGAATGGCGGCTAGATCAAATAAGTGGATATTCTGGGTCGGAATGGCGGCTAGATCAAATAAGTGGATATTCTGGGTCGGAATGGCGGCTAGATCAAATAAGTGGATATTCTGGGTCGGAATGGCGGCTAGATCAAAGAAGTGGATATTCTGGGTCAGAATGGCGGCTAGATCAAATAAGTGGATAATTTGGGTCTGAATGGCGGCTAGATCAAATAAGTGGATATTCTGGGTCGGAATGGCGGCTAGATCAAATAAGTGGATATTCTGGGTCGGAATGGCGGCTAGATCAAATAAGTGGATATTTTGGGCCGGAATGGCGGCTAGATCAAAGTAGACAAAGGGGGATGGTTGGATTTGCGGCTAGATCAATGAACAAACCTTAATCGCGGGTACACATTAGGCGGCATGATAAAAAGATACAATTAAATCAAAAGCAATAAACACCCGGCTCTCAGTCTTCCAGTCGCACAAACACCTTGGGCCTTGAGAACACTTTGACAGCTTCGTCAAGCTCAGCCAATTGACGCTCCAATTCCACTCGACGCTGGCGAGCTCGAAGAGTGTCAGCCGTGATTGGCAGCCGGTTGACTTCGCTAAGCAGCTGGGCCTGTACAGCGAGTGATTGACAGTTTTAATAAATAAAAGTGCCGAATTCGATGAAAATACTCTAATTCAATGTTCTAATTACACATGAAATTACTGGACTAGAAAGCATTCAACTTTAAGGTTACTCTAATCGAAACTAATCAACTCAAAACTACTCAAACTCAAATCTGCTCTACTCAAGGCTACTAAACTCAAATCTGTTCAACTCAAGGCTACTGAACTCAAAGCTACTGAACTCAAAGCTACTGAACTCAAAGCTACATGACCCAAAGCTACTCCAACTCAAAGTTACTCCAACTAAAAGCTACTCAACTCAAAGCTACTCCAACTAAAAGCTACTCAACTCAAGTCTACTTAACTCAAAGCTACTCAACTCAAAGCTACTCAACTAAAAGCTACTCAACTCAAGTCTACTTAACTCAAAGCTACTCAACTCAAAGCTACTTAACTCAAAGCTACTCAACTCAAAGCTACTCAACTAAAAGCTACTCAACTCAAGTCTACTTAACTCAAAGCTACTCAACTCAAAGCTACTCAACTCAAAGCTACTTAACTCAAAGCTACTCAACTCAAAGCTACTCAACTAAAAGCTACTCAACTCAAGTCTACTTAACTCAAAGCTACTCAACTCAAAGCTACTTAACTCAAAGCTACTCTAACTAAAAGCTACTCAACTCAAAGCTACTCAACTCAAAGCTACTCCAACTAAAAGCTACTCAACTCAAAGCTACTTTGTAACTCAAGTAACTCAAAGCTACTCAACTCAAAGCTACTCAACTCAAAGCTACTCAACTCAAAGCTACTCTACTGAATCTTACAATCCCTAACTAACTATAAAACAAAAACAAAATATTATTGAACTTTTCACCTGGGCATCGCGCAGCAAACCAAGAGTTTTCTGTCGTTCAGCCTCGTCCAATCGACGATGCCCGGGCGGCTGTTCCGGATCGGGCCTGGCGGCCGCCTCCGCGGCTCGAGCCTGCGACCACATGTGCCGACGTTTGAGCAGATAATCGGGCAGTTCGCCTCGCCGGTAACAGTCCGGAGCGGTCAGACTCGAGTGCCGATTGGCCGACGACTGTCGGGACGAGCCGGCGGCCGAAGGCGGCCTGCCAGCGGCGTTGGCATTGGCGCGGACGAAGTCGACAGGCGGCGCCGGCGACGCTGAAGCGGACGGCGGACGAGGCGGCCGACTACCGGCGGCTTTGGGCACCTGCCGGTTGTTGAATAATTAAGGCAATGGCGGTAAAATAATTAGTAATTTAGAGTCACCAAATCTGGTAATCTTAAATTTACCAAGCTACCTACTCGTAAACGTAAGACATCGAGTACTAATAAAAACCTACATCAAAGGCTTCGTAAACTTTATTGATAAATATTAAAATGCTACCCAAAGGTAGTAACCAAAGGTCATCAGGTACTAACTGGTACTTGTAAAAAAATAAGTTTCACGGAGTACTAATAAAAAGCTACCTAAGAATTATACAGGCCTAGAATACAACACGAATGCTATTAAGTAATTACAAGCTACTAAGCACTAAAGCACTAAAAGGATACTTAAAGGTCATGGAGTACTAAATACGCTACTTAAGGTCGTGAAGTACTAAATAAGCTACATAGAGGTCACGGAGTACTAAATAAGCTAGATAAAGGTCACGAAGTACTAAATAAGCTACATAAAGATCATGAAGTACTAAATAAGAGCTACATAAAGGTCACGGAGTACTAAATAAGCTACATAAGGGTCACGGAGAACTAAATAAGCTACATAAAGGTCACGGAGTACTAAATAAGCTAGATAAAGGTCACGAAGTACTAAAAAAGCTACATAAAGATCATGAAGTACTAAATAAGTGCTACATAAAGGTCACGGAGTACTAAATAAGCTACATAAAGATCATGAAGTACTAAATAAGAGCTACATAAAAGTCACGGAGTACTAAATAAGCTACATAAGGGTCACGAAGTACTAAATAAGCTACATAAAGTTCACGGAGTACTAAATAAGCTACATAAAGGTCACGGAGTACTAAATAAGCTACATAAGGGTCACGAAGTACTAAATAAGCTACATAAAGTTCACTGAGTACTAAATAAGCTACATAAAGGTCACGGAGTACTAAATAAGCTACATAAAGGTCACGAAGTACTAAATAAGCTAGATAAAGGTCACGAAGTACTAAATAAGCTACATAAGGGTCACGGAGTACTAAATAAGCTACATAAAGTTCACGGAGTACTAAATAAGCTACATAAAGGTCACGGAGTACTAAATAAGCTACATAAAGGTCACGAAGTACTAAATAAGCTAGATAAAGGTCACGAAGTACTAAATAAGCTACATAAGGGTCACGGAGTACTAAATAAGCTACATAAGGGTCACGAAGTACTAAATAAGCTACATAAGGGTCACGGAGTACTAAATAAGCTACATAAAGTTCACGAAGTACTAAAAGCCTTCCTAAAGTTCATGAAGTACTAAATAAGCTACCTAAAGTTCATGAAGTACTAAAACGCCATCCTAAACAAGCCTTACCGTCAGCTTATGCTCCGGTGCAGTTCTAGGAAACGGCGCCACAGGATGATCGTCAAGCGCCGGATTTGGGCCAGTTTTCTCGTGCGCTCTCAAATAAGCGCCACGACTGGATGGCCGGTCGGTCCGCTGACGATCCGAGGCCGCACCATCTGCCCGGTAGCGATACCTGTCCGGCACGTCTGTATAAACTCGCGACGCTACGTGGGCAAATTTGGAATCTCGTTGTTGCAAGGAATCCCGGCCAGTGTCCAAACATCCGCTCTCAGAGCCCCTGCGGCTGCGTGCGTGCGCGCTGTTTGATCGCAATCGGCGAATATTTTCTCGAACGAAATCTCGCGACGAATCCGAAGTTGGGGGCGGACTGCCTGCGATTTTTAGTGGGTTGAAAAATAACTTTAGATTAGGCTGCATGGATCTGTGTGAGCTAGCTACCCTAACCATGGGATCTGTGTGTGCTAGCTACCCTAACCATCGGATCTGTGTGTGCTAGCTACCCTAACCATGGGATCTGTGTGTGCTAGCTACCCTAACCATCGGATCTGTGTGTGCTAGCTACCCTAACCATGGGATCTGTGTGTGCTAGCTACCCTAACCATGGGATCTGTGTGTGCTAGCTACCCTAACCATGGGATCTGTGTGTGCTAGCTACCCTAACCATGGGATCTGTGTGTGCTAGCTACCCTAACCATGGGAGCTGTGTGTGTGCTAGCTACCCTAACCATGGGATCTGTGTGTGTGCTAGCTACCCTAACCATGGGATCTGTGTGTGCTAGCTACCCTTACCATGGGAGCTGTGTGTGTGCTAGCTACCCGAATCATGGGATCCCTGTGTGTGTGCTAGCTACCCTAATCATGGGATCTGTGTGTGCTAGCTACCCGAATCATGGGATCTGTGTGTGCTAGCTACCCTAACCATGGGATCTGTGTGTGTGCTAGCTACCCTAACCATGGGATCTGTGTGTGTGCTAGCTACCCTAACCATGGGATCTGTGTGTGCTAGCTACTTTAAACATTAGATTCATGATGAATAACTCTGTTCTACTTAAAAAATATACAATAAAGCATTACCTTGCCGACCCCATGGCAAACCAGAAGCAGTGGCATTGGCGGCAGCAGCATCAGCAGCCGCTGCTATCCTGCGTATGCGAGCACTTCTGGCCTGACTATCAAGGTCAGCATTGGCTTCATAGAGTGTATGAGCTGGTATTGGGCCAGATATGCCAGATGTGACCCAGCCACTCGAGGACATTGCTGAAGTAGAGATCTATAGGTTAATACATAACACAATAGAAGATTTATAAATCAAAGAGGCTGAGATGAGAGTTTTTGATATTTTTCTATGGCTAAAATTCTCAAAAGTTTAGGTCAAAGGGTATGTGTAGATATAAGGGCTAAAAGCAAAAGGATCTAGATTCCAGACAAGAATTTACTAGTATGATAAATATAATAATAATTATTATTGATTACAACTGCCCCAATTGGGCCAGTTTTGCAGCCGACAGCTAAAAAGACTACATATAGCTATTCAGTCCAAGGACTGGGGTCCCATGCACACCCTTAATCACCCCACCTATTGCTTTACCCATTTTACAGCTAGGTGAACTGAAGCAATGCAGAGTTAAGTGTCTTGCTTAAGGGCACAAATTATTCCTAGTGGGATTGGGAATTGAACCCCTTAATCATCAAGTTGCAAGTCCAATGCTATAACCACTAAGGCACTAAGCTATAACTGTAGAGATTCATTCCTTCAGAAATGCTACTATAAGTAGAGTAAACCAAACATGTGTAGCAAAACGAAAAATGATTTTATGTTACCATTCAATAATGAAAGAGATTGATAATGATTACCTTTTACAGGGTAAACGATGAATTATGACCCCAACAAAGGTAAATGATATTCCCACTCCTACTATATTTACTAGAATTATTTTTAACTGTCAGTCAAATTCCTAAGATTGAACCATTTCAGTCTATCAAATTAAACAAGAATAAACCAGTTTTTGTAAAACTTTACTGTAGAATACCAGAACATCTCTAAAATAAATATGCGCTATTAGAAAAGCCTTCTAAATATCTTTGTTCTTTGGTCATTAAGAGCTATGTTATTATTAGTGGTTGTTGATCAAGTGATTTCTATTGAGTTATTTAATTAAAGGTCTCCTTTTTTATTAGAGGCAGGGGGGTTGTGTGCACCCTGGCGCACTTTAAGTGACATAGGCACACAATCGGCAAAAGGCATTATTGCTCATTCTGCCAACTCCCCTGAGCAGGCACAAAAGCGCACGGATACATATGCAGGCACACACTCACACCTCACACAGTAGTGTACAGCAACCCTAACTTTATATTATTATTAGGCATGTACACTTCACTGCGCCTTGGGGGGTTGGCTCTCAAGGCCATTAATTGCACGAGCGGAGCCAAGCTGAGATTTCAATTCAGCCCCAAATTAATGTGACTGCACTTGGAATTGAGCCTGGGTTGCTGGCACACCAGAGCAGTTGCGCTACTGCTGGGCTATAGCCCTCCTTATTCCTAAGGGATTGGATAGGATCTTTTGGATCAATTCTAATATTCTTAAATGATTATTGAGTTCTGATTGACTTTTGGTACCTTTAGAACGATAAATAGGCCTAGGGGCTTATGGTTTCAATTCTATTATTTTTAGAAGATGCCTTTCTAGAAGACCTTGTGGTTAAAGAGTTAATTATATTATTTGGGTACATTTTTATATTGATTTTTGAGCTTAAGAAAAGCATAAGTATCAATGATTCACAATGAATAGAATCATTACTAGCTAAAGTTTTGCCCCCCTTCGGGGAGCAGAAATAATTAATATTCGTCTAATATAATATACCTTTTAGCAGGAGTACTTTAAGTGTTTTTCTTAAGCTTAAGCTTAAAATAGGAATTTTTGGAGATCGTTAATAACGCATTTTAGGTAAAACAAAACTATCAACTTTTTACAGTTTTTAGTTTAGAGCCCTGTATATGTCAACGTGTTTGATAAAAATTATTTTTATCATTTTTGATAAAAAATGGCCTTCGGGGTGGCCAATAAGCAAGGGACGAATCCTTTTAAATGAAAAAAAATTCTTAGGGAGGGGGGCTAGGAATCGAATTCTCATTTTAATTCCAGGCTTATGTACCAATAAAACATGTTTGTGCAGAATTTTATAACAGACATTGAAATTCAACCATACTTGCCTTCTTTCAGAGCTACTTCTACCAGTATGCTTCAGTACGCTACCAGTACCCTTGTAAGCCTTGACATGTCAGCAATCCCCCCCCACAAGCCTTAACATATCAACTCCCCCTTGACATCTCAGCAATGCTCCCACAAGCCTTGAAATCTTAAAAAATCTGTCTATTTTCTAACCCTAACCCTAACCCTAACCCTAACCCTAAAGCATTGAAATTTCAGTAATTCTCTCTAAGAGTCTATAGCACTACTACAGCATTATAGCGATTCCCTGCAAGCCTCGACATCGTAGGGATTCCCAAATGAATCTCTTAACTTTGACATGAAGCTTCTTTTTTTTTTACATTACGCTTTTTCTATCAGCGATCCCTCCCGTGAGAAGCCAACAAATAATGTAATAACTTTTTTCCAATAAACTACATGTAGCTTCTGACATTAGCCTTGACATCTCATTTATTCCCCCGTGAGCCTTGACATCTCAGCTATAGATAGATAGATAGATTCCCCTCGTAAGCCTTGACATGTCAGCGATGCCCCCCATAAACCTTGAAATCTAAAAAATCCCCTGTTAACCTTGAAACGCGCTAAAATCTAACCCTCAACCCAAACCTGACGTAAACCTAACTTTCACCCAACCTAAAGCCTTGAAATCACAGCAATTCTTCTTCCCTAAGCCTTGGCATTTAAGTGATTCCTTCTTTAAGAATCACAGCACTATAACGATTCCCTCCAAGCTTTGACATCGTAGCAATTCCCAAATGAATCTTTTAACTTTGACATGACTTTTATTTTATGTATACATAGTGCTCCTTTTATTTTTACATGACTCTTCTTCTATCAGCGCCCCCCGTGGCGAGCCAACAAAGAATGCAATAAAAAACTTAAGTAAAGTACATGTACTTTGAAGTAGCTTCTGACTTTTGCTTTAACATCTCAGAAACCCCCCTGTAATCTCAGTTATTCTCTGTGAGCCTTGACGTCTCAGTAATTCTCCCCAGCACAGCACTGTACTATAGCTTCATTTAATTTTTATATGACATTTCTTTCATGTCTGACATGACGCTTCTTTTGATTTTTACGTTACGCTTCTTTTATTCTTCCATGATGCTTCTTAATTTTTTAAATGACACACTTTCATTAGTTTTTATATGAGGCTTCTATAATTTTTTCATGACGCTTCTATGCTTGTTTACATGACGCTTGTATGATTTTTACATGACGCTTCTATGATTGTTTACATGACGCTTCTATGATTTTTACATGACGCTTCTATGATTTTTTACATGACGCTTTTATGATTTTTACATGACGCTTCTATGATTTTTTACATGACGCTTCTATGATTTTTACATGACGCTTCTATGATTGTTTACATGACGCTTCTATGATTTTTACATGACGCTTCTATGATTTTTACATGACGCTTCTATGATTGTATACATGACGCTTCTATGATTGTTTACATGACGCTTCTATGATTGTATACATGACGCTTCTATGATTGTTTACATGATGCTTGTATGATTGTTTACATGACGCTTCTATGATTTTTACATGACGCTTCTATGATTTTTACATGACGCTTCTATGATTTTTACATGACGCTTCTATGATTGTTTACATGACGCTTCTATGATTGTTTACATGACGCTTCTATGATTTTAACATGACGCTTCTATGATTTTTTTACATGACGCTTCTATGATTGTTTACATGACGCTTGTATGATTGTTTACATGACGCTTGTATGATTTTAACATGACGCTTCTATGATTGTTTACATTACGCTTCTATGATTGTATACATGACGCTTCTATGATTGTTTACATGACGCTTTTATGATTGTTTACATGACGCTTCTATGATTTTTACATGACGCTTCTATGATTTTTACATGACGCTTCTATGATTGTTTACATGACGCTTCTATGATTGTTTACATGACGCTTCTATGATTTTAACATGACGCTTCTATGATTTTTTTACATGACGCTTCTATGATTGTTTACATGATGCTTGTATGATTGTTTACATGACGCTTGTATGATTTTAACATGACGCTTCTATGATTGTTTACATTACGCTTCTATGATTGCTTGCATGACGCTTCTATGATTTTTTATGACGCTTTTATGATTTTAACATGACGCTTCTATGATTTTTTTACATGACGCTTCTATGATTGTTTACATGACGCTTGTATGATTGTTTACATGACGCTTTTATGATTTTAACATGACGCTTCTATGATTGTTTACATTACGCTTCTATGATTTTTACATGACGCTTCTATGATTTTTACATGACGCTTCTATGATTGTTTACATGACGCTTGTATGATTGTTTACATGACGCTTCCATAATTTTTTTTGTCTTGGCGTTAAAAGGCTTTAATTAAAAAAACTCTACTCTCTAAAAATTCGAACCATCATCCCTGCATTTAGCAGTTTAGTCTGTTTACCTCTAGGCTAGCTCTCATGAATTTTAGTCATTACCCCTAAATAGAAAATATTCCCAAGACAGCAAGCATCCCCCCAGTAGCAAGCATCCCCTAATACTCCTAGCAAGCATCCACCCAGATAGCAAGCATCTGCAGATAGCAAGCATCTTGCAGATAGCAAGCATCTTGCAGATAGCAAGCATACCCCAAATAATGTAGAAGCATCCTTCCAGATAGCAAGCATCCTGCACATAGCAAGAATCCCTAAATAGCAAGCATCCCTGGATAGAAATAATCCTATACATGTAGCCAAGCTTATCAAGCGCAGTAATCCTTGGCTATCGAGTGCAGTAATCCTTGGTTTATTAATAGCAATAGTCCTTGGTTTATTGAGTGCAGTAATCCTTGGTTTATTAATAGCAATAATCCTTGGCTTATCGAGTGCAGTAATCCTTGGTTTGCCAAGTGCATAATCCTTGGTTTATCGAGTGCAGTAATCCTTGGTTTATTAATAGCAATAATCCTTGGCTTATCGAGTGCAGTAATCCTTGGTTTATTAATAGCAATAATCCATGGCTTATCGAGTGCAGTAATCCTTGGTTTGCCAAGAGCAATAGTCCTTGGCTTATCGAGTGCAGTAATCCTTGGTTTGCCAAGAGCAATAGTCCTTGGTTTATTGAGTGCAGTAATCCTTGGTTTATTAATAGCAATAGTCCTTGGTTTATTGAGTGCAGTAATCCTTGGTTTATTAATAGCAATAATCCTTGGCTTATCGAGTGCAGTAATCCTTGGTTTGCCAAGTGCATAATCCTTGGTTTATTAATAGCAATAATCCTTGGCTTATCGAGTGCAGTAATCCTTGGTTTATTAATAGCAATAATCCTTGGTTTATCGAGTGCATTAATCCTTGGTTTATTAATAGCAATAATCCTTGGCTTATCGAGTGCAGTAATCCTTGGTTTATTAATAGCAATAATCCTTGGCTTATCGAGTGCAGTAATCCTTGGTTTGCCAAGAGCAATAGTCCTTGGTTTATTGAGTGCAGTAATCCTTGGTTTATTAATAGCAATAGTCCTTGGTTTATTGAGTGCAGTAATGCTTGGTTTATTAATAGCAATAATCCTTGGCTTATCGAGTGCAGTAATCCTTGGTTTGCCAAGTGCATAATCCTTGGTTTATTAATAGCAATAATCCTTGGTTTATCGAGTGCAGTAATCCTTAGTTTATTAATAGCAATAATCCTTGGCTTATCGAGTGCAGTAATCCTTGGTTTATTAATAGCAATAATCCATGGCTTATCGAGTGCAGTAATCCTTGGTTTGCCAAGAGCAATAGTCCTTGGCTTATCGAGTGCAGTAATCCTTGGTTTGCCAAGAGCAATAGTCCTTGGTTTATTGAGTGCAGTAATCCTTGGTTTATTAATAGCAATAGTCCTTGGCTTATCGAGTGCAGTAATCCTTGGTTTATTAATAGCAATAATCCTTGGTTTATCGAGTGCAGTAATCCTTGGTTTATTAATAGCAATAATCCATGGCTTATCGAGTGCAGTAATCCTTGGTTTATTAATAGCAATAATCCATGGCTTATCGAGTGCAGTAATTCATGGTTTATTAATAGCAATAATCCTTGGCTTATCGAGTGCAGTAATCCTTGGTTTATTAATAGCAATAATCCATGGCTTATCGAGTGCAGTAATCCTTGGTTTGCCAAGAGCAATAATCCTTGGCTTATCGAGTGCAGTATTCCTTGGTTTGCCAAGAGCAATAATCCTTAGCTTATCGAGTGCAGTAATCTAAGTGTTTTTATTTAGTCCTTTAATAAAAGCTTTTAATAAAAAATTTTACACTACTACTTTTAAACTACTTAGATTCGAACCCAGGTCGCTGCATTAGCAGTCTGGTCTGCTCAGCTCTAGGCTAGCTCTCATCGAAGTTATCAGTGAATTTGTACCACTTATATAATTCAACACTCACACCAAGTCAGGTAGAGTAAAAAGTCACGCAAAGCAGTTATGACATAATCAATTTCTTAGGCAAGTCAGTACCAGTGTCTATGAAAGTTAACAATATGGTTACGTAATATAAATTCAGTACTGCACTATACTTTCACCCTCAAAGCTGTGACGCAATTCAATTGAGTGTCAAATTCAGCCAGTACACAGACGATAAATAAAGTGTATTGTGATGCAATCTATTTTAGAATCAGAATTCAACCAGTCAGATTTTTCTCTAGCATTCTTACAATGCATTTCAGGTCGAAAGAGCTGCTTGACCTTTGCAAAAAATCATGTTTTTCGAATATTTAATCCCTTTAACATTGAGCAATTTCTTAGCCAATATGCATGTACCGTCCCGGGAAAATTTCTGATCGAATGGTGCAAGTTTGAAGAAAATCGGTTGAGCCGTTTGGGAGAAAATCAATTACAAGCAAGCAACCAAGCATTTCATTTTTAGTATATTAGACTATAAGTTTTGAGGCTATTTTTTTAAACAGTTCCAAGGTCCATACTTTATAGATACAACTATCATGTCTATAATATTAGCAGTGTTGGGCAAAGTTCTGGCACTTCTGGCACTTTTAGTACCGGAGGTTACTTTTTTTTAAAGCAGCACTTTTTCCAGTTTTTTTTCAGAATGCCAGACTAAGGTAACAGAAGTTACTTTTTAATAAGTCCAGTCTTCTGGCACTTTAAAATGAAATTTTAGCTGCCAAAAACAGCCAATTTAGAACTAAATATTTCCCAAAAGTGCAAAACTTTAACCAAAATACTCGTAGTACAGTTATAAAAAGGTAAAAAAGAGATGATCCTAGTTTGTGTGGTTTTTTACTTTTAAGTTAAAGCATGTTTCAAGCATCCTAAAATCATAGAATTAAGTAATTATTGGTAACTAATGCTAAAAACAAGACACTTCCAAAACAATAAACATCCTTTAACAACTCCTTACAAAATTTTGATCTAACAAGGATAACCAGCAGTACACCTTCTGGGCACCAGGATGCTACACACATGATTTGTGGAAAATCTTTTGAAGGCCAATTTCTTTATTTTGATATTTGTACAGGACAACACAAATGATGCATTCTAAGAGTGATACATTTAAAGAGTATTTTGACTTTTAACTCCTGAGGCTAATTATGATTTTCTGTAGCACATGGCACACTAATCAAGTTATTTTAAGTCTTATGCATTAGTCCATCTATCAAATTCTATCCATTTGTTGTCTAGGTATCTTATTTCTTAATTGTTAACTGGCATTTCCAAGGCTACCAGAAGATTATCACTGATTCTAAATGAGTCAGCTGTGCAAAAGTATACTTACACTACTGTAAAAGTATAGCTGTTGTAAAACTACAGCACTATACTAGTATGGGAACGAGAATGACCCACAAAAACTATAAGTCATCTAAAGAAGTATTCTACTCATTGTCACACCCACACTTAGGAAGGTTACATGTAAGCTAGAATTTTCTGGCATACCATTGAGAAGTTTGGCTATTTTGGCATACCACTTGGGCGTACCACTTTGAGCTTGAGAAATTTTTGGCGTACCAATTTTGGTGAATAAATTGATGCTGTGTATAAAAATTGTAATGAAAATTAACCCTTATTAGTTTTTACGTAAAATGAAGGAAAATTTATATAGTCTAGAAAATCAGTGATAAACTTTTTGCTTTTTTACAATTAACAATGAATAAAACTTGTGTCAATTATTGCTAACAATGTAAATTAAATTTTGCATTCTTTTTTCTGTAGGTTTAATTTAAGTTTGTTTAAAATGAAAATATTTGTAATATTTGAAGGAATTTTCATACGAAAGCCTTTCTTAGAAAACTGTACTCGTGAAAACTGAATGACCTTTTTTTAGGAGGAATTTTTGGCGTACATTTTAGGTAATTTTTTTGTTTTTGGTGTACACTGGCATACATTTAGCTGAGATAGGATTCTTGTTCCAGCGTACACTACTACACGATCCAAACTGTGGTGTCATACACCTATTAGACAAAAATTATCTTCATTCATACTTTTCAAAAGTCAGAATCAACATTTGAAAATTGGCCTCTAATTTTTTTCTAAGAATTGCAAGTGTAGCATCCTGATATATCAGATGCTGCTAATCTTTGTTTTGTAAAGGTTTTGTTTATTTACTCAAATTTTGGATATGATAATAAAAAATATGATGTAGCTTCTTTTTTGAGGAATAACAGCATGTATAAGTCTTGATCAACAAATAATTTCTGTTTTTTTTTCTAAAGACATGTTTGAGCACTTTTTAATTGGCCGTTGTTTAGACTAAAGGACCAGTAATGGAAGTAGGCCTACTGGAAATTACTTTTTATAAAAAGTACAGATATTAGAACAAGTGCCAGAAGTTACTTTCCTTGGAACTAGAAGTTACACTAGAAGTTACACTGAATATTAGAGCCTAAAGACATGTGGTAAAGGTGATGTCTATAATATAAAATGTATCTTATATTGGAGAGTTTTAAAAAAATAGCTATGTCGATGAAGCCTGCATAGTACTAGCAACTATGTCAATATCAAATGGGTTCACACTTGAAGATAACAAGAGTAGCCTTATCCTTACTATAGAATCCATTTGACATTAGAGATGGCCCATAGTTTAGATTGTATATTAATATATAAAGTTACCAGGATGGAATTCTTGCACAAAAATTGCAATGCATTTTTGCGTCTGGGAAAAAAATTGCAAAAAAAATTGCGCACTTGTACAGGCTGAAAAAATGCGACAAAAATTGCGAATTATTTTGCAACTGTTTGCACAGTTTAAATTATTAACTTTACTGTATTAAATGTAGAATTACTACAAAAAGGTAACATTTGTATAGTTTGTTATGTAAAAACTGTTCAAATTTCTCTACTTAAAAAACAAAGATAATCAGTTTAATATTTATTGTAACAAGTCCTCAAAAATGCAAGTATGAGACTATTGCAAAACATTATTTTGACAATTGGTAATGCTAAAAATTGCGTCACTAAATTTTTTTAAGATTGTAAAATTGCATTTGGTTCAATATGGAATTGCGCACAAAAAAAGTTGCAATTTTCCGTTTTATATGCCAGATGCAAGAATTCCATGCTGGCCAAGTTAGTGTAGGACCAAGACCGCCACACACCAAGACTGCCACACTTGGGGAGCTAAGGGAGAAATTTGAATTTATATGTTATTAGATGGTGCTAGAGAGGTGATGAGTGGGTAGGAAAGCCAGCAGCAAGAAAAGAACCTATGAGAGGAATAGCAATGCTAGAAGATTGGTAGTTCCCCCTCAATACCAGTAGCCAATAATAGCTATGGTGGTCTTGGTGTGTGGCGGTCTTAGTCATGCGCCGCCAAGTTACGTGCTAGAAAAAATTACAAGACCTTGTTGCCTTGTTTGTATGCCAGAACTAAAAAATGCATCACTGACACAATGTTTCCACTATGTTATGTATGCTGTATGCAGGATATATGCAGATATATGCTAAAAAATGGCAAGTAAGTAGGCCTATCCTTACTGTATGCTAGGAAATCCTAGCATAAATGCATTTGGCTTTCCAAACAATAGGAGATGTCAGCTATCTCTTTATTGCCAAAAATTGCTAAGAATAAAAAAATAGTTTATTTTATTGCTTTGTATTTAAAGATGACTTTTCTACTAGAAGAAACTACTTTTTTCAATTTTATATTACTAAAGTCCCTACTTTTTGTAAGTGTGAAAGTTTCCTTAAAAGCCATTTCTATAAAATATGACAATGTTTATCACATAAGACTTAGACCTTATAGTAATAAAAGCTAGATCAATATTAAAAGATTATTCCATGTCAAAGTAGAAAAAGGTCTAAGTAAAGTATTTTTTCCCATTTATATAAGTTTTTATTTAATTTATTAGCATTGCAGTTATTAACTTGCAAACTATTTTTAGTGAAAATTCTTTGCAAAATACACTCGTATATAGGCCTAACGCAAGAAGATGACCTTAAAGGCCATTAGACCTAGGACTAGGCCCTATGCTGCCGCTGAGTCAATTTTTTTACTTAATTTTATTTCAGCAAGAAATATTTTCGATTCGAATTCACGCAAATTTCTTTCAACGTCCAGTAAATAGTCTAAACACGTCATTGTTTTTCTTTTATTATGTTTTTTTAGATGAATAAGTCAAACTTAGGATAAATAGTTTATTACAGATTTTGCAGTCCGGGTGAATTCTGTTTGTACGAACGGCTAAAATTCCGGTGTAGCTCGTAAACATGCCTGGCATCACTTATTTAACGTTTGGAAATTTTTAATTCAGATTATTATTCGCGATTTGAAATAAATTAAATATCTCTTTAGGTTTTACATGTATTCTCTGTGATGAGTGTGACTGTGATGTTTCCTTTATCTAATCTACGACAAAATCCGAATTATCCTAGAATGAATTTTTCTGTGCTGCAATTTCTTTTCTCAGTATAAAGAACGTACTACTTAAATTATAGTTAAAGTGAACAGTAAGACAAAAGAAGTAAGTGAGGCGCAGGGCCAAAACGGGTATATTTATAAGACATTAACTCAAGGGGCCCGTAATTATTGCAAAATTTTCAAGCCACTACTTAGCAAGTCGAATATGATGTATTTTTTAAACATTTTCCCAGACATTTTTCCCAGATAGCAGTGGGGTTGAGTCCAGATAAAGAGGGTGGAGTGCACGCGACTAAGGAAGAGGCGAGAATGGAGATCCCAATCAGAAGGCAGTAAAGGGAGCTGAGGGATATAATAAGAACAATAAGATTAGTTCAATCTTATTGTTCAATCAGAGAGGAAGAAAACATGGACAACTAGTTGTCCATGGAAGAAAAATAGAGTAATTGCAGAGTAATTAAACATGCAGTCACAAGTGCAGACGAACTGAAGAAATGACTAAAAAAGGTGCGACAAGTGTAAAAGTGACCGCGATTTGTAAAAGTAAAACTTGATTTGGCATGGGATATCGTGATACTATACCGGGTACGCAAAAAGTATCCGGACACTTGCATGTGTTGCAGAGAAGGACAGATAAATATGCACGTGTTGCACCCAAAATCAATGAATTTTCACATCGCAACTTAATGCAACAAATTGTCGTAGCTCGTTTTTCAGCAAAGTGGCCAATACAACAGGTCGGTCTATTTTCACCTGGAAAGGTGATAATGGCTTAATTAAAGGTAGATGACGTAAATCGCGAAATTTCAAGCACGTGTTCCATTTAGCAACGTAAAAACGATTTTTTTCTAAAATGCGAACAAGAGAAACGTAACGAGGGCATTGAGCAACAAAAGTGAAACTTAATTTAAAGAAGCGGTCGCTTTTTCTAACAGAGTTCAAGATCGTCAGACTTCCTCGAATCAATCACCTGGCCCACTTGCTGACATGTGCTGCTCAAATGGTTCCAACAAGCGGCTCTGCATGCCAGACTCGATTTAATCCACGATTGGAGAACCTCCTTGGGCAATCACCTTCTCAAGACGACCACGAAACGCTTTGCAGCATCTCACCAGATATTCCGGAGTCAGCTCTGATTCCCAAGCCTCATGAATGGCAGATCTCAGCGAGTCCAGGGATGTGTGGAAGCTTCTGCAGGCCCGCTTGTCAACCTAGTTCCAGATCGAAAAATCCAGGGGATTTAGATCCGGTGAGTAGGCTGGCCAGTCCTCCTTCAGCCAGACGCGCTTGCGCCCGAAGTGAGCGCTGAGCCAGGCCTGCACGTCATTGCGAGTATGTGCTAGAGCCGAATCCTGCTGGAAGCGAAAGTTCCAGCCATCTGCAAAACTGCCATCCGGCCGCACCTTGTCGGGATAGTTACTGCGAATCCAGTGCAGCACTTTCTGGAGCACATCAAGGTACCCGTCTCCATTCAGTCGGTACCCCTTGTCAAAAAATATTGGCTGCATTTTCTTGCCATCAGAAGCGACGAGGCCGAAGACCATGATGGTTGCCGGGTGCTTCATCTGTGGCGAGTTGAAGACGTCCCGCTCCTCACTGCCAGCACGCGCGAAGAGCTGCGATTCCGGTAGGGTGTCCGCGTGAAGTTCTTTTCATCCGTGAAGAAGATGACTTCAACTCCGGGAGAGGTCTTGAGGTCATTCAGGAGCCTCCGTGACCGTTGAACCCGAAGCCCCAGCTGATCCGCGTTCAGCATGGGGATCTCCCTCTGCACGAAGCTCCTGACGCCCATCTCCCAAAATGCATTGCGGACATTGCTCTCATGCACTCCTTCCTCTCGGGCAATTTGCCTCATCGTCTTCGTTGGGTCTTCTGCCCGCTTGGCTTCGAGGTTGGCCATGAAGTCTGGTGTCCGGACTGTCCGCGGCCGTCCCGATTTCTCCTTCGGTTCCAGGCTGTCGCCAGAATCCAGCAGCTTCTTCCAATCACCGATGGTGCTCTTCCCTACTGAGTACTTCTCAGCACACATTCGCACGCTCATTCCAGAAGTCAAATCGGTAGCGACACGCTTCTTGAGATCCAAGGAATAGCTTGCCATTTTGTGACAACTTGGGGTGGCAAATCCGCGGATTGAAAACGAAGCTTTCGAAATAAAAGGATGAACAGCATGAGTCCATTTTGCATATCAGGGTTAAAATTCCAGGCAGAAGTTGGGCCATAGACATATTATACAAATGATGCTTTAAATTGCCGGAGTATGTCAAACTCTCGGAAAGCAAAGCCAACAATATTTTGTCCGGATACCTTTTGCGCACACGATAGTGAATGAATTATATTCTCATCACTCATGCTCAATCATTCTAAGTCTAGTAGGTCTATGTACCATTGTAGGTTGAGTCCAAGCAAAATGTAGTGAACTTGGAAATTGGAAGATCAAAGCCGAGCGTACATATGCATGTAAAACTAGATTGTGCTGGACAAATCGCAGAGTTCGCGAATACTTTTAGTGATATTCGACGTCCAATGAAAATAGGGTACATGTACAGTACATGCGAGGGAGAAAAAAGGCCGCGATGATAAAGCTTTCAAAAGTTATACCAAATGACGAAAGTCGCAGAGACCACTACTAGCTGTTTCACCCTGCATTTATCTACTTTGTCTCGCACTCATCTCTCTAGCCCGTCCCTGCCGTCAGACAATAGGCTGAATACGATCGTAGAGATCATATGTGTCAGTATAATTTGAATTTGAATTTGAATTCATTTAGCCTCCAGAATGGAAGCAGATTTTTTTATCGCAGCGGCGCGTTCTCTCGTTCGGATTACAAGATCGAATTGAATTCCAACCATGCATTAATATGTCCAGCACTATAATAAGTTGACCCCCCTTCTGCTAACGTATTAAAGGCGACCAAAAGCAATTAATTTTTTTAATTTTAAATATTCTTTGCAGCCGGGGCGTAGCTAAATTAGCCAGAGGGCATAAGGAACCGCGCCTCGCCTCAATTACATGTACATGTAATAGGCTGACAAAAATTACCGTTGTGTGTGGCACCCATCACAGGTTTAAACCCGATCCTGTTCCTAAATTTTATAGCAACTCCACAGACCAAGGCTTTAGGGCTTTGGCGCCACCACTGCTGGCGCTCCTGATGCTGGTGCCTCTGGTACTAAAGCCACTGGTCCTAAAAGACATGGTGCTAAAGCCCCTGGTCCTAAAAGACATGGTGCTAAAGCCCCTGGGTGCTAAAGCCCCTGGGTGCTAAAGCCCCTGGGTGCTAAAGCCCCTGGGTGCTAAAGCCCCTGGGTGCTAAAGCCCCTGGGTGTTAAAGCCCCTGGGTGCTAAAGCCCCTGGGTGCTAAAGCCCCTGGGTGCTAAAGCCCCTGGGTGCTAAAGCCCCTGGGTGTTAAAGCCCCTGGGTGCTAAAGCCCCTGGGTGCTAAAGCCCCTGGGTGCTAAAGCCCCTGGGTGCTAAAGCCCCTGGGTGCTAAAGCCCCTGGGTGCTAAAGCCCCTGGGTGCTAAAGCCCCTGGGTGCTAAAGCCCCTGGGTGCTAAAGCCCCTGGGTGCTAAAGCCCCTGGGTGCTAAAGCCCCTGGGTGCTAAAGCCCCTGGGTGCTAAAGCCCCTGGGTGCTAAAGCCCCTGGGTGCTAAAGCCCCTGGGTGCTAAAGCCCCTGGGTGCTAAAGCCCCTGGGTGCTAAAGCCCCTGGGTGCTAAAGCCCCTGGGTGCTAAAGCCCCTGGGTGCTAAAGCCCCTGGGTGCTAAAGCCCCTGGGTGCTAAAGCCCCTGGGTGCTAAAGCCCCTGGGTGCTAAAGCCCCTGGGTGCTAAAGCCCCTGGGTGCTAAAGCCCCTGGGTGCTAAAGCCCCTGGGTGCTAAAGCCCCTGGGTGCTAAAGCCCCTGGGTGCTAAAGCCCCTGGGTGCTAAAGCCCCTGTTGTTGCTAAAGCCCCTGTTGTTGCTAAAGCCCCTGTTGTTGCTAAAGCCCCTGTTGTTGCTAAAGCCCCTGTTGTTGCTAAAGCCCCTGTTGTTGCTAAAGCCCCTGTTGTTGCTAAAGCCCCTGTTGTTGCTAAAGCCCCTGTTGTTGCTAAAGCCCCTGTTGTTGCTAAAGCCCCTGGGTGCTAAAGCCCCTGGGTGCTAAAGCCCCTGGGTGCTAAAGCCCCTGGGTGCTAAAGCCCCTGTTGTTGCTAAAGCCCCTGTTGTTGCTAAAGCCCCTGTTGTTGCTAAAGCCCCTGTTGTTGCTAAAGCCCCTGTTGTTGCTAAAGCCCCTGTTGTTGCTAAAGCCCCTGTTGTTGCTAAAGCCCCTGTTGTTGCTAAAGCCCCTGTTGTTGCTAAAGCCCCTGTTGTTGCTAAAGCCCCTGGGTGCTAAAGCCCCTGGGTGCTAAAGCCCCTGGGTGCTAAAGCCCCTGGGTGCTAAAGCCCCTGTTGTTGCTAAAGCCCCTGTTGTTGCTAAAGCCCCTGTTGTTGCTAAAGCCCCTGTTGTTGCTAAAGCCACTGGGTGCTAAAGCCCCTGGTGCTAAAGCCCCTTGGTGCTAAACCGGTGGTGCTAAAGCCCCTGGTGCTTAAGCATCTTAATGCTAAAGCCCCTTGGTGCTGGCGCCCCTGGTGCTAAAGCCCCTTGGTGCTAAAGCCCCTTGGTGCTAAAGCCCCTTGGTGCTAAAGCCCCTTAATGCTAAAGTCCCCTGGAGCCCCTTGTGCTGGCGTCACTGGTTCTGGCGCCCCCAAAAGTGGCGCCTCTAAAATGGCGCCCCTCATTATAGCGCTACTAGCTCCCTCACTGGCGCATCCAAATGATTTTCCAACACATTCCCCAGTCAATTAGCAATTAAAGATCGCTTCAAGTAAAATTGAAATTTGCTGTTGTGTTTATTAGTAGGAGCAATAAACATTTATCCTCCTTGCATAGGCAATCACTGGTTTAGACTTTACCGCAACTATTAAACAGCCTTGTATCCGGGCAGCCGAACCTCGACTTGAGGAAAGTGTCAAACACAAGCATTGTTTTCAAGCCGCCGCACAATTGCTGCTCGTTCCCTGAGCACAGATGTCTGCACGAACTGATCTCATACAACAGAGAATCTTTGATCTGGATGGTACTGTCGCAATAGCATTCTGAGCCCTTCATCAGACCAAAGTACGTGTATCCTGCGCCCTTGCAAGCGGCCTGACAGATACTGTGCGACATGAACTTTTTGCCGACTGGATCGGTCATTTTGTTCTGCAGAGCCAGTTTCGATGCGTCAGACTTAAAACAGCCGATTAGTTGCCCTGTAAAATTGATGGATTTTGGCGAATACAATTGTTTTAGATAAATTGTAAACAGATTACAAATACACCTCATTGCTTGGTTATGGGGCCTGAATTTCTTAGCATCAGGTATCTCTGAGGTGACGCACATGGACTGATCTGTGCAGCGGTTTTAGCACCAGGGACTTTAGCACCAGGGACTTTAGCAACAGATTCTTTAGCACCAGGGGCTTTAGCACCAGGGGCTTTAGCACCAGGGGATTTAGCACCAGGGGATTTAGTAACAGGGGCTTTAGCAACATGGGCGCCAGCAACAGGGTCTTTAGCACCAGGGGATTTAGCACCAAGGGGCTTTAGCACCAGGGGATTTAGCACCAGGGGCTTTAGCACCAGGCTTTAGCAACAGGGGCTTTAGCAACAGGGGCTTTAGCACCAGGGGCTTTAGCACCAGGGGATTTAGCACCAGGGTCTTCAGCACCAGGGGATTTAGCACCAGGGGCTTTAGCACCAGGGTCTTTAGCACCAGGCGATTTAACACCAGGGGATTTAGCACCAGGGGCTTTAGCAACAGGGGCTTTAGCACCAGGGGCTTTAGCACCCAGGGGATTTAGCACCAGGGGATTTAGCAACAGGGGCGCCAGCAACAGGGGCTTTAGCACCAGGGGATTTAGCACCAGGGTCTTCAGCACCAGGGGATTTAGCACCAGGTGCTTTAGCACCAGGGTCTTTAGCACCAGGCGATTTAACACCAGGGGATTTAGCACCAGGGGCTTTAGCACCAGGGGCTTTAGCACCAGGGGATTTAGCACCAGGGGATTTAGCAACAGGGGCTTTAGCACCATGGTCTTTAGCACCAGGGCTTTAGCAACATGGGCGCCAGCAACAGGGGCTTTAGCACCAGGGGCTTTAGCACAATGAGCGGCAGCTTGAAACTCACACTTTAAATTCTCCGTTTCCAAATATCCGATTGACCATGCAGTATGCAGCTGGCAGCTCAGTGAGAATAAAAGGATGCAACGGTAGACGCAGTTCATTTCGATTAGTCAACAGTTTTATAACCGAGCTGGAAGTATAGAAAGGAGACGAGATATCTTGTGTGGCTTAAAAAAAGAATCAAGTTTTCATAATGAACTTTCATAAATAACAGAACTGGAATTAGTAGGAAATTTTTTTACAATTTTTTTTATAATTTAAATATTTTTTTAAAACTAAACGGAATGCAAAGATCCTTTTTTAATCGTTGCAGGGTTGTATTTTTCGATTTCAAGAATAGACTCGAAAAAATGGTGAAATTAACATTCCTGGAACAGTCTTTGCAGGGTAAAGACAGCTACTAGCAATTTAGTTATATTGCTGATTACTTGTGGGAGGTCAACGTAAATTGTTTATGTTGCTGCTGGGGGATTTACCCTGGAAATAATTAACATCGCCGTGAAAAATAATATGGAACAGCATGAAGTTTTTTTTGTCAATTAATACCTCCGAATTGTAATTAATGTTGTTTTTATAAAACTACTAGACATTTAGTTCTGGCTCCTTATCTTTACAATTGGCGTGGCCTCATGAGGTAAAAATCGTTTCTACTCCAGGTTGCTAATTATAAAACTCATTGGGTCCAACAAGCATCAATTTGGTCCATAGCTTCATTTGCAACTGCTGCGGAGGAGCAAGATCAGCCCCAGAATTGTGGATCATATGCTGGGCTGTCGAACGAATGCCATTGGCTTGTTGTGATCGAAGCGCTCGACAGGGGTGAACACCCAAAGGACATTGCAAGGTTGATGAATATAGAAGAAAATATATTCATCGTTTACAAATTTCATTCACAACCACTGCCGGCAGAGGTCACCTGCGAAAGGGTGGCAATCGCCAAGGCAAGTTGCGAGAGCCTCAGGTCCAACTGCTACTCGATGCAATTATGACGAACCCTTTGCTGACGTTGCAGAAAATGCAGGTTATCAGATTTTGACTATCAGCAGAGCTCTGGAAAAGCGACAGAAAATTGTTGGTAGAGACGCTGACATTCCAGCGGTACGCAACAACCTGCAGACAGTTGCGAGAAGGCAAGAGTTGGCCGAATGGCTCACTAGCGTTTGGACCAAATTGATGCTTGCTGGACCACCAAATTAAATGCTGCTGTGCCAGCCTTTCTACCATAGACAAAAGCTCCGTTACAGTGACAAATCTATCTTGGATTAAATTCAATCCGCGTAGGCCCAAATGGGCTTCAAAAGGCTATACTAAAACACGACTCTAAAGAGAAGATGCTTCTCTCAACTGAACTGTAAATGAATTAGAACTTTGCCGATAGACTATAAAAATTATTCAAGTGACTACACCATTTTACCCTCGATTTTGAACAAGGAGAACTTCGAAACTGACAAACTCCTCTTCAATATTGACACTCTATGGTCGAGCACTCAAAATCTACAATCAATATTGACAGATCAAGCTTCAATTTTGACAAACTCTGGTTCAATTTTGACAATGCACGTTTAGTCAACTTCTCCTGGGAGAATTCGGTAACAAAGTTATCCAATGAAAGCCTGAACGGGGCTGAAGTGAGCTGTGCAAAATCAGCTTATTCTGACTTTGCTTTTTGGATCTACAAGTATTGATAAAATTTATTTTTCTCTATCCTTTACACACAGACTAAAATAGCCTGACTGGTTGGGCTGCAAAGTCAGATTCTATTTTGACAGAGTTGCTTCAAAACTGACACTCTATGGTTTGTGTACCTAAAAAGTCCGCTTCATTTTTGACAACTCCGAATCAATATTGAACAGTTTACAATCGATTTTGACTAAGAAATTTTTTGAAATAGATTTTAACAATTTTTACTAAGATTTCTCTCCTGAGGGGGGGGGGTACTTGCTATTTGGGAGAAGGGGTACTGGCTGCATGTATCCCTGGATAGAAATATTCCCATACATGTACTCGTAGATACATGCAGCCAGTACCCCTTCTCCCAAATAGCAAGTACCCCCCCCCTCAGGAGAGAAATCTTAGTAAAAATTGTTAAAATCTATTTCAAAAAATTTCTTAGTCAAAATCGATTGTAAACTGTTCAATATTGATTCGGAGTTGTCAAAAATGAAGCGGACTTTTTAGGTACACAAACCATAGAGTGTCAGTTTTGAAGCAACTCTGTCAAAATAGAATCGGACTTTGCAGCCCAACCAGTCAGGCTATTTTAGTCTGTGTGTAAAGGATAGAGAAAAATAAATTTTATCAATACTTGTAGATCCAAAAAGCAAAGTCAGAATAAGCTGATTTTGCACAGCTCACTTCAGCCCCGTTCAGGCTTTCATTGGATAACTTTGTTACCGAATTCTCCCAGGAGAAGTTGACTAAACGTGCATTGTCAAAATTGAACCAGAGTTTGTCAAAAATGAAGCTTGATCTGTCAATATTGATTGTAGATTTTGAGTGCTCGACCATAGAGTGTCAATATTGAAGAGGAGTTTGTCAGTTTCGAAGTTCTCCTTGTTCAAAATCGAGGGTAAAATGGTGTATTTATCCATGACGGACGTAGAAACAAATATTGCGTCTAATCCACAGTCTGAAGCTACTAACCGCTGTAAGAAGTGAATTTGATTTCATTAGTCCTTTGATTTAGCCTCTACCATAGACGATGGTGAGAAAGTGAATGGATTTGGTTGAGTTGTAAATATTGTACGGCAGCTAGAGTACATGTGTACACTCAGCAACATTTAAAAGTGTCCACCCTTGCGCCAAGGGTCCATGGGCAGCACGATCGATGGTTTCGCCAATTGGTGTTAGGCCATAGACAAATGAGCAAAAAGGGCAGGAAAGTGTAAAGACCGATATCTGCTGTCACAGGTAAAAGCGTTACAGTAACGAGTGTACACGGGTTTACTGGAGGCATCTGGACGCAGGTGACAACGATAGTCCGCTAAATGACTGATTGGCGCATTCTGCGTTGGCCGTCTAGATCACCGGAAATGAACTCGATTGAGCACGTGCGGGATTTCCTGAAGCGCACGATTCGGTGCAAAAATCTCTATCCCCCGATAACATGGTCCAGCTGCCCAATGCGCTTTCAGTCGCGTGGCAACAGCTTCCACAAGACATTCTGCGGCGCCTTGTTCGGGAATGCCTCGACGAGTGAGCGGTCTGTTGGACACTCGTGGTTGCTATCTATACGCTCGTACCTGTTACTGACTGTGCTTTTGATAGGTACACAGCGTGGAAATGGGCATGATCTTGTTTCGCTGTTCATTCTTTGTTGTATTTTGATTGTCTATGGCCTAAACAGTTAAAAACCTTTCAATCCCTAATTGTTCAGCTAGTGTAGCCTTTTGTGCAGTACGTGGACACTTTTCAATGTTGCTGAGTGTATCTGCCACAAATTGAACGAGCGCTAAAAGATAAATTAAAGCTAAGGAAAAGGGTTTCTTGGCCATTTTCATCCATTTCTTAAGGTGGGACGACGATTTTCTATTGGTCGGCAATGTCCACCGAAAATTTTTGTGCTGATTAGTGAGAGTCCAATGTCTCTACTTGTAGAAGTCAAATTGCTAGGAGATAGCCTAAAATGCAATCATCATTCACCACTCCTCTCTCCCCTCCTCTGGCCCCACAAGTCATGCACTCGATTCTGGGATAAGTCTTTGAGGATAGGCCTTTGATGATTTTAATTATTGTTTTTGCTGATTTCAGCAAGAACATGTAAGATCTACTGCCTATAGACCTGGAAAAGAAGTTGACGCCCCTTGTATAAATCGATGGCGCCCCTCGGATAGCGATGTCGCCCTTTGAATACCGATGGCGCCCCTTGGATATTGATGGCGCCCCTCGAATAGCGATATGACGCCCTTTGAATATCGATGTCGCCCTTTGGATAATGATGGCGCCCTTTGATCATATCGATGGCCTCTTTTGGATATGATGGCGCCCCTTGGATAGCGATGGCGCCCCTCGGATGGCAATGACTCCCATAGCAATTTGGCGGCCCCATTCTTCTACTAAATATTTTATTCACGAAATTGATTACAGCAATAACATTAGCCATTATTAATACTTATTTCTATTTATTGCTCAACACTTGATTGGATTGTCACTTTAGGAGAGTATTACATCTTGAACTGTGTTATTTTTTAGTGTAATTTTGCACAACAGTGAAGAGTGAAGATATTCTGTTTCACGTTTTTTAGGGTCACAGTGCCTAGCACCGATCGAGCAGCCTCTTGTCGTGGCAGGTCAGCATGGGTTTTGAGAAAGTCTCAAACACAAGCATGGCAGCTTTGCCGCCGCAAAATTCATCATTGTTCCCAGAGCAGGTGCTCCTGCACAACTCCGCCTTAGGTAGAGGAGAATCTAGGTAAAGTTTCGAGTTGCCGCAGTAACATTCGGAACCACGGTACAGGCCAAAATACTTGAGGTATCGCTTTCTGCACGTTATCTGGCAGACACTGTGCGACATGAACTTTCGACTGTCTGCAGTTGTGACTTGGTGGCCAAGGACCGGCTGCCTTACCGTTGTCGGAAAACAGCCGACCAATTTCCCTGGGGACAATGTTTTAGTAGACTTTAAAGTTGAGTTCATTTTTGAAAAAAAGGAATTGTGAGGGAAATAGTTCCATGCAAATACCCTTCGATTCGGGGAAATCCTCGATTACGGAATTCCTAAAAATGGAAAACCCTCAATAAGGGAATCCTGAATGCGGGAAATCCTATTCCAATATGTGGAGAAATCCTCTGTAGGGAAATCCTCGATAGGGGAATCCTCAACAGGGGAATCTTCGACAGGGAGATCCTCGATAGACGATAGGGGAATTCTCCATTGGGAAATCTTCGATAGGGGGATCCTCCACAGGGAAATCCTCGATAGAGAAATTATCCATTGGGAAATCCTCGATAGGGGGATCCTCCACAGGGAAATCCTCGATAGGGGGATCCTCCACAGGGAAATCCTCGATAGGGAAATCCTCGATAGGGGGTCCTCCACAGGGAAATCCTCGATAGGGAAATTCTTCATATGGAATCATCGATAGGGGGATCCTCCACAAGGAAATCCTCGATAGGGAAATTCCCCACAGGAAAATCCTCGATAGGGAAATTCTCCATATGGAAATCCTCGATAGGGGAATTATCCACAGGGAAATCCTCGATAGGCGATCCTCCACAGGGAAATCCTCGATAGGCGATCCTCCACAGGGAATCCTCGAAGGGAAATCCTTGATAGTGGAATCCTCAATGGAGGATTCCAGAGAGATTCCCTGGATAATGGAAAGCTTCGACATGAGCAATTTCAATTAAGGAAATCCTTAATAAAGGGAATTATCTTTAAGGCTCGTTCACACCGCCATCAAAAAGCCCAAAAAATAAACACACACGACTTGCACATCAACTTTAATTTTTTTGTACATCGGTCGTGCAATTTAACACGGGAAATCCTCACGAAGATTGCGAATCTGACGATTATTTTAACAAGCATATAACTTACATTTAGAGAACTCCTGATCAGGTGTATCCGACCAGGAAACCTGGAGCTGACTTATGACGACAATAATTATCAAGATGCAGCTTAGTAAGCGCATTGTTAGCAAGCAGCGAGTGATTTCGTACAGATCAGAGTTTTCTTTAACCAAGTTTATTTACTAAAACATTTCAACTTAATAATTATTCGATTCGAAGTAATTTAAAAAAGTAAATTTGTTTCGAAACCGCTTAGAAGCAGAAATTGATCAGAAATTCTTTAAGCGAATGGAATGTTTAATACATTCTAATCTAGCGAATGACTGGAAGAGCCTTATGCTATAGATGCCATGCTACCGTTCCTGCATATTTACGACTCATGGAGTTTGAAAAATTGCATCTGGGGTGAACTTAGACAACCCCACATGCATAAGAGTACGTCTGCACGTGTGGAGCATTGAATTTTGTGGTTTCAAAACAAACCTGGGGAGTGGCAGCTGTGCCTCATTGAAGTATATGAGGAGTGGTGGCAGCTGTGCATCACTGAAGTATCTGAGGAGTGGTGACAGCTGTGCATCACTGAAGTATCTGAGGAGTGGCAGCTGTGCGTCACTGAAGTATCTGAGGAGTGGCAGCTGTGCATCACTGAAGTATCGGAGGAGTGGCAGCTGTGCATCACTGAAGTATCTGAGGAGTGGCAGCTGTGCATCACTGAAGTATCTGAGGAGTGGCAGCTGTGCGTCACTGAAGGACATGAGGAGTGGCAGCTGTGCGTCACTGAAGGACATGAGGAGTGGCAGCTGTGCGTCACTGAAGGACATGAGGAGTGGCAGCTGTGCCTCACTGAAGGACCTGAGGAGTGGCAGCTGTGCATCACTGAAGTATCTGAGGAGTGGCAGCTGTGCATCACTGAAGGACATGAGGAGTGACAGCTGTGCCTCACTGAAGGACCTGAGGAGTGGCAGCTGTACCTCACTGAAGTATCTGAGGAGTGGCAGCTGTGCATCACTGAAGTATCTGAGGAGTGGCAGCTGTGCATCACTGAAGGACCTGAGGAGTGGCAGCTGTACCTCACTGAAGGACATGAGGAGTGACAGCTGTGCCTCACTGAAGGACCTGAGGAGTGGCAGCTGTACCTCACTGAAGTATCTGAGGAGTGGCAGCTGTGCCTCACTGAAGGACCTGAGGAGTGGCAGCTGTACCTCACTGAAGTATCTGAGGAGTGGCAGCTGTGCATCACTGAAGTATCTGAGGAGTGGTGACAGCTGTGCATCACTGAAGTATCTGAGGAGTGGCAGCTGTGCATCACTGAAGTATCTGAGGAGTGGCAGCTGTGCATCACTGAAGGACCTGAGGAGTGGCAGCTGTACCTCACTGAAGGACATGAGGAGTGACAGCTGTGCCTCACTGAAGGACCTGAGGAGTGGCAGCTGTACCTCACTGAAGTATCTGAGGAGTGGCAGCTGTGCCTCACTGAAGGACCTGAGGAGTGGCAGCTGTACCTCACTGAAGTATCTGAGGAGTGGCAGCTGTGCATCACTGAAGTATCTGAGGAGTGGTGACAGCTGTGCATCACTGAAGTATCTGAGGAGTGGCAGCTGTGCGTCACTGAAGTATCTGAGGAGTGGCAGCTGTGCATCACTGAAGTATCGGAGGAGTGGCAGCTGTGCATCACTGAAGTATCTGAGGAGTGGCAGCTGTGCGTCACTGAAGTATCTGAGGAGTGGCAGCTGTGCATCACTGAAGTATCTGAGGAGTGGCAGCTGTGCATCACTGAAGTATCTGAGGAGTGGCAGCTGTGCATCACTGAAGTATCTGAGGAGTGGCAGCTGTGCGTCACTGAAGGACATGAGGAGTGGCAGCTGTGCGTCACTGAAGGACATGAGGAGTGGCAGCTGTGCGTCACTGAAGGACATGAGGAGTGGCAGCTGTGCCTCACTGAAGGACCTGAGGAGTGGCAGCTGTGCATCACTGAAGTATCTGAGGAGTGGCAGCTGTGCATCACTGAAGGACATGAGGAGTGACAGCTGTGCCTCACTGAAGGACCTGAGGAGTGGCAGCTGTACCTCACTGAAGTATCTGAGGAGTGGCAGCTGTGCATCACTGAAGTATCTGAGGAGTGGCAGCTGTGCATCACTGAAGTATCTGAGGAGTGGCAGCTGTGCATCACTGAAGGACATGAGGAGTGGCAGCTGTGCATCACTGAAGTATCTGAGGAGTGGCAGCTGTGCATCACTGAAGTATCTGAGGAGTGGCAGCTGTGCTTCATTAAATAACCTCAAGAGACAATAAAATCAACGAATGATTTGTTATTTTTTATATAAAAATGATCAAGCACAAAAGAAGTGCAATTGAGTTTTTGCTTATATATTTACATGCAGAGAAAACACAGTCAATTTGAAAACACCCTAAGCACGCCCTGAAGCATTTGTCAGTTATTAATTAAAAAATGCTTGACAGCAGGTGAATCACAGATTGCAGAATGTCCTCATGGATGATGCACTCGGCCTCATCAACCCGGTCACGTGACTCGGAGTCATCATCAATCAGCCAATCAGTCTGCAGTCTCTTCCAGAGGACCAATTTTTTCTCTAGCAACTGTTTCTCAGGCGAGATTTTCTGTTCGTCAGTCTCCAACTTGACAGCATCACTGCTCATTAGCATCCACTCAGCCAGTTGGTAATCAGGCCAATGCCTAACGTAAGTGCACAATTTTATATGCCGCCGAAGCTTGTTGCTATGCAGATTAGACTGACACTGGTCTGAGAAAGCTTGCATAGCTGACAGAGCGTCAGTAGCCACCGTCCAGTGCCGGTGGTCCCATTGGAACTGCGGATAGTCTAAGGCTGCAGCGGCCAGACTGAAAGCGCCTGCGGCTGCGTTAGCTTGAGAAATAGAGTCTAAATTTGAGTCCAATGACAGGCACTGCAACTGGCTGACAATGTCCCGCGCTAGGCTGAGTGCTTCGGGCGAGTCTGGGCACAGTAGGGCAAAATCCCAACGGGCTCGAATGGCCTGAATTGTGAGAGATGGTTCTATGAGATGAGCCTGCTATACTTGTTTAGTAATAAATTGGATAGATAGATAGATAGATAGATAGATAGATGGATGGATAGATGGATAGATAGATAGATAGATGGATAGATAGATAGATAGATAGATGGATAGATAGGTAGATAGACAGACGGACAGACAGACAAACAGACAGATAGACAGACAGACAGATAGACAGACAGACAGACACACTTACAGGCAGACAGGCAGACAGACAGACAGACAGACAGACAGCAGAAGATAGGAGACAACGGCGGTTGTGTCTCAGGAAGGATAAGAGAAGATAAGAGAGTCATAAACCGTAAGTCTCTTCTTTCCATTTTTCACCTTTGCACGAAACCGAAGCAAGTCAACATAGTCTAACTTGGCATCCTGAACTCCTGAATCGAGGCACTCGTCAGATTCGTTGCCCGGAAACTCGTCCTTCAATTTCGAGTCTCGACCCTGGCTAGCACCGAACTGAGCGGGTAGCTCAGTAGCCAGAAATCGATGCGAATTCGGGTTGCCAGGGAACTTGGCCGCATAATCAGTCAATAGAGACTCGAATTGCCTGACCTCTCTCTTATTTCGTTGCCTCTGCAGAGACTGCTGTTTCTGTCTGACATAAAAGACAACAGCATAGCCGCGTACGAACAGATCGTAAGTATCGGTCGCTCTGTTGCTATCAGACTCGGCCGAGAGCCCAACAGGCCAACTAGCAATAATATCTGGCAAACTGCTCAAGTATTCCTCAGCTCTATCCAGGTGATAATCTTCATCAATCTGACAGCCAATCAAATTCGACTGAGCCAGAGGATCATCTGTACTGCCACTCGTTGAACTACGGCTTCGAGCTATCGTTCGATTTTCTAATCCTCTGTGTTGCCAAGCGTCAAGGTGGGCGAGGCCCAGGTATAACTGGCTTAACCGGCTGCACTGAAGCGATTCTGGCGAGGCAGCCACTCCCTGACGAGTTGGATCGCGTACGGTGAACAGGGAAAACAGGCTGTCCCATTGGCGGTGATGGAAATAGTACAGCTGGACCTGCGGGTGGCGGTGACAGTTCTAAGTGCATGAAAAGCTTTGGCTTGCTCAGATGACCGGAGGGTAAAGCGGCTTGGATTTACCAGATGACCGGAGGGTAAAGCGGCTTGGATTTACCAGATGACCGGAGGGTAAAGCGGCTTGGATTTACCAGATGACCGGAGGGTAAAGCGGCTTGGATTTACCAGATGACCGGAGGGTAAAGCAGGTTGGATTTACCAGATGACCGGAGGGTAAAGCGGATTGGACTTACCAGATGACCAGAGGGTAAAGCGGGTGACGGGTCACCCTAACCAGATGACCCCAGGGTAAAGCGGGTGAAGGGTCGACCCAACCAGATGACCGGAGGGTAAAGCGGGCATGACCTCTTCTTTTTACCTGTAGCAGCATGTTCTGCCTATCAGGTACAGGCAGGCATCTGATAGCGCTAACAAACCGATCCAAAAGCTGATGCTCGGATTGGGTAGCGAATAAATGCAGCGCACAGCGCCACAGGATAGCAGGACAGGGCTTGCCGCGGCCTACGTAGAGCAGCAGTAGCTGACAGGCCCTCTCGGTTTGGCCTCTGTGCAGGGCATCAACTGTAGATAGGACTAGCACTGCCGAGTGCGAGCACCTGCGAGGAAAGATGAGGCGTCAATGTCTCGTGTGTGTGTCTGATGAAAGCGGAACCTCTGTAGCTGGCGCCCCCTCTGTAGCTGATGGCGACCCCTCCGTAGATGATGGTGTCCCCTCTGTAGCTGGCGCCCCTCTGTAGCTGGCGCCCTCTCTGTAGCTGGCGGTCCCTCTGTAGCTGGCGCCCTCTCTGTAGCTGGCGGTCCCTCTGTAGCTGTCGCCCTCTCTGTAGCTGGCGCCCCTCTGTAGCTGTCGCCCTCTCTGTAGCTGGCGCCCCTCTGTAGCTGGCGCCCTCTCTGTAGCTGGCGCCCCTCTGTAGCTGGCGGTCCCTCTGTAGCTGGCGCCCTCTCTGTAGCTGGCGGTCCCTCTGTAGCTGGCGCCCTCTCTGTAGCTGGCGCCCCTCTGTAGCTGGCGCCCCCTCTGTAGCTGGCGCCCCCTCTGTAGCTGGCGCCCTCTCTGTAGCTGGCGCCCCTCTGTAGCTGGCGCCCCCTCTGTAGCTGGCGCCCCCACTGTAGCTGGCGCCCCCTCTGTAGCTGGCGCCCCCTCTGTAGCTGGCGCCCCCTCTGTAGCTGGCGCCCCCTCTGTAGCTGGCGCCCCCTCTGTAGCTGGCGCCCCTAAACCTTGGTCGATGATTAATAGTATTGTACATGTATAGATAGATTCTTCCCGTCCTTCCGTCAAGTGGAAGGACGGGACAACTAGGTACACAATTTTACGTCCCTGCTTAAAAACCACGAAAATAGCACGGCTCGGCTCATTGGTTTCATAAATCTAATTTATGATTCTTAGCTGCCTGTATGTAACAATATGTGCAACAGAGATGATAAAATAGATTCATAAAAACAAATGAGTCGAGCTGTGCCATGCATTCTAATGCTTTTTAGACACATGACATGTACAATTGTACATAGAATAAAAAAACCACCATAGAATGGGGGTTGTCTGGAAGTGAGAATGCATGGTAATGGCCATAGACACGAGCGGTGATAGCCGGAAGTGTCAATTTAGCCATTGTTCAAAATGTCTATGGTAATTTATGTTAAGGCAATGACATTCAAGCAATGACCAGTCATTGTTCGAAATTGACAATAAAGCAATTTACCGGGATATCATTTTAGAAAACGAACGAGTCTATGAGCGTAAAATAAAATAGTGTATAGTTGTAAGTGGGGGCTTTGCCTCCACAGCCCCATTCCCTCCTCCCACTCGGATCCTGATGGACAAATTGACCAATGAAGTTAGCTGGAAGTGAGAAAACATGGTAATGGCCAAATTGACTCGCGGCTATTACTGCCGCTCGTGTCTATGGCCATTACCATGCATTCTCACTTCCAGACAACCCCCATTACCATAGACATTTCGAACAATGACACAATTTTTGTACTGACAGAAAATGAAAACTTCCTATCTCCGTAGTGTATTTTTTCGGAAAAAGCCTGCATTCTAAAATTTTGCAAGAAACGACATTTCCCATCCTACTTGAGTAGTCTTTAGTAGAACATCGCTCACCTGGACAAGAAGCGATAATCAGCAGGTGCGGTCAGCCTGGCATAGTTAGCACTGCCGAGCAGCGGGCTCAACAATTTGGTGCTATCGCCAAGGCGCAGTAGTCCGCCAGCGATGCGACGCAATCGATCTAGCCGACGCTCCTGTGACGCCGATTCAACATCGCCGGTCGAGTCCGCTTTGACAGCGGCGGCGAGCCAACGAGACCAGAGCTTCTGCTTGCGTCGTTGAAGTTTCTGAAGTGGGAGTTGAAGATTTTCCCTCACTCTTTACCTTCGACTCTATACGAATTTTTACACCTGACGCTTTCTACCCCTGACTCTCTTTACCGCTGACTCTCTTTACCGCTGACTCTCTTTACCGCTGACTCTCTTTACCGCTGACTCTCTTTACCCCAGACTCTCTTTACCCCTGACTCTCTTTACCGCTGACTCTCTCCACCCTTGACTCTCTTTACCCCTGACTCTCTTTACCGCTGACTCTCTTTACCCCTGACTCTCTTTACCGCTGACTCTCTCCACACTTGACTCTCTTTACCGCTGACTCTCTTTACCCCTGACTCTCTTTACCGCTGACTCTCTCCACCCCTGCCTCTCTTTACCCCTGACTCTCTTTACCCCTGACTCTCTTCACCCTCTCTCCATCCACCTCTGACTCCACCTAAACTATACGTACCCTGAACACCTGAACACCCCATTCTCTATATCGCAGTCTCTTATAAAGTCTAGTTGAGTTACTCTCGAGAAACTTTAATAAACCACGATAATAACATTCCTAACCTATGTAACTAAACGCAAATCAATAAAAGAAACTGGAATAGTAAATAATTGTATAGTAAACTGTTATAAAGTATTATTTGGTTATAAACTATACATTTCTTTTTAAAATATAATGCAAACTAGATATATCATCAGACAGGAAACTATTAAAAGCATACTATGAAACATAGATAAACAGATGAGAGCTTGCTCCGCAATTGAGGATCTGCGAGGCTGGCCCAGCAACTGATCTGGGAGGCTGGCCCAGCAACTTAGGATCTGGGAGGCTGGCACAGCAACTGGGGGTCTGGGAGGCTGGCCCAGCAACTGATGATCTGGGAGGCTGGCTCAGCAACTGACACTCTGGGAGGCTGGCCCAGCAACTGACACTCTGGGAGGCTGCCCCAGCAACTGACACGGGAGGCTGGCCCAGTAACTGAAGATCTGGGAGGCTGGCCCAGTAACTGAAGATCTGGAAGGCTAGCCCAGCAACTGAGGATCTGGGAGGCTGGCCCAGCAACTGAGGATCTGGGAGGCTGGCCCAGCAAATGAGGATCTGGGAGGCTGGCCCAGGAACTGAGGATCTGGGAGGCCATCATTTTCAATGGAAAGAAGTCTACAACACAGTCAATCAGACGCCTGCCCTTCCTCCATCATCTGCTGGATGAGATGCCGGAGCACCAGTTTGTAGTCGCGGCTGTACTGCACCCCGGAGCCGCCGCCACTTGCAGTTTTGTGTTTCCTCCTTCGCTGCACGCAAGCCGCCGCTGACGACGCCGAGGCAGCCGCCCGGTGCTCCGAGCTCGACGCAGCAGACTTCCTTTTCGCCTCTTCGCGAAGTCGCTTGAGCCGTCGACGAACCCGGCGCTCCGTAGCTGCCACGGCTTCTTCAGTTGCTGGGGTAGAACCCGATGCCAATGGTTGACCTTCGGCTGCTGGCATCGAGGAATTCGAAGCTTCAAACGACGATGTCTGTCGCGAATGCTCACCTCTTCTTAAACCATCAACAGTCCAGCCTAACTGGTTCAGAGCATCAGTGAGCAGGGCTTCGCATTGTGCGACTACTTTGGAAAGTTCTTGAGCATTCGCTGAACTGTAGGAGGGTGGCACTGCGGCTTGGTGTTCTGACTGTTGGGCCATGAATAGGGAATAGAAGCTGAACTGGAGTGACCAGAGCAAGCACTGGAGTGAATAGATACTGATCTGGAGTGACCAGAGCACTGGAGTGAATAGATACTGATCTGAAGTGACCAGAGCACTGGAGTGAATAGATACTGATCTGGAGTGACCAGAGCACTGGAGTGAATAGATACTGATCTGGAGTGACCAGAGCAGGCACTGGAGTGAATAGAAGCTGATCTGGAGTGACCAGAGCAGGCACTGGAGTGAATAGATACTGATCTGAAGTGACCAGAGCACTGGAGTGAATAGATACTGATCTGGAGTGACCAGAGCACTGGAGTGAATAGATACTGATCTGGAGTGACCAGAGCAGGCACTGGAGTGAATAGAAGCTGATCTGGAGTGACCAGAGCAGGCACTGGAGTGAATAGATACTGATCTGGAGTGACCAGAGCAGGCACTGGAGTGAATAGATACTGATCTGGAGTGACCAGAGCACTGGAGTGAATAGATACTGATCTGGAGTGACCAGAGCAGGCACTGGAGTGAATAGAAGCTGATCTGGAGTGACCAGAGCAGGCACTGGAGTGAATAGATACTGATCTGGAGTGACCAGAGCAAGCACTGGAGTAAATAGAAGCTGATCTGGAGTGAATAGAAGCTGATCTGGAGTGACCAGAGCAAGCACTGGAGTGAATAGAAGCTGAACTGGAGTGACCAGAGCAAGCACTGGAGTGAATAGATACTGATCTGGAGTGACCAGAGCAAGCACTGGAGTGAACAGAAGCTGGTCTGGAGTGACCAGAGCAAGCACTGGAGTGACCAGAGCAAGCACTGGAGTGAGCAGAAGCTGATCTGGAGTAACAAGCACGGCATTTCAATAATAAAACTCTTGAAAGCTGTATCAACTATAATAATTACGGTTGTACAATATATTTATTCAATGTAAACTTTTAAATTGCTTAGCGGAAATATAAAAAAAACAAATTTAAAACTTAGTTCAAAAGCATAGCAAGAACGCCTGGTTGTGTAAGCGCTATGAGCATTATTGTGTGTGTAGACAGGCACATTCTAAGGTGTCTCGTACTGATAAAGCAGTCTGTAAAGTTAACGTAAAATCATCAAAGCTTAAGGCCATTTAAGGTCAAATTTAATAATGGACGGAATGCTTAATTGTATAGTTTTTTAGGCTAGGCATTTACACGTGCACATCTAATTTATGTAAATACACCTTGATAAACTTTATATAATTTACTTGGTAATTACTGCAAATAAGATAGTTGGTTAGATAATGGGATACAGTAAACAAGGTGGGCATAGCAACTGAGGATATGAGAGGCCCAGAAACTGACACTATGGGATGCTGGTGGCCCAGCAACTGGGGATCTGGGAGGCTAGAGGTCCAGCAACTGAGGATCTGGGAGGCTGGTGGCCCAGCAACTGAGGATCTGGGAGGCTGGCCCAGCAACTGAGAATTTGAGAGGCTGGCCCAGCAACTGAGAAACTGGGAGGCTAGAGGCCTAGCAACTGAGGATCTGGGAGGCTGGCCCAGCAACTGAGGGTCTGGGAGGCTGGCCCAGCAACTGAGGATCTGGGAGGCTAGAGGCCTAGCAACCGAGGATCTGGGAGGCTGGTGGCCCAGCAACTGACGGATTCCAGCAACACACCGAAGACAATCAATCGTCCACATCGTCCAGTCCATCACCATCGTGCTCCTCCTCATCCTTGGCCGCGGCCGCTTCAGTTCGGCGAAGGTCTTCGGCGATCTCGGCATTTTCCGGCTGCAGTCTGGCAGCTTCGCGCAGTTCAATGACAGCCTTGGCGTTGGCGCCGAGACCGCACAGGGCGGCAGCTCTGCGGCAGTGTGCTCGCACCCTGGCTAGTCGGTTCTGCTCAACAGGCGGCTGCAACAGCTCTAAGGCTTTGGAAGCGTCTTCCATAGCTTTAAAATAGTTGCCAAGGCGGAGGTGACAGGCCGCTCGATTGGAATAGAGCGAGTGCATCTCGCTTTTCAATGAGATCGCGTGCGAATACGCGTTGATAGCGGCTAAGAAATTGCCGGAAGCAAACAGCCGGTTGCCTTTGTCGCGCAGCCAGACTGGGTCGCGCTCGCGGTCCGACAAGTCGTCCGCGGCGGCATCTCCTGGCTCAGCTGTGGCGTCTGCCTGACGGCGGCGTTCCGCTTGCTTGCGCAGCCACTGGATGGTGCATGATTTTGGGTTTACTTGTTAGTTTGCGGTTTATTGTTATTAGTGACTCTATCAGGTTGCAGTTTATTGTGGTTGTTGAATCTATGAGGTTGCAGTTTATTGTGGTTGTTGAATCTATGAGGTTGCAGTTTATTGTGGCTGTTGAATGTATGAGGTTGCAGTTTTTTGTGGTTGTTGAACTTTTGAGGTTGCAGTTCATTGTGGTTGTTGAATCTATGAGGTTGCAGTTTATTGTGGTTGTTGAATGTATGAGGTTGCAGTTTATTGTGGTTGTTGAATGTATGAGGTTGCAGTTTTTTGTGGTTGTTGAACTTTTGAGGTTGCAGTTTATTGTGGTTGTTGAATCTATGAGGTTGCAGTTTATTGTGGTTGTTGAATGTATGAGGTTGCAGTTTTTTGTGGTTGTTGGTTGTTGAATGTATGAGGTTGCAGTTTTTTGTGGTTGTTGGTTGTTGAATGTATGAGGTTGCAGTTTTTTGTGGTTGTTGAACTTTTGAGGTTGCAGTTTATTGTGGTTGTTGAATGTATGAGGTTGCAGTTTTTTGTGGTTGTTGAACTTTTGAGGTTGCAGTTCATTGTGGTTGTTGAATCTATGAGGTTGCAGTTTATTGTGGTTGTTGAATCTATGAGGTTGCAGTTTATTGTGAAATTTTGAGGTTGCAGTTAATTGTAGTTGTTGAAATTTTGAGGTTGCAGTTTATTGTAGTTGTTGAAATTTTGAGGTTGCAGTTTATTGTGGTTGTTGAATGTATGAGGATGCAGTTTATTGCGGTTGTTGAACTTTTGAGGTTGCAGTTTATTGTGGTTGTTGAATGTTTGAGGATGCAGTTTATTGCGGTTGTTGAACTTTTGAGGTTGCAGTTTATTGTGGTTGTTGAATCTATGAGTTTGCAGTTTATTGTGGTTGTTGAACTTTTGAGGTTGCAGTTTATTGTGGTTGTTGAATGTATGAGGTTGCAGTTTATTGTGGTTGTTGAATGTATGAGGTTGCAGTTTTTGTGGTTGTTGAACTTTTGAGGTTGCAGTTCATTGTGGTTGTTGAATCTATGAGGTTGCAGTTTATTGTGGTTGTTGAATCTATGAGGTTGCAGTTTATTGTGAAATTTTGAGGTTGCAGTTAATTGTAGTTGTTGAAATTTTGAGGTTGCAGTTTATTGTAGTTGTTGAAATTTTGAGGTTGCAGTTTATTGTGGTTGTTGAATGTATGAGGATGCAGTTTATTGCGGTTGTTGAACTTTTGAGGTTGCAGTTTATTGTGGTTGTTGAATGTTTGAGGATGCAGTTTATTGCGGTTGTTGAACTTTTGAGGTTGCAGTTTATTGTGGTTGTTGAATCTATGAGTTTGCAGTTTATTGTGGTTGTTGAACTTTTGAGGTTGCAGTTTATTGTGGTTGTTGAATGTATGAGGTTGCAGTTTATTGTGGTTGTTGAATGTATGAGGTTGCAGTTTTTTGTGGTTGTTGAACTTTTGAGGTTGCAGTTCATTGTGGTTGTTGAATCTATGAGGTTGCAGTTTATTGTGGTTGTTGAATCTATGAGGTTGCAGTTTATTGTGAAATTTTGAGGTTGCAGTTAATTGTAGTTGTTGAAATTTTGAGGTTGCAGTTTATTGTGGTTGTCGAAATTTTGAGGTTGCAGTTTATTGTGGTTGTTGAATCTATGAGGCTGCAGTTTATTGTGGTTGTTGAACTCTTGAGGTTGCAGTTTATTGTGGTTGTTGAACTTTTGATGTTGCAGTTTATTGTGGTTGTTGAATCTATGAGGTTGCAGTTTATTGTGGTTGTTGAATCTATGAGGCTGCAGTTTATTGTGGTTGTTAAACTTTTGAGGTTGCAGTTTATTGTGGTTGTTGAATCTATGAGGTTGCAGTTTATTGTGGTTGTTGAAATTTTGAGGTTGCAGTTTATTGTGGTTGTTGAATGTATGAGGATGCAGTTTATTGCGGTTGTTGAACTTTTGAGGTTGCAGTTTATTGTGGTTGTTGAATGTTTGAGGATGCAGTTTATTGCGGTTGTTGAACTTTTGAGGTTGCAGTTTATTGTGGTTGTTGAATCTATGAGGTTGCAGTTTATTGTGGTTGTTGAACTTTTGAGGTTGCAGTTTATTGTGGTTGTTGAATGTATGAGGTTGCAGTTTATTGTGGTTGTTGAATGTATGAGGTTGCAGTTTTTTGTGGTTGTTGAACTTTTGAGGTTGCAGTTCATTGTGGTTGTTGAATCTATGAGGTTGCAGTTTATTGTGGTTGTTGAATCTATGAGGTTGCAGTTTATTGTGAAATTTTGAGGTTGCAGTTAATTGTAGTTGTTGAAATTTTGAGGTTGCAGTTTATTGTGGTTGTCGAAATTTTGAGGTTGCAGTTTATTGTGGTTGTTGAATCTATGAGGCTGCAGTTTATTGTGGTTGTTGAATCTATGAGGTTGCAGTTTATTGTGGTTGTTGAATGTATGAGGTTGCAGTTTATTGTGGTTGTTGAATGTATGAGGTTGCAGTTTTTTGTGGTTGTTGAACTTTTGAGGTTGCAGTTTATTGTGGTTGTTGAATCTATGAGGTTGCAGTTTATTGTGGTTGTTGAATGTATGAGGTTGCAGTTTTTTGTGGTTGTTGGTTGTTGAATGTATGAGGTTGCAGTTTTTTGTGGTTGTTGGTTGTTGAATGTATGAGGTTGCAGTTTTTTGTGGTTGTTGAACTTTTGAGGTTGCAGTTTATTGTGGTTGTTGAATGTATGAGGTTGCAGTTTTTTGTGGTTGTTGAACTTTTGAGGTTGCAGTTTATTGTGGTTGTTGAATCTATGAGGATTCAGTTCATTGTGGTTGTTGAATCTACGAGGTTACAGTTTATTGTGGTTGTTGAATGTATGAGGTTGCAGTTTATTGTGGTTGTTGAATGTATGAGGTTGCAGTTTTTTGTGGTTGTTGAACTTTTGAGGTTGCAGTTCATTGTGGTTGTTGAATCTATGAGGTTGCAGTTTATTGTGGTTGTTGAATCTATGAGGTTGCAGTTTATTGTGAAATTTTGAGGTTGCAGTTAATTGTAGTTGTTGAAATTTTGAGGTTGCAGTTTATTGTAGTTGTTGAAATTTTGAGGTTGCAGTTTATTGTGGTTGTTGAATGTATGAGGATGCAGTTTATTGCGGTTGTTGAACTTTTGAGGTTGCAGTTTATTGTGGTTGTTGAATGTTTGAGGATGCAGTTTATTGCGGTTGTTGAACTTTTGAGGTTGCAGTTTATTGTGGTTGTTGAATCTATGAGGTTGCAGTTTATTGTGGTTGTTGAACTTTTGAGGTTGCAGTTTATTGTGGTTGTTGAATGTATGAGGTTGCAGTTTATTGTGGTTGTTGAATGTATGAGGTTGCAGTTTTTTGTGGTTGTTGAACTTTTGAGGTTGCAGTTCATTGTGGTTGTTGAATCTATGAGGTTGCAGTTTATTGTGGTTGTTGAATCTATGAGGTTGCAGTTTATTGTGAAATTTTGAGGTTGCAGTTAATTGTAGTTGTTGAAATTTTGAGGTTGCAGTTTATTGTGGTTGTCGAAATTTTGAGGTTGCAGTTTATTGTGGTTGTTGAATCTATGAGGCTGCAGTTTATTGTGGTTGTTGAACTCTTGAGGTTGCAGTTTATTGTGGTTGTTGAACTTTTGATGTTGCAGTTTATTGTGGTTGTTGAATCTATGAGGTTGCAGTTTATTGTGGTTGTTGAATCTATGAGGCTGCAGTTTATTGTGGTTGTTAAACTTTTGAGGTTGCAGTTTATTGTGGTTGTTGAATCTATGAGGTTGCAGTTTATTGTGGTTGTTGAAATTTTGAGGTTGCAGTTTATTGTGGTTGTTGAATGTATGAGGATGCAGTTTATTGCGGTTGTTGAACTTTTGAGGTTGCAGTTTATTGTGGTTGTTGAATGTTTGAGGATGCAGTTTATTGCGGTTGTTGAACTTTTGAGGTTGCAGTTTATTGTGGTTGTTGAATCTATGAGGTTGCAGTTTATTGTGGTTGTTGAACTTTTGAGGTTGCAGTTTATTGTGGTTGTTGAATGTATGAGGTTGCAGTTTATTGTGGTTGTTGAATGTATGAGGTTGCAGTTTTTTGTGGTTGTTGAACTTTTGAGGTTGCAGTTCATTGTGGTTGTTGAATCTATGAGGTTGCAGTTTATTGTGGTTGTTGAATCTATGAGGTTGCAGTTTATTGTGAAATTTTGAGGTTGCAGTTAATTGTAGTTGTTGAAATTTTGAGGTTGCAGTTTATTGTGGTTGTCGAAATTTTGAGGTTGCAGTTTATTGTGGTTGTTGAATCTATGAGGCTGCAGTTTATTGTGGTTGTTGAACTCTTGAGGTTGCAGTTTATTGTGGTTGTTGAACTTTTGATGTTGCAGTTTATTGTGGTTGTTGAATCTATGAGGTTGCAGTTTATTGTGGTTGTTGAATCTATGAGGCTGCAGTTTATTGTGGTTGTTAAACTTTTGAGGTTGCAGTTTATTGTGGTTGTTTAATCTATGAGGTTGCAGTTTATTGTGGTTGTTGAAATTTTGAGGTTGCAGTTTATTGTGGTTGTTGAATGTATGAGGATGCAGTTTATTGCGGTTGTTGAACTTTTGAGGTTGCAGTTTATTGTGGTTGTTGAATGTTTGAGGATGCAGTTTATTGCGGTTGTTAAACTTTTGAGGTTGCAGTTTATTGTGGTTGTTTAATCTATGAGGTTGCAGTTTATTGTGGTTGTTGAAATTTTGAGGTTGCAGTTTATTGTGGTTGTTGAATGTATGAGGATGCAGTTTATTGCGGTTGTTGAACTTTTGAGGTTGCAGTTTATTGTGGTTGTTGAATGTTTGAGGATGCAGTTTATTGCGGTTGTTGAACTTTTGAGGTTGCAGTTTATTGTGGTTGTTGAATCTATGAGGTTGCAGTTTATTGTGGTTGTTGAACTTTTGATGTTGCAGTTTATTGTGGTTGTTGAATGTATGAGGTTGCAGTTTATTGTGGTTGTTGAATGTATGAGGTTGCAGTTTAATTGTGGTTGTTGAATCTATGAGGCTGCAGTTTTTTGTGGTTGTTGAATCTATGAGGTTGCAGTTTATTGTGGTTGTTGAAATTTTGAGGTTGCAGTTTATTCTGGTTGATAAATCTATAAGGCTGCAGTTTATTGTGGTTGTTGAAATTTTGAGGTTGCAGTTTATTCTGGTTGATAAATCTATGAGGCTGCAGTTTATTGTGGTTGTTGAATCTGAGGCTGCAGTTTATTGTGGTTGTCGAATCTATGAGGTTGCAGTTTATTGTGGTTGTTGAATCTATGAGGATTCAGTTCATTGTGGTTGTTGAATCTACGAGGTTACAGTTTATTGTGGTTGTTGAATGTATGAGGTTGCAGTTTATTGTGGTTGTTGAATGTATGAGGTTGCAGTTTTTTGTGGTTGTTGAACTTTTGAGGTTGCAGTTCATTGTGGTTGTTGAATCTATGAGGTTGCAGTTTATTGTGGTTGTTGAATCTATGAGGTTGCAGTTTATTGTGAAATTTTGAGGTTGCAGTTAATTGTAGTTGTTGAAATTTTGAGGTTGCAGTTTATTGTGGTTGTTGAAATTTTGAGGTTGCAGTTTATTGTGGTTGTTGAATGTATGAGGATGCAGTTTATTGCGGTTGTTGAACTTTTGAGGTTGCAGTTTATTGTGGTTGTTGAATGTTTGAGGATGCAGTTTATTGCGGTTGTTGAACTTTTGAGGTTGCAGTTTATTGTGGTTGTTGAATCTATGAGGTTGCAGTTTATTGTGGTTGTTGAACTTTTGAGGTTGCAGTTTATTGTGGTTGTTGAATGTATGAGGTTGCAGTTTATTGTGGTTGTTGAATGTATGAGGTTGCAGTTTTTTGTGGTTGTTGAACTTTTGAGGTTGCAGTTCATTGTGGTTGTTGAATCTATGAGGTTGCAGTTTATTGTGGTTGTTGAATCTATGAGGTTGCAGTTTATTGTGAAATTTTGAGGTTGCAGTTAATTGTAGTTGTTGAAATTTTGAGGTTGCAGTTTATTGTGGTTGTCGAAATTTTGAGGTTGCAGTTTATTGTGGTTGTTGAATCTATGAGGCTGCAGTTTATTGTGGTTGTTGAACTCTTGAGGTTGCAGTTTATTGTGGTTGTTGAACTTTTGATGTTGCAGTTTATTGTGGTTGTTGAATCTATGAGGTTGCAGTTTATTGTGGTTGTTGAATCTATGAGGCTGCAGTTTATTGTGGTTGTTAAACTTTTGAGGTTGCAGTTTATTGTGGTTGTTTAATCTATGAGGTTGCAGTTTATTGTGGTTGTTGAAATTTTGAGGTTGCAGTTTATTGTGGTTGTTGAATGTATGAGGATGCAGTTTATTGCGGTTGTTGAACTTTTGAGGTTGCAGTTTATTGTGGTTGTTGAATGTTTGAGGATGCAGTTTATTGCGGTTGTTGAACTTTTGAGGTTGCAGTTTATTGTGGTTGTTGAATCTATGAGGTTGCAGTTTATTGTGGTTGTTGAACTTTTGAGGTTGCAGTTTATTGTGGTTGTTGAATGTATGAGGTTGCAGTTTATTGTGGTTGTTGAATGTATGAGGTTGCAGTTTTTTGTGGTTGTTGAACTTTTGAGGTTGCAGTTCATTGTGGTTGTTGAATCTATGAGGTTGCAGTTTATTGTGGTTGTTGAATCTATGAGGTTGCAGTTTATTGTGAAATTTTGAGGTTGCAGTTAATTGTAGTTGTTGAAATTTTGAGGTTGCAGTTTATTGTGGTTGTCGAAATTTTGAGGTTGCAGTTTATTGTGGTTGTTGAATCTATGAGGCTGCAGTTTATTGTGGTTGTTGAACTCTTGAGGTTGCAGTTTATTGTGGTTGTTGAACTTTTGATGTTGCAGTTTATTGTGGTTGTTGAATCTATGAGGTTGCAGTTTATTGTGGTTGTTGAATCTATGAGGCTGCAGTTTATTGTGGTTGTTAAACTTTTGAGGTTGCAGTTTATTGTGGTTGTTGAATCTATGAGGTTGCAGTTTATTGTGGTTGTTGAAATTTTGAGGTTGCAGTTTATTGTGGTTGTTGAATGTATGAGGATGCAGTTTATTGCGGTTGTTGAACTTTTGAGGTTGCAGTTTATTGTGGTTGTTGAATGTTTGAGGATGCAGTTTATTGCGGTTGTTGAACTTTTGAGGTTGCAGTTTATTGTGGTTGTTGAATCTATGAGGTTGCAGTTTATTGTGGTTGTTGAACTTTTGATGTTGCAGTTTATTGTGGTTGTTGAATGTATGAGGTTGCAGTTTATTGTGGTTGTTGAATGTATGAGGTTGCAGTTTAATTGTGGTTGTTGAATCTATGAGGCTGCAGTTTTTTGTGGTTGTTGAATCTATGAGGTTGCAGTTTATTGTGGTTGTTGAAATTTTGAGGTTGCAGTTTATTCTGGTTGATAAATCTATAAGGCTGCAGTTTATTGTGGTTGTTGAAATTTTGAGGTTGCAGTTTATTCTGGTTGATAAATCTATGAGGCTGCAGTTTATTGTGGTTGTTGAATCTGAGGCTGCAGTTTATTGTGGTTGTCGAATCTATGAGGTTGCAGTTTATTGTGGTTGTTGAATCTATGAGGTTGCAGTTTATTGTGGTTGTTGAATCTATGAGGTTGCAGTTTATTGTGGTTGTTGAATCTATGAGGGTGCAGTTTATTGTGGTTGTTGAATGTATGAGGTTGCAGTTTATTGTGGTTGTTGAACTTTTGAGGTTGCAGTTCATTGTGGTTGTTGAATGTATGAGGTTGCAGTTTATTGTGGTTGTTGAACTTTTGAGGTTGCAGTTCATTGTGGTTGTATAAAGAGGTTGCAACCGTCCCCTCAACATATTATAAATTAATTATTTCACACTGATGATCAATTAACCAACGTACCTCCTCTTCCAGCGCCTTTTGCGACTCCCTCTCTGGAGTTGGAAACACCCTGGCAGTGAAGCTGACACCGATGCGGCCAGGCTCGCGAACTCCCAGCACCGATTCCACCGATATCGGCTGCTTTCGATTTGACTGCGTCAGCTGCTCAACCTGGCGAGTTTCTTCTTCTGAGCTTTCGTCAGCTGCGAAACTTTTCACGCCTTTTTCCTCCTGCTCTATAGCAGCAGATTCCTCCGCTGCAATCTCTTCGCGAAACACCCGTTTAGCATCCTGACGCAGACGCTCCTGACGCAGACGAAACTCTTCGAGTTCGCGCATCGCCGAGTCGCGCTCGGCCTGTTTGGCAGCTTCAATTCTGGCTCGATCAGCATCCTCAAGCTTCATCTGCTCTTTCAGGCTGAGCTGCTCATTGGCTCGGTGGCCGGCTTTGGCCGCGGACTCGGCTGCTTGAAGCCGCTCGGCCAGGCGGACCATCGACCGGTCGCGAATCTCACGGGTCACCGATTTGTCCTCTGGGGCAGCGGCGGCGGCGGTGGGATCTTGTTTGTCTGTCCCCTTTACCAGTCTCTGCCCCTTTCTCTTCTGTCTATTTACCTGTCTCTCCCCTCTACCTGTCTCTGCCTCTTTCTTTTCTGTCTATTTACCTGTCTCTCCCCTTTACCAGTCTCTGCCCCTTTCTCTTCTGTCTATTTACCTGTCTCTCCCCTCTACCTGTCTCTGCCTCTTTCTCTTCTGTCTATTTACCTGTCTCTCCCCTCTACCTGTCTCTGCCTCTTTCTCTTCTGTCTATTTACCTGTCTCTCCCCTTTACCAGTCTCTGCCCCTTTCTCTTCTGTCTATTTACCTGTCTCTCCCCTCTACCTGTCTCTGCCTCTTTCTTTTCTGTCTATTTACCTGTCTCTCCCCTCTACCAGTCTGCCCCTTTCTCTTCTGTCTATTTACCTGTCTCTCCCCTTTACCAGTCTCTGCCTCTTTCTCTTCTGTCTATTTACCTGTCTCTCCCCTTTACCAGTCTCTGCCCCTTTCTCTTCTGTCTATTTACCTGTCTCTCCCCTCTACCTGTCTCTGCCTCTTTCTTTTCTGTCTATTTACCTGTCTCTCCCCTCTACCAGTCTGCCCCTTTCTCTTCTGTCTATTTACCTGTCTCTCCCCTCTACCTGTCTCTGCCTCTTTCTTTTCTGTCTATTTACCTGTCTCTCCCCTCTACCTGTCTCTGCCTCTTTCTCTTCTGTCTATTTACCTGTCTCTCCCCTCTACCTGTCTCTGCCTCTTTCTTTTCTGTCTATTTACCTGTCTCTCCCCTCTACCTGTCTCTGCCTCTTTCTTTTCTGTCTATTTACCTGTCTCTCCCCTCTACCTGTCTCTGCCTCTTTCTCTTCTGTCTATTTACCTGTCTCTCCCCTCTACCTGTCTCTGCCTCTTTCTCTTCTGTCTATTTACCTGTCTCTCCCCTCTACCTGTCTCTGCCTCTTTCTCTTCTGTCTATTTACCTGTCTCTCCCCTCTACCTGTCTCTGCCTCTTTCTTTTCTGTCTATTTACCTGTCTCTCCCCTCTACCTGTCTGTTCCCTTCTACCTGTCTCTTCCCATGTAACTGCCTCTGTCTTTTTCTGTGTCTCCCACCTCTCCCTATCTATTCCCGTCTACCTGTCTTTTTTCTCTACCTACATCTCCCTGTACCTATCTCTCCCCCTTTACCTGTCTCTTCCTCTCTACCTGTATCTGCCCCTTTGTCTCTCTTATTTCCTATACCTGTCCCTTCTCTACTTCTTATCTCCACCTGTCCCTTTCCCTGTCTCTTCCATATCTACCTGTCCCTTCCGTCTATCTGCCTTGTTTTATCTACCGCCTCTTCCCCTCTACCTGTCCTGTACTCTACCGTTTCTCCACCTCTATCTATCTCCTCCTTTGCCTCTTTCCCTCTCTTCCCTCTCCTCACCTGTCTTTCTACCTCAACCATGCTTAACTTTTATTAAATTTGTAACTGTTAATCTGTAGTAGTAGTTTTTGACTTTCCCTTAGTAGCAATACTTTCATGCCTTGATAGGATAAATAGGCATTAATTACCGGCATTATCAATCATCAATTGTGGCCAAGCAATTTGCTCCATTTTGGTGGCAGTGACCTGCATAATACCGCTGTCAGCCACACATGTTGATTGATCTTCTGAGATTGGCTGATAGAAAAAGCACTCAAAAATGTATGGCGAAAAGGATACCTAAAAATAAATAAAAATATGTTTCTTGGCTAAGAAATTGCTCATAGCTAAGCAGATTAAATATTCAAAAAATCCCTTTCCAAAGGTCAAGCAGACTTTTTGACTTGAAATGCATTGTAAAACTGCTGGAGAAAAAAATGAATTACTGAATTCTGATTTTGATAAAGATTGTATCACACTAGGCTTTTTATTTGTCAGTTTACTAGGCCCTAACTGAATTTTGACACTGATTTGAATTGCACCATATTGCTAATCTACAGTGTGGAATCATATAGTACTGTACTTCATATTGATATTCTGTAACTATTGTCTTAACTTTAATAAAGACTGATACTAACTGCCTAGGTAATTGATCATAATAGCTGCCTTGTGACTTTTACTCTAACTAATTCAATGTGAGTGTTTAACAAAACTATAACTACTATAATTCACAATATTGAAACAATAAGAGCTAGCCTAGATATGAAATGACAGAAAGGCTAATGTAGCAACCTAGTTTGAATTTTAGTAGAAAAAAATAATTTTTTGAAATAATTTTTAATAAAAATAAAACTTAACAAAAGAAATAAAAATAGGAACATCATGTTAATTATAAAAGTATCATGCCAAACAAAGAGCAACATTTTGTGAAACATAAAAGAAGTGTTATGTCAAACAAAAACAAAGAAACAAAGAAAATAAAATAGAAAGAAGCAAAGACAAAGACCATGTCACAACCAGAAACAACTAAGTTGCAACTAGAGGTGAAAAAGTCACATTGATCAGAAAATAAGATAAGATAAGATGATAAGATAAATTATATTCAAATATATACACTTGAAAGCAAGTGATATTTTTATACTTTTATAGTTGAAAGCTTATATATTTCTTGCAATATTTTTTTAACATAAGACATAAAACAGTTTTATAGTTTTCTACCAAAGGGAATTAGGGGAGGGGGTATTTTAATATAAGTGATATTAGGATATAATGGCTAGGCTAGTCAATTCATTTAATATTCTTTGATAGTAAAAGGAACAACTTAAAATGCTAAATTTTTAATATAGGGTAGGCCTAAAAGAAAATAGAAAAAAAGAAAATTAAGGATTGTATTTGCATAAAAAATGAGATAGCTTTAAGAAATGAATCCATTTTAAGTATAGTGTTTAGTGTTACGAGGTGTATTCAAAAAGTTCTTTTTGGTCCTTTGGCATTTATTTTTAGAAAGCGTTGTAAACAGAATTTTAGCGATTTCACCAAGTTTTTTCTATGGCCTAAACGTTTCTAGGGTTGTCTAGGGTTGTAAGCCTCAGTTTGCAACTATGTTAGAGCAGCGAAAATTTCTATCAGCTACCACTCAATTTCTTGGCCATGGCTGAATCATTTTCAAAGCAAGATGTTCAAAGCTTGATGAAGTTTCAGTTTCTGCAAGGAAAAAAGCCACCGGATATGTTTAGCGAGCTTCAGCAAGTGCTTGGCAACTATGCACCAACTAAGCAGACAGTTCGAAAATGGTACCGGCTGTTTGCTGATGGAAGAGAGAGCGTTGAGGACAATGATCGCTCTGGAAGGCTGATGACTGCAACCAACAAGACTGTTATGAAGAAAGTGCAAGAGCTCCTGGATGATGATCGGCCCTGGACTTGCAAAGAGTTGGCAGAAGACGTTGGTGTGTCATTAGGAAGCGTCCACACCATTCTGACGGAGCGTCTTCACCTGTAGAAAAAGTTCTGCAAGTGGGTGCCACACCTGCTGACAGGTGAGCAAAAGATGCAGCGAACTGTGGCTTCAAGCAGCCACCTGCGTCGGTTCCATCGAGAAAGGGAGGATTTTCTATACAGAATTGTTGATGGAGACAGCTGGGATCCTGAGACAAAGGCCCAGTCTGCCGAATGGCTTCCAGCACATTCTCCAAGACCTCAGAAGGCCATCAGGAAGCAGGGCACGATAAATATCATGCATGTCATGTTTTTTGATTCCTAAGGAATCCTGCTATACTGGGCAGTCCCACAATTGGAACCACCGTCAATGGGGACTACTACAAGTGGATTCTGCAGGAGAAGTTGCGCCCAGCAATACGAAAGAAGCGCCCTGATCTGCTGGAATCTGGTGTGATCCTGCTGCACGACAATGCGCCAGCACATTGCAAGCAAAATGTTGTGGAACTCCTGAGCAAATGGGGCTGGGAAGTGCTCCAACATCCACCCTATTCGCCTGATTTGTCGCCATGCGACTTCTTCTTATTTCCATCTGTGAAGAAGCACCTTCGGGGCATTCGATTTGACAGCGTCGAGCACATCAAAGCTGCATGCAATCAAGCTGTTCGCCAAACAGATGCGAGTGGTGTGGGTTCCGGAATCAGAGGTCTGGTAAATTGCTGGCAGAAGTGCAAAGACATTGGCGGTGAATATATTGAGTGACAGAATCATGTTAAGCAATCTAACAGTGTTTTCATAGTTCCAGTTGTTTTGTGTTCAGTTTTGTAGGGCACCGAAAAGAACTTTTTGAATACACCTCGTATGTATATATAAAAATATATTATGTTTAAACAGTCACTGCTCCAAGAATATTTCATTTTCATTTGAAAGATATATTTCTCTAGTTTTTATGCATATTTAAATATTTTTGACTTTTATAATTATCAGTTCAATATGTAGCAATTGAATTTTAAAGTTATAGAATGGTCCATTTTTTATTTTTTAACTTTTACTAACCTCATTTGAGTCTCAACTCATAGATATATAGACCTACTATATTAAAATAACAAACTAAAAATTATAAAATTATATAAAAAATATAGCATGCAACATGTTTAGTTATACTTTAAATAAAACTAACCTTTAAGTATTCTGATGTTAATACAATATCAACCTTTGATGCAGGTATTCCTTTAAGTGGAATAGAAACAACAACATTCTGAAGGCTGTCACACCATTTAAAATCTTTAATAAAAATAGGCATTTTGACTTTTTTGCTTGGTTTTATTAAATGAAAATTGCTTCAGCCAGGCTTAGTCAAATATAAGCATAAATCATACTGCATAACATAAGCGCTAAATGATTAGAACATGTTAGCTAGGCCTATTACTTAACAATTTAGATATTCAGAACATCGTAGATTTGAATTCAATCGTCTGCCGGAACTGTTACAGATATGAAGCAGCAAATTACAGGTTACAAAGCAATCGTTAGATTTCTGTTAGGCACGTGGAAGATTGGAATGCAAAACTTTAAAAACAATTTAGTGCCAAGTATCATAGAAAGCAGTTTAAAGTATAACAAAATATTCAATTAGCCAGTTTATTAACTAATAGCCTACTGATTACAATGATTACAAATATTTGTGTTCTTTTTGATAGTTTAGGTCACCTTAGTCTACTGTTATGATAGACACGTTAAGAAAAATTAGGCCAGATTACTTCCCGGTGTCAAATTTGACGTCGATTCGAAGTCGATTCGAAGTCGATTTTTCTTCTAAAGTCGAATTCATGCAGTTTAACGAATAGTAAGTAGTAAGTAAGAATTTGGCTCAGGCAATTAGCCTGTTTGGCCAGTATATTATAGAGCTATGTATTTGGAAAAATTTTCGAAATAGAAGTTTATAAAGACGATTTGACGAGTTTTTTTTAGTAGTAGTAAGTTTGGCTCAGGCCAGAAGCCTGTTTGGCCAGTATAAGACAGTATATTTATTAATTCAATAGGAGATATTTATGTATTATATAAGTACATGATGCGGTCCAGGTTTTGCAATGATATAGAATTTGAAAGAGCGCTTAAATTTTTTTACGAAATTTCAAACGATCTTTAAAACGATTAACGATTTACGACTTACGAAGCAAAAAGTATTTAAGCAAGGAATTAAGAAAAAAAACAAGCATTGTATGATCTTGATGTTATAGCAATTCATTTGATCCCGTAGGTGATAAAAATAGGTGTATTGTATTAATTAGGCAATAAAAGATGAAAGAAAGAAATCACAAATAGAGAGCGCTTATTAAAAAAAAGCGCGATTAGAAAAAAATTTGGTATACAAATAAACGCGTAGAACGGGATAAATTTCACCGGTATTGTTTAAAAGAGGAGGAGCAGGGACTAAAATGCAGGGAGATACAAAGTAGCAGGAGGGATCGAAAAATAATAGCGAGCCTCAAGGTAACCATGCAAGAATTCGATTGATGTAAGACGGGTAGCAACAGCGTGGTACACATGGTGTTTCTGCATACATATTATTAGACATATTATTTTCATGTCGGTTGTGGAGGAAGATTTGCTATGAATTTATAGGTCTTCTCAATAGCTAGCAAATCTTTTTTATTTTTGTTTTCGTTTGTAGCAAAGCCTAAGCTGTAAAAATGCCTTATGCTCAGATTACTTTGTTTAAGGTATTTTTTCCTGGTATCTAGTATGCCGACACATTCAGTTGTATAGTGTAAGATATTGTTTCCTGAATCTCTGCCACAAAGTTTGCATTTTTCTTGGGTGTATTTGTTGAGTTGTTTAAAATTGAGTTATTGTAAAAGATAAAGTATTTGAAAGCGCGCCAGAATTTTTACGGTATTTTTGGACGAAAAGTGACGACTAACAACTAACAACGAGTATAAATATTAATACAAAAATGAGTACGAATTACGAGGTATATAGCTTTAATTGCGAGATTACTTTGATTACGATAAGGTGCGAATGAAGTTCGAACGAAAAATCCAAAAGAAAAAAAAATAACTATTTTATGCCAATATATCAAAGCATATATAACCGTAATTACAATACCATTTCAAAAAAGATCCAGATTTTTTGAAAACGTGAAGGTGGGGGGGGGGTAAGAAGCGGACTCAGTACTTAACTGCTATGCATGTATATAAACATGTTATATATTTCATGCAAATAAATTTAGCTGTACATGACATCGTAAATTTTGGCTACTCCGGAGAGCTCTTTTCTGACTCTTTTTTCATTTGTGGCATACCCTTATGCATGTGTGTGGCATCTAGAAGGTATTGAGAAAAGTATTTTTTCCTAATTTCTAGTGTTTGTGGGCACTCACTTAGGTAGTGGAGAATATCGGCTCCATTTCTTGCTCCACAGAGTCCACAAGCTTCCTGAGAGAATGCCTTGGGCGTGAGTTCACATTTCAGTTTCAGAAGGGTCGTTAGGTATTTTTTGTTTCTAAATAGACTTGGAAAGTAATTTGAGAGGGCAGGTCTGCAGGTTTTTTGAATAAGTAAGCGCTTTTGTAATATTTAATATGGTGCTGGTTGTCTTCGAATAGAGGTCGAAAATTCGACGTCGATTCGAGTTACCATGACAGTTTTAACAAAATGAATATCCCATTTAAATGAGCACTCTTCTGTAAAATTTCGTTCATCTTTGGACCTGGTTTATTTTTATTTTTAGTCATGAAACGTTCTTAGTTAGGTTATTTTGCAGCACACGATAATTGATGGAGCTGGTTTAAATTAATGACGTGAAATTTGCAGTTTTAGTGCATGGCCTGGGCAAAAAGTACCAATATAGTTTGAAAGTTTGCTTAAAATTTGCAATTTTGAAGTCTAAGATACAGTTCTGGATCAGTAATCCATTCAAAATATCATTCGCAGCATTTCAGCAAATTAATTTTGTCTTGTTTACAGTTTTTTTCACCAAGTCAGCTATGTAATTGTCAATTAACTTGCCAGTAGGCATATGCTCTATAGACTTTTTTTCTAAACTTTTGGTTATTGCATGGGTTGTTAGTCATAGCATCAATATATGGGGTCGTTCTGATCAGCAGCCATTATTATATTAAATATAAATATTTTTTACGATCATATATTCTCATACTAGGAAGAATTACTTGTATTAGCATTTGCACTATCACCATTTGCTTGTTGTCCCATTGACAACATCACCTTGTAAAATATCAAATCTAACATTTTGTTTGATACGTAGAGCCAATAGGCTTATGCCCCAAATGTGGAACATCCTTGCTTTGACTATTAAAAAATTACTTTTTCATTGCTACATGTTTTTATTGTTTTTCTTGTTATGTCATGAAATCATCAATTATGTTATGATAATATTTATGCCTTATGTATGGTGATGCTAAAAACATTTTGGCTTATTTTTATCCATTATATAATCACTATGCAAGAAAATCTCTATTAATCTATCTCTAAATTAAAGTCTAATGATGTGAAATATAAACTTTTATTTTCTTTACAATTAGAAGAATCATATTTTTATTTTTAGGCTTCTCTTATACTCTTGAGATTAATTAGCCTAATTATTTCAGATCTCAGATAATTGCTATATAAATGGTGTACTATTATAAATCAATTGTTCATTTTATTACTTTTGATACAGGTACTGCACTTTAATGGCTTGCAATAATAGTAATTATTTTACTCATAGTAATATGTCCCACTTAAACCATAGGCTATACGAGTATTATCAATTCTAAACTGTTGCTATAAATTTTTGATCGTTGTTACAGAACAGTACAAAATACATATTTGAATTGGTCAGGGTTAAGTTGAGCATTTTAAAATACGAATAGAATTTCAAATAGTTTGGAATAAATACTCAATATTTTCATTTGATATAGATCTAATACATGTATAAATTTACAACTTTGTACATCTTCCGCACTATTGCTACATTCCTTGATCTATACAAAATGCATTCTATAATTTATCCTTTCAGAGTAAAATGGCCTCACGAAATATCAACGGGAAACTTCACAAGACACTGCTGAGCTTCATTCATTTTGAAGGGGCTTCTGATGCTCATGAATTTACAGGGCGCGTCTCAGAGCCAGGTCATGAACGAATGCCACGCCGCCGGCCGAATCCGGGGCGCCGGCGTCAGCCGCAGCAGCCAGTCGACGAAACGCCGAGTGTGCGCCTGCCTTCGCCATGGTAGGGGGTGCCTGCAGCAAACTTAAATTTTTTAAGTTTGTTGTTTGTGTAATGTATCTCCATATCTGACAGTGAGCATTGGTTCGGAAGTCCATCTTTACTAAGAGTACTTTAGTCATGTTATTTTTCATTCTTTAATGTATCAATATTTAGTATAACTGATAACTGATATACAGTAATGTAACTGTCAAAATCTTTACAAGTCTCTATCAAGGACGACTAAAGTAACGTATATCTACTTAAGTAGTCCTTGGTCTCGAGCTGGACATACTTTACAATGTATTTTGAGTTTGCATGCTTAAATATCGATCGAGGCTCGCTCGAGGTTTACCCTTTGGTGACCACATTGTAATTATTGTACTTGGTTAAATACATCTTAAAAACAATAAAAAGTAATGACGCTGCAGTAGTGACAAAATACAAGAATTATTTTGTAAGTGTACATGTACATGTAATGATGTACACTGTACATTGTACATAATGTACATGTACACGCGTGCAGCTATCTATAGTGCATATTCGCGTTGTTGGTCCGAAATAAATAGAACTGAATAGATCACATAAGGACGACTGCAAGGACTACTAAAACAATGTATGCAATCGTAGTATTTCCATTAAGCTAAATTTACACATATAAGCCTTGCTTTCTTGTACATTCTAGCCCGAGCTTGTTAAAGTAAATCAGTCATCATCACGTCGTTGGAAGATCAGTTCGTGAGGTCCTGGCGAGTGCACCACGCCTCCGCTGTAGCGTCTGATCTCGTCAAGGCGATTCCTCTCGCTGTCTGGAATTCCAATCCGGAAAGCCTGCACCAGGGACACAGCGAACAGGAACAATTCCATTCTGGCCAGGCTTTCTCCCAAACACGAGCGCTTTCCAATGGAGAAGGGAATGATGCGCTCGGAGGGACGGAATTTTCCCGCAGAGTCGATGAACCGGTCAGGATCGAAGGTCTCCGGATCCGGAAAGTTGGTCGGATCGGAGTGCACGGCTTGGATGTTGGAGAATACTACCGTGTCCTTTAAAATCAAACAAGGATAAAAGTAGTCAACGTATGCAGACTTAACTACATGTAAGTACACTAGGTACAGATCGACTTAGGTAGACGATAGATACCCCCTGCATGTGACATGAACTTAATCGTCCCTTAAGGTAATAAACAACTTGTGGTCCTAATTTTTTCAGTTTGATCGCTAAATCAAAGAAAAGCTCCTCGTTTTAATCATTTGAACTGAATGATTTCTGTTTAATAGCTATCCTACAATATATTATAGGATATATTGGCAATATATTATTGGCAATATATGCGTGACAATATATTATTGTAGGAGGGTTGTAAGCTCGCTGACGCAGCGCTATGACGAAATCATCCCGCAACCAGAGGTGAGGCAATTCTGCCCACTCCACTTTGCCCACGCACCTTTGGAATGAAATAACCCAACAGCTCGGCATCAGCGGTGGTCCGATGCGGCACTCCGGTCGGCACCAGAGTGTAATAACGCTGCGCCTCGTGGATGAAAGCCTCAATCAGTGGCAGATTTGGCCGGTCACACATCACTGGCGGCCGATCGCCGAGCTTGTCTTTAACATAGCTGGCCAGTCGCTCCTGCAAGTTGGGATTCAGGGCCAGGTGAAGGGCGATCCAGCGCAGACTGTTGGCGGTTGTGTCCGTGCCAGCAACGAATAGGTCGGAAATGCTCACCTGCAGTAGTTGGAAATGGTCAATGTTTACTCAAGTAAAGTTTGCATGATGATGCTAGGATTCTAACTGTACGCTAGTTTTTATAGTTGATTAGTTCTTCATAATATCGATACACATAGATTCTAGTCATGAAATTTTACTTATGCATCGGGCTTTTGAATGAGTGCCGCATATCGACATGCAACAATTGACTCCACCCATATCTAGGTTGTAACTTATTTTGTTTTGCCAGTTTTGTCAACCCTTGGTACGATTAGCTCAGGTGCACGCTTTCACGGGGTGTACAGCGTCGCTGACTTATCGTTGAGCGTACCAGCGTACATACTTTGCCTTGGGGGTCATCCCTCTGCATGTAGCCGCCGTTTCCCTTTAAAACTAAGGTCAGGAATTAGTCTCTAGCGTTGAATGATTTGCTAATCAGCCACCCACGGAAGAATACAGCACGTGAAAGTCAATCTGATGGAAATGAGTCCAGATGTGATTTCGGGTAAAAAAATTTATAAGCAGAAATAATTTATCCTGGATTAAAATATATTCAAAAAATTAATTAGACACCAACTTGAAGATTTTTGTTGCTAAGGTGCGCCTTCGCGTCCTGCGTGCGTCGGTCAGTCGGTGCCTTTCGGCCAAGAACGCTTCGATGTAGTCGCGCGGCTCATCCGCGGTGTTGTAGGCGGCCTCTTTTGCGTCAATCTGACCCTGACAGAAGTTGAACACCGAATTGAAGATGCCGACCATCTTCTTCGGGAAAGGCATACTCAGCACCAGTTCTGGGGACAAGAAACGCTGAAACGCCATAGTAATCGTGAGTAACGGATGTCTGGATTCGGCCGAGGTTTGTGTAAGTTTGTTGATGAGGCTCAGCTTCTCTTCGAATGACGGATCTTCGTCGGCAACCCGGCTGCCAAACACGAGGCTGCAGATGACGTTAGATACGGCTTTGTTAAATGGAACCGATGTCGACGTTGGCTGACCGTTAGAGCTCTCCAGTGCCGCAATCAGCTCTTGCGCCTCCCTAGCTATGGTCTCTTCAGAACCCGATTTGCCGAATCCGAAGTCGCGCAGAGCCTGCAGGCTGAATCTTCTCAGCTGCTTCCACTTCGGACCGTCACCGGCTAACAAGCCGCTGTTTCCCAGCACCTTGGTGGTGAAGATGTTCACCTGCCGGCCGGAGAAGTTGCTGGAATGCGTCAGGAAAGCCTCCCGCACGGCCTCGTAGCTGTTCAACACGCAGATTCGGCGACCATCGAGCACGAATGTGCAAATCTGACCGTACAGTTGCGGAGTCTTGAGAATCCAACATCGCATTGGGAATTGAATCCACAGGCTGCTCCCGAAAATAGGGACGGCCGGTGGACCCGGCGGCAGGTTTGACGGCGAACGGAGCTTTTTCGCTGCAAAGTAGCCAAGCAGTGCTGCCCCCACTGCAAGAGCAATCGTCATTGGTTCCATGATTAGCCTGACTTCTGGTTGCTACGGAGACAGAATATGATCTTCAGAATATTTTTAAGCTACAAATTTTCGCAAGCTCAGTTTAAATATAAAAACACTGCATGGTTAATCATGCATTCAACGAAGAGTCCAATGTTCGTTATAGAGCGCAACAAGTCACACTGCAGAGAGAGAAGCCAACTACTGATAAGAGACTTTTAATCGCTGAACTCGAGTATGCTTTATAAACAGCAAACTTGGTTACATGTATTTTCACTTCAAGGTTAAAAAATGCTTCGACTTGAAGATTTCGAAGCCACTTATGCAACGTATTCATGTAGTGTCGAGTGTGCCTGTCCTATTCTAGTGGTGATGGCTGTCTGTAAATATTTATAGCTACGCACTGAATTGAATTCATCTGTCTCTTAAGGGGCGTCGCCATGAATTTTATGGTGGGGGGGGACAAAGCCAAGAATACTACATGTACACTCAGCAACAGCTAAACCCCCCCCCCACCCGGCTTCGCGCAGCGAGGCTGTCGCTTGCTGGGTGCCACGGCTCAGCAGAGTTGCGTAACAGCCACTGCGCCTCAGCAGAAGTAGAGTGCATCGTATCACACAAAGGTGCACATGCAGGCAGTCTCTCACTAGAAGTCAATAGCGCGTGTACGCGTAAATGTACATTGTTTTTAGAATCGGTGTTGTTAGCACTAATTTTGGCGCCGCAGTCGCTAGCTATATTTATTGACTTGCATAACGGGTCACAAGGTGGGGGTGGGGGGGAACAAAGCATTGGCAAATCCCCCCATTGCTTTTACATGTCCCCCGGTGACAACGCCCCTGGGTCACTTCGTAGCAAACTCACAAAAGTTTGAATACCACTTTACACTGGCGCAATTCTGTACCAAATGCTGCAACTGAGCTTTTTATATAAGTTCAAACAGACCTGAAGTTCGGCAGTACTTGTTTCTTTTACAGAATATGCAATCGGCAGTTAAAATCGCACTGCAATTGTGGCATAATGTGCGGCTTAAGCGGACGGCAACAGCTGGGCTGCTGCTATAGGCTGCTTTTTTAGTTGTGGAAACAAATCTATTCAGTAGAAAAACAATACTACTAAGGAACTTTTGGGGTGGAGAAAATCTACTCGTACACAAAGCATTCAGTTTACATATTTGGCATGCTAAAACAGGACATTGGATTTACCACACGTATTGGTGTGGAATCAAATGATTTTAATTTCTATCTACTGCCAGTGCCCTCTGAAACATTCTGAAGTTTACTGGCGTCAGTGGTGTAGCCAGGAATTTCAATTGGGTGGGGGCCAGGTTGGCCTGGCTGGCCATGCCTTATGCCATTGCCACTTTTGGCGCCGCAGGCACTCATTTTAGCGCCGCAGGCACTCATTTTAGCGCCGCAGGCACTCATTTTGGCGCCGCAGGCACTCATTTTAGCGCCGCAGGCACTCATTTTGGCGCCGCAGGCACTCATTTTGGCACCGCAGGCACTCATTTTAGCGCCGCAGGCACTCATTTTAGCGCCGCAGACACTCATTTTGGCGCCGCAGGCACTCATTTTAGCGCCACAGGCACTCATTTTGGCGCCGCAGGCACTCATTTTGGCGCCGCAGGCACTCATTTTGGCGCCGCAGGCACTCATTTTGGCACCGCAGGCACTCATTTTAGCGCCGCAGGCACTCATTTTAGCGCCGCAGACACTCATTTTGGCGCCGCAGGCACTCATTTTAGCGCCACAGGCACTCATTTTGGCGCCGCAGACACTCATTTTGGCGCCGCAGGCACTCATTTTGGCGCCGCAGGCACTCATTTTGGCACCGCAGGCACTCATTTTAGCGCCGCAGGCACTCATTTTAGCGCCGCAGACACTCATTTTGGCGCCGCAGGCACTCATTTTAGCGCCACAGGCACTCATTTTGGCGCCGCAGACACTCATTTTGGCGCCGCAGGCACTCATTTTGGCGCCGCAGGCACTCATTTTAGCGCCGCAGGCACTCATTTTGGCGCCGCAGGCACTCATTTTAGCGCCGCAGGCACTCATTTTAGCGCCGCAGGCACTCAGCGCCGCAGGCACTCATTTTGGCGCCGCAGGCACTCATTTTAGCGCCGCAGGCACTCATTTTAGCGCCGCAGGCACTCAATTGCCTCATGGTTTTTGGTACCCGCCGCGCCCAACCCCACCCCCCAGGCGATTGACTGGCTACGCCACTGACTGGCGTATCCGTCGTACCCAACGTCGATGAGTGTTTTTACATTACGCCAATAGACAATGACGTCATAGGCCAGTTGAGCGTCGGTGTCATGTACGAGCTATAAACGTTTTGTCTCTGTGTTTGCTACGAGTACTAAGGTATTTCCTGTTTTATAACGGGTCCAACTGCCTTACTATTTTTCTATGTTCTCTGCATGATTCCCCTATAATGCAGGGACGAACGAAGTCGTATGTATCCAAATCAATAAAAATTCAGAAAAATCTACTTTAAATCGTTTCTTTCCTACATTGTTTGAAGCAAAGAAGTTTCGCGCTTTATCTTATGCGTGCAAATTGCGGCCAACTTGCCAGCTTTACTGACCATTTTAGCAATTGTGCGAGCAATTGAGAGAGCAGCATGCATCAGCTGGCGACCACTTGTGCGACAAAAACTGCCATTCTTCCATGGCCAGAAATCGATCAAATCGGTTGATTTTAGTCACTGGGCTTTGGGGCAGAGGGGCGCACACTCCCCCTCCTCCAACGCCCACGACGACACATTCAGTCATTAATCTCTTGGGCTGGCTAACCACCTTTTTATTAGCTGGCATTGGCCCGAACGAACGGTAAAATTTCTAGATCTCGCTTTCGCTGTAGGTAAATCTATATGAAGAAAAAGTAAAATTATTGCATTCTAAAATCCACAGCAAACTAGCCAAAACACCATTTCAACAATATTCGAATTATTTCGGATTTTAACTCGACAGGATGTCGTAAGTACTCTTATTGGTTCCCTATAACGTAACAATATGAAAAACTTCTCAAGACTTTAAGATTAACAAAATGCAGAGAATCTGCAAGAAGCAAAATACAGATGTGCAAACCGAGTTTTACCATAGACGAACTCGGCTGAGAACAACAGTGGTAGAAGGATATGTCTATGGTTCCGATGGGGGTTGTAGCCTAGTGGTTAGAGCGTCGGACTCGCGACTGGATGGTCGGGGGTTCGATTCCTGATCCCACTGGAACGCTTGTGTCCTTGGGCAAGACACTTTACTCTGCATTGCTTCAGTTCAAACAGCTGTAAAATGGGTGCTAGCATTAGCTGAGGTAATTGAAGCTGTGTGTGGCGACCCCCCCCCCAGTCCTTGGACTGAACAGCCGTACGCAGCCTTCAGATGCACCGCGCAATAGCTGCGGCTGAGCTGTCGGTTGTACATCTGTCCATTAGAGCAGGCGTAATCAAATATTAATTATGGGTCCGAGGAATGGTTACGGTTATCCATTACAGCACTCGGAACCATGCGTACGTAGACAAATCCGCATTATTCCTACATTTCGAGGCCCGGTCAGAGGAACACAAGCCAAATTAGCTGACCGAAGTGAGATGATGCGGCCCATTTTTTATTCACCACTTCTAAAGGTCAGAGAAATTTAGACAAAAATATTACACTACACAAAAATACACTATGGAGGAATAACTGAAATTTTGCTTTTCCAGAATTCCTAGATTCCTAGAAATTCCTAGAATTGCTTATCGTGACTTTTAACGAAAACTGCATGGTTTCCAGTGGAATTTGCTTCTACTTCTACTTTATTTGTCGCGGACTCGTACATGTACTTGCAGTTGCACACCGGAACTGCACAGCACTCATCAAATTTCAGAGACGAGAAACAGCAACTACACGAGAAAGATGCGACAAAGGATGGAGCGGACAAAAAGTACACAGAAGAAAATACTTCAAATGAAAGGTATGACGTTTGACATGGATTTGAGTTCGTTCCGAAAATTCTATTAAGACATTTCTTCTCCAAACAAACAATTTCAGCTCAACATCGGATGCTGATCTAAGTGATAAAGGCAGCTATGAAGCTCCCGAACCACTATCGAAGTGCAAAATACTTCTTCTCAACTTGTCCTTTTTAGGCTTGAATCTCATGTTTCTGGTGCTGTCGGTTGAAGGTAGATAATAGCTCAATTACTTAGCCAATTATTTTAACTTGATTGTTTTAACGAACGGCAACGTGCGAATTGCAGTTGTGCCAGCACAAGTTGAATCCATGGTTGGATCTAGTAGCAAGGGCTCAGTTCTGGGAGGCATGGTGGCAGGAGGAGCCGTGCTGACCTTCCTGTCCGGACCGCTGATTGGCATGCAGAGCGATAGACTGGTTTCGCGATTTGGTCGGCGAAGGCCTGTGATGGTCGTGTCGACTCTGTGTTTGTGGTGAGTCGAGATGACGTCTAACTCGTGTTTTTGTGTCCACGCTGTGTCTGTGGTGAGTTGCAATGATGTCTAGATCATGTTTTAGTGTCCACACTGTGTCTGTGGTGAGTAGGCATTCCAATCCCGGGATCCCGGGATCCCGGGATTAAGCCTCAAAACACGGAATTTCAATCCCGGGATTTTTTGGGACTTGAAATTTCGGGATTTATGATCCTCGGGATTACAACAGTGCGGGATTGGGATCCCGGGATTGTAAGGCTTAAATACCGGGATTGTTTCGGGATTCAAACTGATTTTAATTCTCTTTTTTCAACTAAAATAATCATGTAAAATTTGAAAAAAAGATTCTACTTTGAAAAATATGAAATAATACAACTGCAGCTTGCATGTCTGTATCGAAATCACACATAAAAAGCAGCAAAATTTGTTAGAGCAGTTTGTTAAGCAGAAATTAATTTTTTTTTCGTTTTCGTAAGGTGTAATTTAATTTCACGTGTTCGTGAGTTGCGTGATGTCTAAACACTGTAACGTGGCATTAAACATGACATTCACTTTGATAATTTACATTGATATTGCATAGCTAGCTATATAACCTATATTAAAACAAGTTGCTTTTGTTGTAATCAATTATTATTAATTATCTTTTATGGATAAATATTATTTATTATTATCACACAATTTTCTATTTCTACTTGTACAATAACTAAGCAAAAAGAAGTTTATTGCGTAAATATACCAGTTTGGACCATTAGCTATCATTATAAATATCATAATTACACTTTGTGGTCGTGGTGGAAGCTGGATGCAGATGTTTCAATACATATGATATCGGGATCCCGGGATCCCGGGATTTTTTGAACTTCGAAGCGGGATCCCGGGATTACTCTCAGTCGGGATTTTCCGGGATTAGTGATTCCGGGATTTTAAACCATCGGGATTTCAGGATTTCTCAATCCCGGGATTGTAAATTGTCAGGATTTTGGAATCCCGAGTGGTGAGTTGCGATCATGTCGATTCGATGCAAGCCCTATTATTCATCTGTGAACGGCAGCGGTCATGAAAACCCTTATTTGGGAGCGTTTCACACTAAAAAAGTCGTGCTAGCTGCCAAGGACACAAATCTAGCAGTGGATGACGAATTCTTGTCTGGCAGTCTTGGTAAATAATGATTTACAAGCGTAAAAACCACTTTGACTGAAGTTATATTTGGCTAGGAATATCTCCAAGTGTACTCGTAGTTTCCTTCATTTAACATTGCAGGCCTCTTCATTCCGTTCTACTTTGTGGTGACAGTCTCCTACGTGTGTACGATTACGCCTTACAATGCGCTTATCGCTGACAAGGCGCATCCGTCACAGAGAGGTATGAATTATGCTATCATTAATTTTGATTTTGATTTTATGCTACAGCTGGTAAATTTTTTAAACCTGACGAGACAGGCCTCAGTTCTGGTGTTATGGGCGGCATGATTCTGCTTGGCAATATTTCCGGAGCCGCCGTAGGACTGTTCTTATCTGTGAGCCTTTCAATTTTCGATTCTTTAATCCGAGAGTTGGTGTTATAAAATAACTAATCAATTTTCAAACAGTAGCTTTACTTAGCCGAGAGGGTTATTATCGGTGAATTGGTGGATCAGAGGCTTACCAATTGATAGAGCATTACAAAAGACACTTACCGGCAGAGAGAGGCTTATCAGTAGATACCAGTAGATTAAAAAGACACTTACCGGCAGAGAGAGGCTTATCAGTAGATAGATTAAAAAGACACTTACCGGCAGAGAGAGGCTTATCAGTAGATAGATTAAAAAGATACTTACCGGCAGAGAGAGGCTTATCAGTAGATAGATTAAAAAGATACTTACTTATCTTTAATTATCTAACTCTTTACAGACACTCGGCGTTCTGGGCATCTACGGCGTTGTAATCTGCATCCTGATTCCCTGCATCGCCATCACCGTGTTCTCGACTGACGAACCACCAACAAAGGACAATCACGAACCGATAAGTCAGTTTCGTACTTTGTTTTACCATAATAATTTACTGTTATCTAACATTACCTTGTTCAAAAATTTGTACTTTTAGAGTGCAAAGACTTGATTCTCGGTTTCTGGTCACCGTTGAAAGGTAAAAAAGCACTGATCTGTCCTAAAGACGTCTCCAATCAATGCAAATCCATTGTTATCAAAATCCAATTTGTTTTAGAACACGACTTTAGATGGGTCTTCATCACAAGATTTCTAATGCAACAGGGGCTGTCAACCACTGTTGGGTGAGTCATCGAAGAATTGAATCATTTGAATGCAATTATTACGAGCGAAGATGGAAAAAGCTTGCTCAATTTTTTTTATAGATTCCTTGAGTACTGGCTTGGCGATATGGTGAATCTGCCGCATTGCTGGAATCCGGCTAAGGGAGTTTCGCTGCTGTTGATACCGCTGCTCTGCACCGCCGCTCTGTCGTGAGTGTCTGTCTGTCTCTGTGTCGTCTGTCCTTGTGTCATTGTGTCTTCTGTCCTTCCGTCTTCTGTCCTTGTGTCTTCTATCCTTCCGTCTTCTATCCTTGTGTCTTCTGTCCTTGTGTCTTCTGTCCTTGCGTCTTCTGTCCTTGTGTCTTCTGTCCTTGTGTCTTCTGTCCTTGTGTCTTCCGTCCTTGTGTCTTCTGTCCTTGTGTATTCTGCCCTTGTGTCTTCTGTTCTTGTGTCTTCTGTCCTTGTGTATTCTGTCCTTGTGTCTTCTGTCCTTGTGTCTTCTGTCCTTGTGTATTCTGTCCTTGTGTCTTCTGTCCTTGCGTCTTCTGTCCTTGCGTCTTCTGTCCTTCCGTCTTCTGTCCTTGCGTCTTCTGTCCTTCCGTCTTCTGTCCTTCCGTCTTCTGTCCTTGCGTCTTCTGTCCTTGTGTCTTCTATCCTTGCGTCTTCTATCCTTGTGTCTTCTGTCCTTGCGTCTTCTGTCCTTTCGTCTTCTGTCCTTGCGTCTTCTGTCCTTGTGTCTTCTGTCCTTGTGTCTTCTGTCCTTGCGTCTTCTGTCCTTTCGTCTTCTGTCCTTGTGTCTTCTGTCCTTGTGTCTTCTGTCCTTGTGTCTTCTGTCCTTGCGTGTTCTGTCCTTCCGTCTTCTGTCCTTGCGTCTTTTGTCCTTGCGTCTTCTGTCCTTCCGTCTTCTGTCCTTCCGTCTTCTGTCCTTGCGTCTTCTGTCCTTGTGTCTTCTATCCTTGTGTCTTCTGTCCTTGCGTGTTCTGTCGTTCCGTCTTCTGTCCTTCCGTCTTCTGTCCTTGCGTCTTCTGTCCTTGTGTCTTCTATCCTTGTGTATTCTGTCCTTGCGTCTTCTGTCCTTGTGTCTTCTGTCCTTGTGTCTTCCGTCCTTGTGTCTTCTGTCCTTGTGTATTCTGTCCTTGCGTCTTCTGTCCTTGTGTATTCTGTCCTTGTGTCTTCTGTCCTTGTGTATTCTGTCCTTGTGTCTTCTGTCCTTGTGTCTTCTGTCCTTGTGTATTCTGTCCTTGTGTCTTCTGTCCTTGTGTCTTCTGTCCTTGTGTATTCTGTCCTTGTGTCTTCTGTCCTTGTGTATTCTGTCCTTGCGTCTTCTGTCCTTGTGTCTTCTGTCCTTGTGTATTCTGTCCTTGCGTCTTCTGTCCTTGTGTCTTCTGTCCTTGCGTCTTCTATCCTTGTGTCTTCTGTCCTTGTGTCTTTTGTCTTTGTGTATTCTGCCCTTCTCTCCTCTTCTCTCCTTCTCTCCTCTCTTCTGCCTGCCTGTCTTTGTCTAATTAACTTAAATAATCAGCAAACCTTAACAAACGCAGCTCTGTCCTTTGCGGCTTGCTCTCGGACAAAATTGGTCGCCGAAAGCCGCTGGTGCTGGCCGCGTCCATCTGCATGGGCGCCTGCTCGGCAGTGCTGGCCGGCCTGCGAGGCCAGTGGGCCTTCTATGCGGCGACTGGCGTGGCCACCCTGTTTGGCCTGTCGTTTGGTGGCTACCAAGCCGTGGACTTCGCCCTGCTGATGGACGTTCTGCCGGGCCAAGAGGACAAATCCAGGGACATCGCCGTGTGGCAGCAGGTGAGAATAAAACATTTTGAGGCAATATTTAATCCAGCCAACTAACTAACTAACTAACTAACTAACTAACTAACTAACTAACTAACTAACTAACTAACTAACTAACTAACTAACTAACTAACTAACTAACTAACTAACTAACTAACTAACTAACTAACTAACTAACTAACTAACTAACTAACTAACTAACTAACTAACTAACTAACTAACTAACTAACTAACTAACTAACTAACTAACTAACTAACTAACTAACTAACTAACTAACTAACTAACTAACTAACTAACTAACTAACTAACTAACAAACAAACAAACAAACAAACAAACAAACAAACAAACTAACTAACTAACTAACTAACTAACTAACTAACTAACTAACTAACTAACTAACTAACTAACTAACTAACTAACTAACTAACTAACTAACTAACTAACTAACTAACTAACTAACTAACTAACTAACTAACTAACTAACTAACTAACTAACTAACTAACTAACTAACTAACTAACTAACTAACTAACTAACTAACTAACTAACTAACTAACTAACTAACTAACTAACTAACTAACTAACTAACTAACTAACTAACTAACTAACTAACTAACTAACTAACTCTATTCTATCAACCGCAGGCTCTGGTGCTGCCCCAAGCTCTGGCTGTTCCCATCGGCGGAGTCATCCTTGACGTATTCGAGCGAGTGAACTGCCAAGTTGGTCTGGGCTACATCATCCTGTTCGCAGTCACCGCTGTCTACTTTATACTTAGCGGCGTATTTGTCACTCGAATCCGGCGGGCGAAATAAGTCGGGGTTTCTGTTTGACCGTCCTAGTTGTCAACTGGCTTTTGCTTTTTACTTTTTTTGGTTAATTAAGGTTAAAAGACTGGGTTCCTTGTGTATATGTATTAAAATCGATATAAATTACTAAATAAGTACTATTTTAATTTCGTATTTAAACCCCACTAAAAATTATTTGTGATTTTGTACAATCTTGGAGACTATTTTCTGCCTTTAATGTATCAGAATAACATACTTTGCTTTTATTTGATTGAGCAACCCAGTCTTTACATAGCTAACTATTAAAAAGTAAAATATAGTAAAGAAACAATATTTTATCAGTAGATGTTTCTTAAAATCCTAATTGTACACTTTGAGTGAAAGATATATCGGAATAAAGAAACTAATAAAGAGTCATGGATTTCTGAAGCACTTGCGAGACTCACACTTATAAGTTTAAGAAATGCACTAATTCTCTTTCTATGCAGTTGAATATTTTTAAATTAATTTGACCCATGCAGTCCGCATTGCGTAATTTTACATCGAAAGATCATATGAAAATTCTGTTAATAAAAATCTGTTCCAACAATAATATCTGCTAGGTTAAGTTCATAGAAATTTAGCAAAGACTAGCGGATCACGCCTTCTTACACGAAGACGCGCCGCCAATGGTGACGGTTCCTTTGAACCCTCCTGCATTGTTTGATCGCTTGCCGATCTGAAGCAGTTCTGAAAAAAAAGTTTAAATTTGAATGGTCATCCACACTGATGGAAGCCGTCAGCAAGGTGTTATTCACAAACACTCCCCACGAGTCAGCTGTTGGAGTCTATGTGAAGCCGATGTTCACCCACTCTTTTGCGTTCGAAGTCAGTGGAGCTGTCGAGGTTTGATAGCGTCTAGTACCGGCACCGGCTTTAGATTTGATCAGCGTTGTGCTCCAAGATTTAAAGTTTCAACGTTGGGGCGGTCCAGGAACTCAAAGAAGGCCTGCACCTGCGGCTGCCGCTTCATCCTGAGCAGCACCGTGACGCCTGTGCCGAACCCGATGTCGCTCTTGTTCATGGCCAGAAACGAGCTGCTCCAATCGAACGCGGCGCCCTCCTCTGTCCACTGGACTCCGACCGGATAAATTCGGTTGGTCTCTTCGTCAGCCTGGCACACGACATTCTCAAATGCAGACATGTCGTCTCCGAGCCACACGTTTGTGAGCTTCGGGTTGAGCTGAGCCGGATATTTGATCGGAAATCGGATGAGCACTCGGCAGTCGCTGCTCGCACCGCCAGAGACAAGGTCGCGACACACGGACTGGTAGCGGAAGAGACTGCAGCGGAGAGAGGCCGGCTCGAACTGGGCAACGAGAATGCCGGATGGAAACGCATCGGTCGCCTGCATGCTGCAGTGCGGCTTCAAGACAGCCTCATGAACTTTTAGTTCATTTACCCTGATTTTATTGTGAGACGAATTGAGCTGAGTTTGCTTGGCCAAACTTCAGTTTTTTAGATCATTTGTCAACTGTTAATTGCCGGTGTTTTGTCAAAAAGTTTAGCCTGCCTCTGGTTTACTTCAAGTCATTTTAAAAACTCCTGATTCTCCGTTACCAAGCACTTGCTTCTATCAGATACTCCTACTCAAAGCGGGTATTAATTCTTCATCATTAAAATACGCATCTATGTGTAGTTGATCACGTCCAAAGAACTGGTCTAAGACGGAATGGTCATAATTTTAAATTGTCGCCAAGTTTCAACGCGGGAGATTTTTTGAGGGAATTTTTTTTGCCAGCGCCACTCCCTAGCTGGTAGCTTCTTCTTTGTAAATAACCTCCTAGAAGACATTCAGGTAGTAATTGGAAAGAAAGAAAGAGCAGGTAGGCAAGCCACCTCAAGCAGCTGCATTGTCACGCAACACTCGGCCCACTCAAAGGCCCGCCGATTCTGTGAAACAAAAGCTGCAAATTGTATTGATTCCTGCTCACTCTCAACACCCAGTAGGCAGATTTTCTCTAAGCAGCGGAGGCTGCAGAAGCTACATTCTTTGACAATGGCTGGGTCGACGATCTTAAACACTCAGGCTCCTGTCGCAGGCGTTGAGAGAAAAACCAGTCGAAGGGCTGCTGCCTGCTCAGGGTGGCCGAGAACTGCCAAGCCTCTTTAAGTGTTCACCTGTTGAAGCATTTTCCAAGAGTTTTGAAGACAATGGCAGTCAGAATTCTTTTAAAAGCGTGGCCACTTCACTTTTAGGAAACCTCCAAACCTCTAAAAAGTGATCCTTAAACTCTGGGGTTTTACTAATTTTTCCCTTCACTAATTTTGCAAACTTTTTTACAACGGTTACCGATTTGATTACGAAATGTATACAGGTAAGACACCAATTCCTTACTTTTTCGGTCTCAGATTTATGTTAAAGATAAAACTTACTTCCGCATCTGCAGTTGGCCTTCTGCTTGCCACTCTTGAGCTGATGGCTCTGATGCCTGCCTGCAAGTGCAGGTCCGGAGACACCTGGACTCAGGTGCACGTGCACTGCCTGTCCGATGCTGCCGCCTTCCGCATCTCCAAGGCATTCACAGAACAGCACTGCAGCATGCAGGCGACCGATGCGATTCCATCCGACATTCTCGTTGCCCAGTTCGAGCCGGCCTCTCTCCGCTGCAGTCTCTTCCGCTACCAGTCCGTGTGTCGCGACCTTGTCTCTGGCGGTGCGAGCAGCGACTGCCGAGTGCTCATCCGATTTCCGATCAAATATCCGGCTCAGCTCAACCCGAAGCTCACAAACGTGTGGCTCGGAGACGACATGTCTGCATTTGAGAATGTCGTGTGCCAGGCTGACGAAGAGACCAACCGAATTTATCCGGTCGGAGTCCAGTGGACAGAGGAGGGCGCCGCGTTCGATGGGAGCAGCTCGTTTCTGGCCATGAACAAGAGCGACATCGGGTTCGGCACAGGCGTCACGGTGCTGCTCAGGATGAAGCGGCAGCCGCAGGTGCAGGCCTTCTTTGAGTTCCTGGACTGCGCCAATTTTGAGACCGGACCCCAGCAGCACCACTTCTGGGAGTTCGACGCTGCTTCTAAACTCTTTCTTGTGATTAAAACTGAAGCCGGTGCCACTCCCAGACGCTATCAAACCTCGACAACTCCGCTGACTTCGAATGCGAACGAGTGGGTGAACATCGGCTTCACGTCGAATCCAGCGGCTGACTCGTGGGGAGTGTTCGTGAACGACGCCTTTTTATCGACGGCCTCTTTAAGCCTGGGTAATAGTGTCGACTTCACCTTGCTTCCACAGAACTGCTTCAGGTTCGGCAAGCGACTGAATGACGCTCGAATGTTCAAAGGAACACTGCGGGCCATCGCCATGAGCAACGTCACCATGTCTGAGAGCGAGATCCGCCACTTCTTTGCTGCCATCGGCTGAACGAAGGTTTTGTGTGATTCTCGACGAATCAACAAGCAGTTGAACTTTTTTCAATGAATATTCGAACGCTGCTGCTTTGAAATCGTGGATTTACCTTGTAATAGGCTGGACTTTGGAAATTTTTTTAATCAGATGTCTGAATGAACTGCGGTTGAAATATGTTTCGAATGTGAATTTACTTGAGCCCTACTTCAAATTTTACTGCCGATAAAATTATTTACCTCACTACAGTGCAGTTTTGTGAGCATGTCCTAATTTATTTCTAACAGTTAGTCAACTTCAGTAGTAGGATTTCGCAAATTTAAGCTGCTCCGAATTCTTTTTTGTTCTATTGTCCATTCTGATTCATTAGATAAAACAAATTGCTTTTGTGTTCAGAATCAGCCGGTTCCAGGATTGGATCGCAATAAAATCTGTTTTTAACAACTTTCGAACTTATAAATTGGGATAAAAACATTTGTTCACGCATCGTCAATGACTTTTTTTTATTGTTTTGGCGCTTTTAGCGCTCAATACTTTTCTGCACCCGACTCTACGTTGAGTATGTATAACATAATACGACGTAGCTATGATACTTTGCCCACAAACTGTGTTCCTATCTAACAGGTGAAATTCTACTGTGTCCGTTAGACATTTCAATACATTCCTTACTAATTCACAAGGTGGATAGAATAGCATTTTACCTGTTAGATATGGACACTCACTTGGTGGGTAGGGTAGTATTTTACCTGTTAGATAAGGAATATTGGATAGAGCCACCAACCACTTACTGAGTCCGGCGGGATCTGCTGACCAAAACGCCTTGTTCGTTAATCTGCAAATCTGCACGCTTGTAGAGATCTCCAAGCCTTATAGCCTACTAGAAGTGGTAAGATAAAAACATGAATACTATTTAAAAACTAACATGCGTCATACTCTACTTTCAGTACTACGAGCTCGTACATGCAATATCACGTAAACAGCGATTGATCATTCCATAGTCCAAAAAACCGGTTTTCAACATCCTTCCAAATATGGTAAATGTCAACTTAAATGCGACCCAAGCTTCACCCCTTTTCTATGTAAAACCCCACCGGTCAAGAGACAAAGTCCATCTTTTGATTCTTATCAATAAAACCGGTTTGAAGCTCAAGGTCGAATGAAATCGTGCATAAAAATACAAGCGAAAATCCGAGCTGAAACCTCAGACTCGGAGCAGCCTTAAGAGATCTTAGGCTTAGCCAGAGTTACTAAGCAAGGCTATATCTCTGAGAGAGACAAACACCAATTGGTAGGCCTTTGTTAGAGTCTTTGTTTTTGGAGTCTTTGTTATTCGATTATTGAGAGCTGTGTCATTGCCGGCCGTTACTGATCAGTCGATTTATTGAGTTATTGAATTTGAGGCCTCCCTATTCCTAAGGGATTGGATAGGATCTGCGGACCGATTCCGATACTCTTAGTCGACTACTGATTGATTGATTTCGGTACCCTAGAGTAACCGATAGGAGCACACGACTCCGATTCCGTTATTTCTAGAAGAAGACGCCCTTTCGGAGGACCTCACTATGGTTATAGAGTTGACTTTATTATTAGGGCGCATCTCTGCACTCGAGGAATATATTGATTTCTGCACTCGAGGAATATATTGATTTCTGCACTCGAGGAATATATTGATTTCTGCACTCGAGGAATATATTGATTTCTGCACTCGAGGAATATATTGATTTCTGCACTCGAGGAATATATTGATTTCTGCACTCGAGGAATATATTGATTTCTGCACTCGAGGAATATATTGATTTCTGCACTCGAGGAATATATTGATTTCTGCACTCGAGGAATATATCGATTTCTGCACTCGAGGAATATATTGATTTCTGCACTCGAGGAATATATCGATTTCTGCACTCGAGGAATATATTGATTTCTGCACTCGAGGAATACATTGATTTCTGCACTCGAGGAATATATTGATTTCTGCACTCGAGGAATATATTGATTTCTGCACTCGAGGAATATATTGATTTCTGCACTCGAGGAATATATTGATTTCTGCACTCGAGGAATATATTGATTTCTGCACTCGAGGAATATATTGATTTCTGCACTCGAGGAATATATTGATTTCTGCACTCGAGGAATATATTGATTTCTGCACTCGAGGAATATATTGATTTCTGCACTCGAGGAATATATTGACGTCGACGGGCTATAAATTATGAAGCTCTCTTTTCGGCCGATTCTAGAATTCAAGAAGACTACTCCGCAAGAAGAAGATTTGAAGAGACGAGCTCGGAAAACCTGCCCGGCAAGGAAGAGGAGCCAGCATCAGTAAGTGAACACTGAATTTTGTTCCCAGGCTTGAGGTCTGGAAGTGGGAGTTCGTGCGTTTAGACACTAGACTAAATTCTCTCTCTCTTCTCTCTCTCTCTTTCTCTCTCTCTCTCACTCTCTCTCTCTCTCTCTCTCTCTCTCTAGTGTGCTAAAGCGAACTCTTCACGCTGTGCTGAGTTAGTTGACTTGTTTATTTCGTTTCGACTTGAATTTCACCTTATCGACTATAATATTTATTATATATATTATAATTATTATATTTATTATTATATTTATTATTAAAAATTACTTTTTTAAAAATCTTAATTAAAATGAAAAGTAATTTTTTACAGATGACAATCAACATTTTGGATAGTTAGTTAGGTTACTCTTGGGTCAAAATAAAAACCACTTGGCGTCATTCTTGCGCCCCTCAGAGGGGGGCTAAATGGCTATTTATGATACTATTACTCAACTTATCTCATGATCCTGAAATTGAAAATTATTCTATAATATGAGTGTAAACTGGAGCAGGGTAATTTCGGTAGTTAATGGAAACAACTACAACACCACATACCAATGTGAAAGTATATTTTCTATATCTTTTCTATCAAGACGAGACTTGTTAAGACTATTAATATTTCCACGAGTATAGACACCCTCGTAAATCTTGTATTAAGTAGTATCGACATTTAATCCATGGTTTTGTTAAAGAAAAATACCGGGTTGCATCGTTTATTTGTCTCCGACATGTAGCTAATGGTATGATGAAATATAAAGCACCACTCTCGATAAGTACTTTGAGATCAGCAATTGAAATTTAACCCCAAAAGTGCTAATAGTCGACGGCTACAGATAAGGAAATTTGATCCGAGTTTGAGATGTGTTCTTCTAGGCACTACGAAGTTTACTATCATTATGGATCAATAAACGCTTTTGGAATGTTTTCAATCCAGTCCGAACCCGCCTCGAGTTGATAGAGATAGGAGTAAAATTTGACCTTCGATCTAATATCAAGACAGCCTTTCAAGACAAACCAGTTTGAATAAAATTGAGATGAAAAATGAAAAGTAAAGTGATTCAGGTGAAAAGGTGGATGAATGTCTTGTAAATCAAGTCATGGCAGCAACGAGTTTAAACGGTTTTTTAAATGACCAGGTCAAAGTAGATTTATGACGTAGAGGAAATCCTATTGAAATAAAGCAGCGCGCGCTGAGGTTCAATTAAAAATAAACTATGGAACAATTCTAAAGTTCATTAGCTCATATAATGTGCAAAATCAACGGCCCAGAATTAATGAAATTCTAATTTACTTTGATCGCTTTGTAATTCTATATAATTCTTTAGCAAATCTGCCACGAACAGCGCACGAAGAACATAAAGAGAGTTGAAGCCGATCTCATCCGGAAACTTAAAATCCTTTCAATCATCCCGACACGGGTCTGTCCAAGGCAGCATGGTAGCTTGTCGGTGCAGATGACAAAAGTCATTTGCCATCAGGGAAGACACTGCTAGTGATTGTTGATTACTATTTTCGCTACAATGTTGTGTGCATAGCACTAGAATGCAGTTGCAGTTGCAGTTAGCACCTGAAGACTCCGCGGAGTTGAACAATCTTATGCAAGAGATTAATTGTGTGGAGGTTAGCCTGGCTCCTTCCTCAGTAGTGCAGCGAAGAAGTCATGAATCTTGCCTGGATCTCGATCAAAAATGCTGCTGTACATGGCGATAGCCGTGACGACTCTACCAAAGCGCTGTATGAACTCAACAACCACTTGAAGTCTGCCGGAGAATGCCCAATTAAATGTGAGTCAGTTACACTAATGCACAATGCAAGAGGAAAACCATCCGCCTTTCTGGTTATTTGACCATCAACTCAGTAGTTTCACCAATACCGGAAGTCAATTAGCATGCTGCATAATATCCCTTAATTCAGGTTGCTTCACGAGGCTAACGGAGACGTGAGCTGTATCCATCTAAGTCAGCTGATTCTGAGTTATGCCAAACGTATTAATCACCATCTGTCATCGCTAGCTATTTGTTCGAAAAAGGCGGGGCGTTTATTAAGGATAGGCCCCAGACAAACTACTCGTATGTACATGCATTTATCTTCTGTAGCACCAAACTAAAGATGGTGCTACAGAAAGGCTTTAAAAAACTTGGATAGAAGCGAATAAAAAACTTCCAGTTGCTTGGCTGAAGTTGACTATGAATCATAAGCGTCAATCTCGAATGGAAAGCAGGTAAGAAACATTCTATTCATTACGTAATTTTAGCCTCTAGGCCGGAAAACTTGTGCGAGCCTCTAATGTTTTCTACACTCCCTGCTTTAAATTCTAGAAAGTTGGTCAATAAAAGCCGAAACCGTTCCATTGTGCACTGCTTTGTCGGAATTTAGGATGCTGAACCTGCATTAGCGAGAACAGGAAATACCCCTGCTTCACCCTCAAACTACAAGACCCATTTGGCACAGGCCTACCAATCATTTGTAAAAAGCCAACGTGGGCGTTTCTGGGAAGGAAAAGAAAAACCAAACAAAAGCAAAAACTTCAGAGCAGAACTGGCTTGTGAAATCTTATTAAAGAAGTTAAATTAAGTGTTGAGAGAATATTGGGACATTGTAACAAAGCTGCGCTGTAGATAATTAAATACTTTTGTCCGTAGTAAACTTTAAGGTAAGGCTGAAGTACATTCCAAACGTCATTCAACTGCAGCTCACTAATCCGAACCAACAAATCTTCCAAAGTTAAGCCAATTAAAAGGTAAATCTACGAGTTCAAAGAAGCAGGCTTTTAGAATTGGTTGAAAAAAGTTCAACTGCTTGTTAGTTCGCCAAGAGTCACACAAAACCTTTTAGCCGATGACGACATAGAAGTCGCGAATCTCGCTCTCAGACATGGTGACGTTGCTCATGGCGATAGCCCGCAGTGTCCCTTTGAACATTCGAGTGTCATTCAGTCGCTTGCCGAACCTGAAGCAGTTCTGTGGAAGCAAGGTGAACTCGACACTAGTACTCAGGCTGAAAGAGGCCGTCGATAAAATGTGTCGTTCACAAACACTCCCCACGAGTCAGCCGCTGGAGTTGATGTAAATCCGATGTTCACCCACTCGTTCGCGTTCGAAGTCAGCGGAGTTGTCGAGGTTCGATAGCGTCTGGGAGCAGAACCAGCTTCGGTTTTGATCACGAAAAGAAGTTTGGAAGCAGCGTTATGCTCCCAGATGTGATGCTGTGGGAGTTCGGTATCAAAATTGGCGCAGTCCAGGAACTCAAGGAAGGCCTGCACCTGCGGCTGTCGCTTCATCCTGAGCAGCACCGTGACGCCTGTGCCGAACCCGATGTCGCTCTTGTTCATGGCCAGAAACGAGCTGCTCCCATCGAACGCGGCGCCCTCCTCTGTCCACTGGACTCCGACCGGATAAATTCGGTTGGTCTCTTCGTCAGCCTGGCACACGACATTCTCAAATGCAGATATGTCGTCTCCGAGCCACACGTTTGTGAGCTTCGGGTTGAGCTGAGCCGGATATTTGATCGGAAATCGGATGAGCACTCGGCAGTCGCTGCTCGCACCGCCAGAGACAAGGTCGCGACACACGGACTGGTAGCGGAAGAGACTGCAGCGGAGAGAGGCCGGCTCGAACTGGGCAACGAGAATGCCGGATGGAAAGGCATCGGTCGCCTGCATGCTGCAGTGCCGCTCTGAGACCGCCTTGGAGATGCGGAAGGCGGCAGCATCGGACAGGCAGTGCACGTGCACCTGAGTCCAGGTGTCTCCGGTCCTGCACTGGTAGGCAGGCATTAGAGCCATCAACAGTATCCACCAAGCTGAAAAAGCGCAATACATCATATTGTGACTTTCAATATTTTATTGACTGCAATCAAACTGAATCTTTTTATCTCAGGCGTGGAGCAGTGAAGTTTCTTGGCAGTTTTTGACAGATGCGACTTTCAAATTCAGTGCTGCTTTACTGGGTCTAAATAAGGAAGGCTTTTAATTTTTTTCACTTCCTGGATGGGTTGGTTCATTAGCCATTCTGGTTACAATGGAACCCAAGCCAAGGGCATACGATACGTGTGGGCGCACCAGCCGGCTGCATGTTCAAGCAGCCGTCAGTCCCTCAAACCCCCTTGGCAATTATGTAGCGAGTGGCAGGCTTTGCAGCTGTCGGGAATTGTCTCGTACAAGAAAACTGGTTCATTTTCGTATGGCAAGTTGGATTCTTCAAGTTGCCTTTTTTGTTAATTGGGTTTCCTCCAGCACGGATGTAGACAATCGAAAACCCTGTTAGCAACAATCACTAATTAGGCATTAAACCAAACAGACGCCTGAGTGTCTCATTCTTGTCTCATTTTCTGGGATGCAATACTGCAAGCTATTCCCTTATTAGTACGACACATTATGGATGTTCAGTTGATCCATGATTACCCCGAAAAAGGAATTGTATTCAATGCTCTACAGAAGAGACTCGCAGAAAAAGGATGGAACTACGAGCGTAATAGTTGCAACTAAAGTCATGAATCTAAATTGATAGTAATGCTTTCATCTTTTGCAATGTGTCGTCATTAGATCTTTACAGTAGTATTACTCTACTTATCTCAAGATCCTGAAATTCAGAATTCTTCTATAGTATGATGTATACTGGAGCGGGGTAATTTTGGTCGATGAAGGAAACAACTTCAACACTATACAGCTATTCTTCACTGCTCAATACCAAATACGAAGTATCAATTTGAATGTACATATAGTTTCTATGTACACTATGCAAGCATCTATGTTCATTAAAAAGCTAGACAAAATTTACTCGATCCAGCGAAAAGAGACTTTTGTTTTGATTTTTTTTCATTGTCACTGTAGGAAAACAAAAATAAAAACTGTTGCCATTAAGGCAAGTCTTGTTAAGGTCTATTAATATTTATATAAGTTTATACACCCTTCGCAGATCTAGTAGTTAAATAATATCGATATTTCCTCAATGGAAAGACCGGGTTGCATCGTTTATTCGTCTCTGACATGCAATGGACGGCTCTTGATTTTAGTTTAAGATCAGCAAGAAAAATTATCACCAAAATTTTCCGCTGGCAATGGTCGACGGCTACAGAAAATTGCATTTAAAGAGATGATAAGCGTGCTTTAAACGCTCAAGCACTTGCCTACTTCGGATCGTCTGTTCAAACAGAACCATAAGTCGACGCCTCATCAGTAAATCTGGAGGCGGTTTTAAACGCAGATTGACAAGAAAGGCGATGTGAAACCTATCTGCTGTGCAACCCTGGGAGCAGTCGAAAGACGCCATATACAGTCGTTTCGAACATGAAACTCTTGCAATTGAAAGGGCTTGTGGTTTTGCGAGTTTGAGATTTGTTCTTCTGGGCGCTACAAAGTTTTCGATTATTACGGATCATTAAGACGCTTTTGGGATGCTTCCGACCCGGTTCGAACGCCATCTGAGTTGAGAGATGGGCGTTGCGCATGCAGAAATTTGAACTTTGATCTTATCAAGACAGCCTTTTAAAACAAAGCAGTTTGAGTAAAAGTTAATAGAAAAGTAAAGTGCTTCAAATAGAAAAGCGGATGAATGCATTGTACATGTAAATCAAGTCATGGCAGGAACGAGTTTAAACGGTATTTTAAATCAACAGATATGTGAAGCTTTAGAGGAATTCAAGCAGCGGAGGTTCAATTAAAAATGAAATATAGAAAACGTCTAACATCCACTGGCTCATACAATTTGCTAAAGCAACTGTCAAGAATGAATAAAATTCTAATGTATCTTGATCGCTTTTTAATTCCTCGGAATTCACTAGCAAACATGCTACGAACAGCGCACGAAGGACATATAGGAATGCTTTTGCAGAACTCTGTCCCATTGTGCGTGAGTTAAAACCGATCTCTTCCTCAAACTCGAAACCCATCGATCATCCCGACTCGGATCTGTCCAAGGCAGCTTTGGAAGCCTGTCAATGTAGATGACAAAGGTCATTTGCTAGTGATTGACAAAGACACTGCTAGTGATTGTTGATTACTATTTTCGCTACAATGTTGTGTACATAGCACCAGAATGCAGTTGTATCCTTAGTGGTAGGTAAAATGAGGGAGTTAAACGGATATGTACAGTTAGCACCTGAAGACTCCGCGGAGTTCAACAATCTTATGCAAGAGATTAATTGTGTGGAGTTTATTAGCCTGGCTCATTCCTCAGTAGTGCAGCGAAGAAGTCATGGATCTTGCCTGGATCTCGATCATAAATGCTGCTGTACATGGCGATAGCCCTGACGACTCTACTGAAGCGCTGTATGAACTCAACAACCACTAGAAGTCTACCGGAGAATGCTCAATTGAATGCGAGTCAGTTACACTATTGCGTATAAGCAGCACAATTCAAGAGCTGGCTGAGTGAAAAATATATATCTGGAGTAAATATCGTGCTTTAAAAAACTTAGATATAAGCGAATAAAAAATTTCCAGTTGCTTGGCTAAAGCTGATTATGAATCATAAGCGTCCGTCTCGAATTGAAAGCATGGACGAATGGAATGTATGCGACACATTGATCGTTCTGTAACTCCTCAGAATTCGATAGCAAATGTGCAACGAAAAGCGCATGAATGATTTTTCAGAAATTGGTCTCATCGTGAGGGAGTTGAGCCAGATCATCCCGAGGGATCTGCTCAAGACAGCATGGAAGCTTGTCAGTGCAGGTCCATTGTCATCAGGAATTCTCTGCTAGTGATAGGCAATTACTATTCTCACTACCCTGTTGTGTACATACGAGCTGACTTCAGAATTCATATGCAGCTTCGGTGATAGGTAAAATGAGGGAGTTGTTTAACATATATGAAGCACCTGGTGAACTCGTGTCGGACAACAGCATTCCACGGAGTTGAACAATCTTATGCCAGAGATAAATTGTGTGCAGGTTCATCAGCCAGTTTTATTCCTCGTTGGTGCAGCGAAGAAGTCATGGATCTTGCTTGGCTCTCGGCCATACATCTGCTGCACCTGGCGATAGCCGTGACGACTCTGCTGAAGCGCTGTGTGAGTTCTTGCTGCTCAAACCGATGTCTCATTTTGGATTTAAAAATTTTCGAATCAGTGAATTTCACTAAACTTATCTCCAAAAACTTGGAGAAGTCTCTCAGAGACTGATGCTCTAATTGTCGATGATGCTTCATCCGTATTAAGGATGCTTAATCACCATAAGCAAATACTCTAGCACATAAACACATATAACTCAGGACTCGAACGAACTCGGAAAGCACACTTTATCTTTTCATGCCGGGATTCACAAGCTAGTGCTGCTCATCCTGAGCTTACCGATTGTCTGCTAGTGATTGTGTTCATGCACGCCTAGCTGTCATCGCTAGATATTGGGTCGAAACGAAGGGAGGCGTAAAATAAAGGATTGGCCTTGGACAAACTAATCGTTCGAAGAATAAGTTCCGAAAACTTACAGAGTAGAAAAAAGCAAAATGAGAATTTCCTATCACAATTGCCCAAGTCTGATTCTCGAATGGAATGCAGGTAGAAAAACCAGAAGTGATTATACTTCATTTTAGCCTCGCATGCATGAAAACTTATGCGAGATCAAAGCCTTAAAATTTTCTACTCTGCATGCTTTGAGTTTTTAAAACGTTGGTCAACAAAAGCCCTGGCCGCTCCATTTGCATTCCATGCTTCATCAGAATTGGGGAACCTTTACCGGTAACTACAAGACAAAATTTAGCGCAGGTTCCCAATCATTCGCCAGCAGCTAGCGAGGGCGTGGTTGTGAAGGTAAAAGGCTGGCAAATATTCCATATGCATTAACAAAACTTGTAAATGGATCGAAATATTGGCCTTGCTAGTAGAAACAATGCCTAGCAGGAAGCTACGATTAAAAGCTTTGTGAGCAGAGCAAACTCAACAGACATCTGCGGTGCATTTCGAAATCCGAGAGGCTTACATGTAAAAGACAAAGCGGAGAGCTCAGCATAGCGGACTCAAAGCTAAATTTGAATCCGCAACAACTAAAATACGCCCATGTACCTTGTTTTAGTGTATTCGATCATTCAATAAACACACACTTTGACTTTCAAGCAATGATCCTCGAGATACTGCTGCTCACCTTGAGCCTGCTGGTTGTGTGCCAGTGCAGAGCCGGAGACACATGGACTCAGATGCAGGTGCACTGCCTGTCCGATGCTGCCGCCTTCCGCATCTCCAAGGCGGTCTCAGAGCGGCACTGCAGCATGCAGGCGACCGATGCGTTTCCATCCGGCATTCTCGTTGCCCAGTTCGAGCCGGCCTCTCTCCGCTGCAGTCTCTTCCGCTACCAGTCCGTATGTCGCGACCTCGTCTCTGGCGGTGCGAGCAGCGACTGCCGAGTGCTCATCCGATTTCCGATCAAATATCCGGCTCAGCTCAACCCGAAGCTCACAAACGTGTGGCTCGGAGACGACATGTCTGCATTTGAGAATGTCGTGTGCCAGGCTGACGAAGAGACCAACCGAATTTATCCGGTCGGAGTCCAGTGGACAGAGGGCGCCGCGTTCGATGGGAGCAGCTCGTTTCTGGCCATGAACAAGAGCGACATCGGGTTCGGCACAGGCGTCACGGTGCTGCTCAGGATGAAGCGACAGCCGCAGGTGCATGCCTTCTTTGAGTTCCTGGACTGCGCCAATTTTGAGACCGAACTACTACAGCATCACATTTGGGAGCATAACGCTGCTTCCAAACTTCTTTTCGTGATCAAAACCGAAGCTGGTTCTGCTCCCAGACGCTATCGAACCTCGACAACTCCGCTGACTTCGAACGCGAACGAGTGGGTGAACATCGGATTTACATCAACTCCAGCGGCTGACTCGTGGGGAGTGTTCGTGAACGACGCCTTCTTGCCGACGTCCTCCATCATTCTGGATACTAGTGGCAACTTCGCCTTGCTGCCTCAGAACTGCTTCAGGTTCGGCAAGCGACTGAATGACGCTCGAATGTTCAAAGGGACTGTGCGGGCCATCGCCATGAGCAACGTCACCATGTCTGAAAGCGAGATCCGCGACTTTTTCAACCATATCCAGTAAAACTCAGAATTTACTTTTTAATTGTAACTCTAAGAAATGCAAGGTTAATTCGCCTCTGATGTGAGAGATATAGTTTATTGTTTTCTTCTGCTAGCTTAGATGATAAAATTATTCCCTGCTTGTTAACTTTGGGCCTAAATTTAGGTTAGTAGCTATTTAATAATTTACTAGTTTCCATTGATATTGATATTTATTCCTAAATTTTTCTAGACTTTTACGCTTGTCGCCTTAGCATTAGCGATTTGCTCCTGTTATTTGAGATTTATTAGGTCTTTTGAATTCAAGCGATTTATATAAAAAAATGACTACTTTAAATGGGTCGTAAATTCGTTTACTTCTTAATTATACAATAACGTTAATTATTAAACTGAAATTTTAAACAAAACAAGTACACTTGCCTTCACTCTTCTAAGATGGAACTCAGTCATATCTTGAAAAATGACAACTGTAGAATATGCCAGGCGTTTGCTTAAATTGTCTTTAATATTTTTAAATGGTTAAATACAATTTCTTCTATTTAAAACGCTTTATGGAAAACTTTTGTCACAGGAAATGGTGTGAACCGTTCAGAAAGAGATGGCAGATAGAATTTTGACACAAAAACGGCTGTCTTCTTGAAGCAAAACTTGAAAATTTAAGATCTCGCTACTCTCTAAAAAACAGAACCTAAAAAACGAAAAAACAACAAAGCCTAACGACATTTAAAGCTCGGTTATTCTTTTGAGGATTATGCAGTATAAGATTATCCCAACAGATTAGCACCACACCTCACAGATTAGCACCTCTCCTTACAGATTAGCACCACTCCCCATAGATCAGCACCACTAACCACAGATTGGCATCACTCCCCACAGATTAGTATCACTCCCCACAGATTAGCATCACTCCCCACAGATTAGCATCACTCCCCACAGATTAGCATCACTCCCCACAGATTAGCATCACTCCTCACAGATTAGCATCACTCCCCACAGATTAGCATCACTCCCCACAGATTAGCATCACTCCCCATAGATTAGCACCACTCTCCACAGATTAGCATCACTCCCCACAGATTAGCATCACTCCCCACAGATTAGCATCACTCCCCATAGATTAGCACCACTCTCCACAGATTAGCATCACTCCCCATAGATCAGCACCACTCCCCACAGATTAGCATCACTCCCCACAGATTAGCATCACTCCCCACAGATTAGCATCACTCCCCACAGATTAGCATCACTCCCCATAGATTAGCACCACTCTCCACAGATTAGCACCACTCCACACAGATTAGCACCACTCCTTACAGATTAGCACCACTCCTTACACAGATTAGCACCACTCTCCACAGATTAGCACCACTCTCCACAGATTCGCACCACTCCTTACAGATTAGCATCACTCCCCACAGATTAGCATCACTCCCCACAGATTAGCACCACTCCTTACAGATTAGCATCACTCCCCATAAATTAGCACCACTCTCCACAGATTAGCACCACTCCACACAGATTAGCACCACTCCTTACAGATTAGCACCACTCCTTACACAGATTAGCACCACTCTCCACAGATTAGCACCACTCTCCACAGATTCGCACCACTCCTTACAGATTAGCATCACTCCCCACAGATTAGCATCACTCCCCACAGATTAGCACCACTCCTTACAGATTAGCATCACTCCCCATAAATTAGCACCACTCTCCACAGATTAGCACCACTCCTCACAGATTAGCACCACTCCCCAGGGATTAAGCGCCACTCCTCCCAGATTAGCACCACTCCTCACAGATTAGCACTACTCCCAACAGATTAGCACCACTCCTCACAGATTAGCACCACTCCTCACAGATTAGCACTACTCCCAACAGATTAGCACCACTCCTCCCAGATTAGCACCACTCCTCACAGATTAGCACCACTCCTCACAGATTAGCACCACTCCTCCCAGATTAGCACCACTCCTCACGGATTAGCACCACTCCCCACAGATTAGCACCACTCCCCACAGATTAGCACCACTTCCCACAGATTAGCACCACTCCACACAGATTAGCACCACTCCATACAGATTAACACGACTCCTCACAGATTAGCACCACTCCCCAGGGATTAAGCGCCACTCCTCCCAGATTAGCACCACTCCCCAGGGATTAAGCGCCACTCCTCCCAGATTAGCACCACTCCTCACAGATTAGCACTACTCCCCACAGATTAGCACCACTCCTCACAGATTAGCACCACTCCTCACAGATTAGCACTACTCCCAACAGATTAGCACCACTCCTCCCAGATTAGCACCACTCCTCACAGATTAGCACCACTCCTCACAGATTAGCACCACTCCTCCCAGATTAGCACCACTCCTCACGGATTAGCACCACTCCCCACAGATTAGCACCACTCCCCACAGATTAGCACCACTTCCCACAGATTAGCACCACTCCACACAGATTAGCACCACTCCATACAGGTTAACACGACTCCTCACAAATTAGCATCAGTCCACACAGATTAGCACTGCTCTTGGAGATTAACACAGCTCCAGCAAAAATGTCTTCCAACCTAAACGTAAAAAATCTTTAATTGTGTCACTAAAGCATTGAAGTTGCATGGGAGACAATCATTAATGTCACAGGTAAATAATTGACTTAGTTTTTATTCAGATAAATTATCTGCCTCCATGCAGACTCGAACTACTCGAACTCAAATTGATTTTAATGGTTGAAAAAGCCTGACAGGATAATGTTTCATTTGCTAGTAGATGGCTTTCAGGGCTAATGCCCTTTCGCATTAACAATCTTTTTCATTAGGATACTAACAATATCGATTGTACATTGTACATACGCTCGTACATGAAGTCTATTCAAAGTTTTTTATTTCTCTCTTTTTTTGCCTCCCAAACGAGTCGGGCGCAAAGTTTCCTAATTTCCACACTCTAAATTTATTTTGTCGAGCAGAACCTGATCTGGGCACTGCAGTTGACACCTATGAAACTTTATCTAGGAATTTTTGTTAGACTTATTTGTTCCTAATGTAAACCTTGGTTAGGCTTCATTATTTGAACGGAATTTAGATCCGGTTGTGAAACTCAAATAACGTGGTTGGTGCGCCATGTAAACATTTATCTTTGCATCTGCAAATTGTTAAAAGTCTGTTAAATTCGGAAAATCAATTATTTCCGTGTATTCCTGTTTTCTGACTAAATACATAGTTACATGAATTCGTTGCCTGAACGATTGTCTTCAGGTTGTTGCGATGCCAAGGTTCAATTGGCAGTTGTTGGTAGGCTAAGCAAAAGATAGATCAAAAGGGGAGTTAAGGTTAAAGCCATGGCTTAAAGGGAGGCTTTGAAAGCTCACAGGGGGGTGATTCTTTTTGCTTAAAATATAATTTCCCCAAAGATGCAAACAATAGCGACTGTACAAGAGCAAATCCTATATGAAGTTTATTTAAGCACTTGAGGTTTGCGTGTGAGATTGTGCCTTGGTGCTTGTGTTTGTTATTCTATTCCTCTCTTTGGTCAAGTGCTCATTGCACATGAGACTCTATTCATTTAAACCTCTGCCCCTCAGGGGTGAGTTGTTTTTTCTAACCGTTATTCTGTTACTGACAATTTTTTATATTGAATGCTTTCGATCCTTAATGCCTAATATACTTTATTTACTCTCTCCTATATTCTCGGCTCTTACAAATTATTGTTTCTTTTTTGTTGCCTCCCCATTTGGAGGGCGCGGATGGCTAGCCACAATATACTAAATCTCTATATAATTTCAATATTGCTTCTGTTCACCCAGCTGTAAAATGAGTGCCAGCATTAGCGTTGTTGACATTCAGTCCTTAGACTGAACAGCCGAACGCAGCCTTCAGATGCGGGCACGCAAATAGCTGCGGCTGAGCTGTCGGTTGCACATCTGCCCGTTAGGATGGTAGGCACCGTGACGCCTGTGCCGAACCCGATGTCGCTCTTGTTCATGGCCAGAAACGAGCTGCTCCAATCGAACGCGGCGCCCTCCTCTGTCCACTGGACTCCGACCGGATAAATTCGGTTGGTCTCTTCGTCAGCCTGGCACACGACATTCTCAAATGCAGACATGTCGTCTCCGAGCCACACGTTTGTGAGCTTCGGGTTGAGCTGAGCCGGATATTTGATCGGAAATCGGATGAGCACTCGGCAGTCGCTGCTCGCACCGCCAGAGACAAGGTCGCGACACACGGACTGGTAGCGGAAGAGACTGCAGCGGAGAGAGGCCGGCTCGAACTGGGCAACGAGAATGCCGGATGGAAACGCATCGGTCGCCTGCATGCTGCAGTGCCCCTCCGAGACCGCCTTGGAGATGCGGAATGCGGCAGCATCGGACAGGCAGTGCAAGGTGAAATGGTACATAATACAAAAGTAGCTTCTAGTGGCCCTCACTGCATACTTTTATCTTTGAAAGTTTCTTTAAGTTTTTATAGTATTTTTAAAGTGTTTAAATTGTGTAATAAAAGTGTAATAAACGGTGTAATTGTGTAAATTTCAATAAACGATATATCATGGCCCATGGGATGGACAACGTTTCCTATGTAACTCCTTTTTTCTATGTATTCTTGAGATTACATGAAAAAAGTGTCGACACTTCCCCTAGAGCAACATCTAGATATAGCAAGCTAGATTTGGACAAAAATAGGGCGTCCGAGCATACCCAGTCACGTGTTGTTGGCTGACGAAATACGAGTAATAGTCTCACCTGAGCTTGGGAGAAGGCATTGGGTCTGCAGGGCCAAAGCAAGCCATCGACATGTACGCAGGCATCTCTTGCTTCTCCTCTGCCTGCAGTGGTCAGCAGAAATCTGCCTGAATGAAAATGCACACTTTGTGCACTGCAATTTTTCAGGACAATGGCTCAAGGGAATGAAGAAAACACTTGAGTAAACACGCGGCCAGGCTTTAAGGTAGAACTATTTTAACGCTACTCAAACTTGAATGCGAATTGTTCCTCCCTCTGCCTGTCTGTTTCTTCTTTCTGTTCCAAAACTCGTTTCAGCTCGCATATGTATTTTTCGTCTGCAAGCGTTGTGAAAACGTATTAACGACGCAATACAAACATACGAAATTTTATAAATCTAGTTTTAAGGTCCAGAAACCTCCGTTGCTAGAATAAGTTCCTGCGAAGTTTTAACATCCGGTCGTTAATTGCAGGTAGGTACTTATTTTGTATACGATTTCTTATGTCACTGAATCTGCCTCTCCGCTCTCACCTCAGTCCTTGAATCTGCCTCTCGGCTCTTACCTCAGTCCTTGAATCTGCCTCTCCGCTCTCACCTCAGTCTCCGAATCTGCCTCTCCGCTCTCACCTCAGTCCCTGAATCTGCCTCTCCGCTCTCACCTCAGTCTCCGAATCTGCCTCTCCGCTCTCCCCTCAGTCTCCGAATCTGCCTCTCCGCTCTCACCTCAGTCCCTGAATCTGCCTCTCCGCTGTCACCTAAGTCTCTGAATCTGCCTCTCCGCTGTCACCTAAGTCTCTGAATCTGCCTCTCCGCTCTCACCTCAGTCCTTGAATCTGCCTCTCCGCTCTCACCTCAGTCCTTGAATCTGCCTCTCCGCTCTCACCTCAGTCTCCGAATCTGCCTTTCCGCTCTCACCTCAGTCACTGAATCTGCCTCTCCGCTCTCATCTCAGTCTCTGAATCTGCCTCTCCGCTGTCAACTCAGTCCTTGAATCTGCCTCTCCGCTCTCACCTCAGTCCTTGAATCTGCCTTTCCGCTCTCACCTCAGTCCTTGAATCTGCCTCTCCGCTCTCACCTCAGTCACTGAATCTGCCTCTCCGCTCTCATCTCAGTCTCTGAATCTGCCTCTCCGCTGTCAACTCAGTCCTTGAATCTGCCTCTCCGCTCTCACCTCAGTCCTTGAATCTGCCTCTCCGCTCTCACCTCAGTCCTTGAATCTGCCTCTCCGCTCTCTCCTCAGTCCTTGAATCTGCCTCTCCGCTCTCACCTCAGTCTCTGAATCTGCCTCTCCGCTCTTACCTCAGTCTCTGAATCTGCCTCTCCGCTCTTACCTCAGTCTCTGAATCTGCCTCTCCGCTCTTACCTCAGTCTCTGAATCTGCCTCTCCGCTCTTACCTCAGTCTCTGAATCTGCCTCTCCGCTGTCACCTCAGTCTCTGAATCTGCCTCTCCGCTCTTACCTCAGTCTCTGAATCTGCCTCTCCGCTCTCACCTCAGTCTCTGAATCTGCCTCTCCGCTCTCCCTCAGTCTCTGAATCTGCCTCTCCGCTCTTACCTCAGTCTCCGAATCTGCCTCTCCGCTCTCACCTCAGTCCCTGAATCTGCCTCTCCGCTCTCACCTCAGTCTCTGAATCTGCCTCTCCGCTGTCACCTAAGTCTCTGAATCTGCCTCTCCGCTCTCACCTCAGTCCTTGAATCTGCCTCTCCGCTCTCACCTCAGTCCTTGAATCTGCCTCTCCGCTCTCACCTCAGTCTCCGAATCTGCCTTTCCGCTCTCACCTCAGTCACTGAATCTGCCTCTCCGCTCTCATCTCAGTCTCTGAATCTGCCTCTCCGCTGTCAACTCAGTCCTTGAATCTGCCTCTCCGCTCTTACCTCAGTCCTTGAATCTGCCTCTCCGCTCTCACCTCAGTCCTTGAATCTGCCTCTCCGCTCTCTCCTCAGTCCTTGAATCTGCCTCTCCGCTCTCACCTCAGTCTCTGAATCTGCCTCTCCGCTCTTACCTCAGTCTCTGAATCTGCCTCTCCGCTGTCACCTCAGTCTCTGAATCTGCCTCTCCGCTCTTACCTCAGTCTCTGAATCTGCCTCTCCGCTCTCCCTCAGTCTCTGAATCTGCCTCTCCGCTGTCACCTCAGTCTCTGAATCTGCCTCTCCGCTCTTACCTCAGTCTCTGAATCTGCCTCTCCGCTCTCACCTCAGTCTCTGAATCTGCCTCTCCGCTCTCCCTCAGTCTCTGAATCTGCCTCTCCGCTCTTACCTCAGTCTCTGAATCTGCCTCTCCGCTCTCACCTCAGTCTCTGAATCTGCCTCTCCGCTCTCCCTCAGTCTCTGAATCTGCCTCTCCGCTGTCACCTCAGTCTCTGAATCTGCCTCTCCGCTCTTACATCAGTCCTTGAATCTGCCTCTCACTAATTAAGTAACGTGACCCCTTCCTTCTAGCAAACAATGTCAGACTCCGCTGAACAAAAAGTCGAGCAAAGCTCAAACAAAAGAATCAACGGTGCAGCTTCCGAGCCTCATCAACAGCAGCCCGAGGAGACTGAAACATCCGATTTGCTGCCCCAGAAAGTAGAGCAAGACAAGCCGCCAAGAACTGGACGTCAGAAGGCTAAAAAAATAATTCGCGACAATGCCTTCATGATTGCCACAATTGCGGCCGTCATTGTGGGCTTTCTAATCGGCCTTGCTGTGCGCCTGTGCCACAAAGATAAAGAAATTTCGAGTCAATTGCGCCTCTGGCTGGGTAATAAAAATATTAGGCATGCGCTATTAGCCTTTTCGCTGTACCTGCAGCGAGTTCAACCAGGGGTCGTTCAATAATGTTTTAGCTCAAGGGCCAGATGAAGAATCTAGTGCATTATGGGCCAGAGGAGGGAGGAGAGGAGAGGAGAGGAAAGGAGAGGAGAGGAGAGGAGAGGAGAGGAGAGGAGAGGAGAGGAGAGGAAAGGAGAGGAGAGGAAAGGAGAGGAAAGGAGAGGAGAGGAGAGGAGAGGAAAGGAGAGGAGAGGAGAGGAGAGGAGAGGAGAGGAGAGGAGAGGAGAGGAAAGGAGAGGAGAGGAGAGGAGAGGAGAGGAGAGGAAAGGAGAGGAGAGGAGAGGAGAGGAGAGGAGAGGAGAGGAGAGGAGAGGAGAGGAGAGGAGAGGAGAGGAGAGGAAAGGAGAGGAGAGGAAAGGAGAGGAAAGGAGAGGAGAAGAGAGGAGAGGAGAGGAGAGGAAAGGAGAGGAGAGGAAAGGAGAGGAAAGGAGAGGAGAGGAGAGGAGAGGAAAGGAGAGGAGAGGAGAGGAGAGGAAAGGAGAGGAGAGGAGAGGAGAGGAGAGGAGAGGAAAGGAGAGGAGAGGAAAGGAGAGGAAAGGAGAGGAGAGGAGAGGAGAGGAGAGGAGAGGAGAGGAAAGGAGAGGAGAGGAGAGGAGAGGAGAGGAAAGGAGAGGAAAGGAGAGGAGAGGAGAGGAGAGGAGAGGAGAGGAGAGGAGAGGAGAGGAGAGGAGAGGAGAGGAGAGGAGAGGAGAGGAGAGGAGAGGAGAGGAGAGGAGAGGAGAGGAGAGGAGAGGAGAGGAGAGGAGAGGAGAGGAGAGGAGAGGAGAGGAGAGGAGAGGAGAGGAGAGGAGAGGAGAGGAGAGTTTTAAAATTTCAAAGAACCCGAGGGCCGGTTAGAGAGACTTGAGCCTTGAGACTTAAGAGACTTGACCGCAGTTGGCCGACCTCGGTTAAATAAACAAACTACATTGCTTTTGTGTTGTTAAATATTTCAGCCATGCCAGGTGAACTCTTCATTCGTCTTCTAAAGCTGACGATTTTGCCACTAATTGCTTCGAATGTGGTTGTTGGTGAGAGAAAATTTGCACACATTTTTAGTAAAAGGTCACCGCAGGTTAACCGCAGCATATGCTTTCCACTCTTCAGTGTCTGCCAGCCTTGATCCAAAGGAAAATGGCAAAATCAGTTTGGTCTCCTTTGGCTACATTATGGTCGCAAATATGGGCTGCGCAATCATTGGTAGCGTTACCGCGCTGATTGTGAAACCCGGTGAGCTGAACTTCTTTGAGTTTTTTGTAGCTCGTATTTTTAAAATTGCCATAATAAAAACTTACTAATACATTCTTCCAATTCTCAGCTAGACGCCTATGCCAACAATTTCCTCCAGCAGGACACCAACCCCACTCCCCTGCCCCAGCAAGACACCCGCCTCACTCCCGTGCCCCAGCAAGACACCCAACTCACTCTCCTACCCCAGCAAGACACCCACCTCACTCCCGTGTCCCAGCAAGACACCCACCTCACTCCCCTACCCCAGCGAGATACCCACCTCACTTCCCTACCCCAGCAAGACACCAACCTCACTCCCCTACCCCAGCAAGACACCCGCCTCACTCCCGTGCCCCAGAAAGTCACCCACCTCACTCCCCTGCCCCAGCAAGACACCCGCCTCACTCCCCTGCCCCAGCAAGACACCCGCCTCACTCCCCTGCCACAGCAAGACACCCACCTCACTCCCCTGCCCCAGCAAGACACCCGCCTCACTCCCCTACCCCAGCAAGACACCCGCCTCACTCCCCTGCCCCAGCAATACACCCACCTCACTCCCCTGTCGAAGCAAGACACTTGTCGGATTTCCATCCTCCAAATATTTGTACTTTCGGTTTTGCAATACAGCCTCGTACTTTTCAGTTAGCCGACTCCCTTCGTCTACCACGCTATTCCCAAAGACTATCACAACCGTTAATTTGCCACAGACATTTCAGCTACCCTGTTCGCTATGTTAGTATAAATACAAGTTCAACTCGTGGCTTCGGCCCTTCACCTTTGCTTCTCTTCTTCTGATTCCTTCCCCGCTAACCGCTCGTTCTTCTATTATAGTTATTGTCACTTCTACAATACTCACATCACTCCACTGCCAGAGTAAGATACCCACCTCACTGCCTTACCCCCAAAATACACCCACCTCCCTCCCCTGCCCCAGCAAGACACACACCTCACTCCCCTGCCCTAACAATACAACCACCTCGCCCCTATGCCCCAGCAAGACGCCCACCCGACTCTCCTGCCCGAGAGACACCCACCTCACTCCTCTGCCCCAGCAAGACACCCACCTCACTCGTCTGCCCAAGCAATACAACCACCTCACCCTCATTCCCTAGTAAAACACCCACCTCACCCCCCGCACCCAAGTCAAGACACCAAGTTATCACCAACAAATTTTAGGCATCAGCAGAAGCGTTGTGGACAACAGCACGATGGCAGACATTGGCACCAGCGAAGCACCGAAGGTGACCTTCGCTAAGCTGACGTCTTCAGACGTATTCGCGGATCTGTTATACAACATCTTCCCGGACAATCTGGTTGGCGTAGCTCTATTCAAATCTCAAACTGTGTATCGAGCTCCTCTGCGAAAGCAACTAATGCAGCTCGGGATGCTGAACAGAAGCGAGACGAACTTAACTGAGATCTCCGACACAAGAATCGTGTCAAACTCGGCCTCGGTGAACATGATTGGTGTGATCTTCTGCGCCGCCGTGTTTGGCATGGCTGCACGCACTGTGGGGCCTCAGGGAGAGGCGTTTATTGCTTTTTTCAAATCCTTGGCTCAAGTGGTCATCAAGGTCATGCGCTGGTTTCTCTGGTAAGCGCCACTTAGTTTGGTTGTTTTTCTGGGGCAAGGGAGTGAAGTGGGTGTCTTGCTGGGGCAGGGGAGTGAGGCGGGTGTCTTGCTGGGGTAGGGGAGTGAGGTGGGTGTCTTGCTGGGGCAGGGAAGTGAGGTGGGTGTCTTGCTGGGACAGGGGAGTGAGGCGGGTGTCTTGCTGGGACAGGGGAGTGAGGCGGGTGTCTTGCTGGGGCAGGGGAGTGAGGTTGGTGTCTTGCTGGGGTAGGGGAGTGAGGTGGGTATCTCGCTGGGGTAGGGGAGTGAGGTGGGTGTCTTGCTGGGGTAGGGAAGTGAGGTGGGTATCTCGCTGGGGTAGGGGAGTGAGGTGGGTGTGTTGCTGGGGCACGGGAGTGAGGTGGGTGTCTTGCTGGGGTAGGAGAGTGAGTTGGGTGTCTTGCTGGGGCACGGGAGTGAGGCGGGTGTCTTGCTGGGGTAGGAGAGTGAGGTGGGTATCTTGCTGGGGCACAGGAGTGAGGCGGGTGTCTTGCTGGGGTAGCGGAGTGACGTTGGTGTCTTGCTGGGGTAGCGGAGTGAGGTGGGTGCCTTGCTGGGCATGAGGGTGATGTGGTCGTATTTCTGGGGCAGGGGAGTGATTTTGGTGTCGTGCTGAAGCAGGGGATTGAGGCCGGTGTCTTGGTCAGGAGTTGATTTGTTCGCCCCTGAGTCTGGCATGGAGAATGTTTCCCTTGATACTATAGCAAATGTATCACTGTTTTGCACTTCACAGGTTGACTCCACCGGGCGTCTGTTTTATGATCGCTTCGTCTATCGCCGACGTGGTGGATCCGGCTTCTACGCTGATTAAACTGGGTCTCTTCATTGTGAGCGTGACAATTGCACTGGCCATTCACTTCATCCTGCTGCAGGTTGTGTTTATTGCCGCTGGCCGGCGCAACCCCATTTGGTTCCTGGTGAAGACTTTTCGCTCCTGGTGCATCTCCTTTGCTACCACTGCGCCGTGAGTGCGAGGGCTGGTATATCTATCTATCTATCTATCTATTTATCTATCTATCTATCTATCTATCTATCTATCTATTTATCTATCTATCTATCTATCTATCTATCTATCTATCTATCTATCTATCTATTTATCTATCTATCTATCTATCTATCTATCTATCTATCTATCTATCTATCTATCTATCTATCTATCTATCTATCTATCTATCTATCTATCTATCTATCTATTTATCTATCTATCTATCTATCTATCTATCTATCCATCTATCTATCTATCTATCTATTTATCTATCTATCTATCTATCTATCCATCTATCTATCTATCTATCTATCTATCTATCTATCTATCTATCTATCTATCTATCCATCTATCTATCTATCTATCTATCTATCTATCTATCCATCTATCTATCTATCTATCTATCTATCTATCTATCTATCTATCTATCTATCTATCTATCTATCTATCTATCCATCCATCTATCTATCTATCTATCTATCTATCTATCTATCTATCTATCTATCTATCTATCTATCTATCTATCTATCTATCTATCTATCTATCTATCTATCTATCTATCTATCTATCTATCTATCTATCTATCTATCTATCTATCTATCTATCTATCTATCTATCTATCTATCTATCTATCTATTTATCTATCTATCTATCTATCTATTATTGCAGAGTTGTTGCCATACCGGAGATGATAGAGTGCTGTGACAGCTACGGCATCCACCAGGATATCTCTCGCTTTGTCATTCCGTTCGCCGCCGCAATCAAAGGCGACGGCAGCGCCTGCTTCATCTCGGTGGCGGCGGTGTTCATCGGCCAGCTGACCGGCTACCCCATCTCGGCGGGCACGATTGTCATCATCGTCCTACTGGTGTCGTCAGCCATGCTTGCCCTGCCGAACATACCGTCAGCCAGCCTGGTGATCCTTGTCACCATTCTGACCTCGGTCGGCATATCGGAGACTGAGGTGGCTCTACTCTACTCAGTGGATTGGCTGCTGTGAGTTTTGTTTGACTATCACGATAACTGAGATATAAAAGCCATTTTGAAAGAATATACTTTTGACTTTTGACTTTGACAGGAGCACAATCTGGTTTTTTCATTCAATGGGAAACATCTTTGAGGGGTAGATACCATTTGATTTGAGTGCAGACACCAGCACCGGGGGTGGGGCATGACACTTGGTTCCATTTCGTGCGCGGCGAGTTTCATTTGTGGCTTGGGCATTAAAATTAGTCTGGGGTTGTCAGTCATGAGGGCCAGCAGCCCAAGGCACAGAGAGTGTCACATGCCTCGTGATTAGAGAGTCCGGACCGCTGTACACATTGTGTGAGCGTGTGTACTCGTATGTGCTCAGTAGTCAGCGGATGGTGTCGCCGAAGGCGTTGCGCCATGCAGGTTTCCGCGGCAACCCACTCCAGCAAATATTATACTGATAACTGATAAAAATATTAAAGCCTTGCTCGCTTGGCACGACCTTTTGAATAAACTATAGGAGAAAAAATGCATCCAATTTTGCAGCGATCGCATGCGCTCAGGCGCCATAGGGCTGTCGCACTGCTACTGTGCAGCTTTCACTCACTTTGTCTGCGCCGGCGACTTTGAAACGTCGGACGACAACCGCGTCGGAGACAGAGGAGAAAAAGCGACCAGAGGCAAGAATGACGAGGCTGGAAAATCTAACGGCAAAGATTTACCAATGGTGGAGCTGCAGGCCTAGAACTGGAATTACGAAAAACTTGAAAAATGTGCAAACTACTACTTTGTTTTAATAATGTTTTACTTTTTAGAAACGTACGAGCACAATAGGCAGCTGCGCTTAGCCTGCATGGACCAAATGGTTTTGATGAATGCTTCTATCGAAAATCTTGATTTTTATTTGCATGGAATTTATATATAGTTCGGCTTTTGTTGAACGTCCTACTACACGAGACATTTAGCTTATCTTTAAATGTAAGATATATACAATTCCAAATCTTTTTTGATCACATATAAGCTTGCAGTGTTGACTTTTTAAGGCTGTTGACTTCATGCCTGACTTTGAATATAACTTCTGAACATCTGCACTAAATGCATATATATATAAATAATCCATTTGCATGTAATTAACACTATGTGAACGCGAAATTGTAACAGTTTACACGAGTAGCTATACACGTAATTTTGTTACATTCAATACGCGGTTTGTTTTAGTTGTTACCATGCAATTGCTGCGCAGTACTCGATGAAGACCTTTAAGACTACAGTGTGGAAGCATGCAGCGGCCGTAGCTATTTGATCTTTAAAGTTTAAGCTGGCAAAATAAATTGACGCTCGTACATCAAAAGTTAACATTCACTATAAGCACTAAATATACACCTTATAAAACGATCTACTTGTGCTTGGTCTCTGATAACAGCTCAGAACTGTGTACATGTACTTTAAGCGCTACTAGTAAATCTTAAAAACAATTAATACCAAATTATTTCTTCCAATCTTGTGCAGTAAAGCTAAATTCGTCGTGTGTACACACGTTTCAGTACAATTGGACTACTCAAGTAGAAGGACGGGAATCGCTACGTTTTTATGAAAAATTAGGAGGCTGGTTTACCAAAAAATATATTACTGAGATAGGTTTCATTTTTTCAGCACAAAAGTGTTATTGCTTTTGATAGAAGGGATCGAGACCCAATAGTAAAGCTTTTCGTTTAGAAAATTAGGATTCTATGTTGCTCCCGTAACATGTAACATGCATTTTTCGATAAAACCTTGCCTCTTAAAAAATTACAGGAAACGTCGTTTCCAATTCTTCTACTTGACTTGTCCTTGATATGCCCTTTGAACTTAAAGGATGTATATATTGAAGATCCATTGACAGTTGTGTTCTATATTGATCTTACGTTATTGATCTTACCGCCGTGCTCGTGCTTTTTCGCAGGTGCAAATTAAGATTAAGCCTAAAATATTCTAAAAAAGTAGCCTAAAAAATTTAATGATGTTTTTGGTTTTGGCATACTTTAAAGACAATCTAAAACTAAATAAAATACCGATATTTTAATAGTTTTGTTCTAACGAAAAGCAGCTTCTAGGAAACTTCCGCACATAGAAATTTAATTTTAGCGAGAATTGGCATGGCCCGCGCGGCCGGGCGGGTGAACCAAAAAATCGTGCTACTTAAAGATGTATTTTAGTGAACGACTCTTAAAGAATGGCAGATTTTAACCAGCCTTTTTCCTAGTCTTTAGAGTATACTTTAGGCCTACCTTAATAAGCTTATTGTCCCAGGCCATAATTTGCTTATTATTGTGATTCTTTTAATTAAGACTCATCGGTCACATCGGAGATCATATAAGATATATCTAGCATTTCTAGCATATATATGCTAGAAATTTCTTAATGTATAATTGATTGGCAGTTGAATTAGAAGTTGGCGTAAATATAGCATATTTCTCCTTTTATATTATATTTACCATAAAATGTCATAAATTGGATAAAAAGCTTGACATACTTTGGTATAAAATTTGATAAATTGTCTTTTTTTCCTAGTGACCTAGCAAAAGCCTATTGCTACAATATATATAGTCCATAGTTCAGAACACTGTATATAGACCTTAGAAAAGATGACCAATTTTTTTGGTGCACACCAATTTATGCCAAATATAGGCCTACTACCTTGTACCTTATAGCAGAGCTTTAAATTGTAAATCTTGAAACATTTAATACTCAATAAGTGATTTTGACATTTGCCTAGTTTCAACTTTCAATTGGATTAGATGCAGTTATAAATGTATATATTTGTATAAATATCATATTTGTGTATATATAGGCCTAGGCCTATTAAAGAACAAAAACAGTTTGTGTATTTTTAAATTTCAAATTATTAACCTTGTAAAAATACAGAAATCAATGTTGGGTAAAATAGTTACCAAATTTTATGAATATAATGCATGAACAACCTATGATTCTTATTGATAACATACTTTTTTAATTTTCTATGTCATGTGATATACCAAAATACTAAACTAAATGGCAAAGCCTAAAATCAATTAATCAATTAACTTTTTATACCAATATAAAATATTAAATTTTTGGGTGTACCCTGGAAGCTTCAAGAATATATATCTTTTTCTTGATTAGGCCTATGATATTTTGTATACCATCTCTAATTATATTATAGGGGCCTAGATAGGTTTCTAGATAGGTATGTATCTTATCATGATCAGTACGACAATATAGTATATAATTAAAATACTTCTTGAAATTATTATAGCATAAGATTATATTATTTAAACTTATAGAGCACCTATTATATTTATGCTAAATTAGCTAGACAAAAAAGGCTAAAAAGTATATAGACTTATCTATGCGGCACTGTGCCTATGGTTTCTTTATATCATTTAAATAAAAGGCTAAATTATATTAACTTTACATAGTTGTCTTGTTAACATTAAACAAAAGTGCTTTTAGCAATTGAAGTTATCTAGCCAATAAAAAATAAAAATAGAGATAAGTCAGCACAGCATACTAAAATATATAATTGTGAAAAGCCAACCAAAATTGTAACAAATCAGTATGGATATAATAAAGCCACATAATGCAAAAATATGGTAAAACAATAAACTTAATAAATCTAAGCTTAAAAATCAATAAAAATTACTAGACTTAGTAGTATTAAAACAAATAGTTCTATGTCTAATTTAAAATGAATGTTATAAAAAATTCATGGTTATGCATAGTTTTATGCACAGTCTAGTTCTAATTATGCACAAAAGAAAAAAAATCATAGGTGGTCAATCCAAAATTTTATCTAGTTTATTTTTTACTTTGCCTAATACCGCCACCTAGAATAGATATTCTGTTACTAGGAATTAGATGTAAGATGCTCTTATTATAAAATGGTATAAAATTTGGTCTCAAAACTAACATTGAGCCAATATTTAAATACTATTTGTATAGCCCTAGGTCTTACAAATTTAAAGTATTTCCCAAACTCTTTTAATTACAGATTGGAAAAATGATTATTAATTCATAGAATTGAAAAAAATAAAAATCCAAATATTAGACTCTTAATGTTAGTCATATTTAGTTAATATTTAAAAAAACAGTCTCAAGTTTTTTCTAAGTAATAAAATTTTCATATCTTTCTACTTGTATCATCCTTTGGAACACTAAACTTTGTGACCCTATACTGCACCTTGGAATTTCAGCTGTATCAGAAAAAGTCAAGTACATCATGTCACTGTCTGAACAATTTCTGTCTGAGCAGTCAGTCTGCTTAGAGCAATTCTCCACTTGGTCAGAAATGGAACAGGTGAACTTTGTTGAACAGTTACTGGGCAGTATGTCGCATTATCAGCATGGCCAAGTGCAGGACTACTTAGCTCCCATGCTGCAGCGAGACTTTATCAGTGTACTGCCAACATGTGGCTTGGATCATTTGGCTGAGCGAATCTTGGCGTGTTTGGATGCAAAATCTCTCGCCTCTGCTGAGATGGTGTGCAGCGAGTGGCGACGGGTTGTATCTGAGGGCCTGCTGTGGCGTAAGCTGATTGAGTCGCAGGTGAGCGTTGAGAGGATTGGCTTTGGGGGACTCAAATATTTGGTTAGCAACTGTTCAGTTGCTGGGCCAGCCTCCAAGATCCTCAGTTGCTGGGCCAGACTCCCAGAGTGTCAGTTACTGGGCCAGCCTCCAAGATCCTCAGTTGCTGGGCCAGACTCCCAGATCCTCAGTTGCTGGGCCAGCCTCCCAGATCCTCAGTTGCTGGGCCAGCCTCCCAGAGTGTCAGTTACTGGGCCAGCCTCCCAGATCCTCAGTTGCTAAGCCAGCCTCTCAGAGTGTCAGTTGCTGGGCCAGCCTCCCAAATCCTCAGTTGCTGGGCCACCCTCTCAAATCCCCAGTTGCTGGACCAGCCTCCCAGATCCTCAGTTGGTGGGCCAGCCTCCCAGAGTGTCAGTTGCTGGGCCAGCCTCCCAGAGTGTCAGTTGCTGGGCCAGCCTCCCAGATCCCCAGTTGCTGGGGAAGCCAGACAAACCGCACTGTACTTTAAAAATTGCTTGCAGGTGCGCAGAAGCAATCTGTGGCGCGGGCTGGCCGTCCGCAGAGGCTGGCTGCGAGACCTGCGCCGGCCGCAGCGAGACGGAGCGGAGGGCGACGCCGGCAGTCCAGACAGCCACTACAGGCAGCTGTACCCGAAGATTCTCAGCGACATCAGGCGAATCGAGAGCAACTGGGCCAAGGGCAATTTTAAATTGCGCCGAATTCAATGCCGAAGCGAATCTTCCAAAGGAGTTTATTGCCTGCAGTACGACGAGGACAAGATTATTAGCGGCCTAAGGGATAACACCATCAAAGTGTGGGATCGTAAATCTCTGGAGTGTACTAAGGTAAGGGATTCGGGATGGGGATAATAATATAGAATTAATCCTTGTGTAGAGGATTCAAATCATAAATGATCGTAGGTGAGTATCGATTTAGGTTATTAATTGCTCAAAGAGATTATCGATTGGGATTTTTTATCATTCGAGGGGATTATCGATTGGGATTATTAACCACACGAGGGGATTACCAATTGGGATTATAAAGCACAAGAGAGGATTATCAATTGGGATTATAAAGCACAAGAGAGGATTATCAATTGGGATTATAAAGCACAAGAGAGGATTATCAATTGGGATTATAAAGCACAAGAGAGGATTATCAATTGGGATTATTAATCACAAGAGGGTATTATCAATTGGGATTATTACTCACTCGAGGGGATTATCAATTGGGATTATTAATAACTCGAAGGGATTATCAATTGGGATCAATATCAAGCTATGGGATTAGTGAATGCATCTCCCTTACCGATATCCCTATCATACAATTATCACACAAACCAGGTGCTATCCAGCCACATGGGCTCCGTACTGTGCCTCCAGTACGACGATGACATAATAATTAGCGGCTCCTCTGACAGCACAGTGCGAGTCTGGGACGTGCGCACTGGCCAACCGTTGAACACACTGTATCATCATTGCGAAGCCGTGCTCCATCTGCGCTTCTGCGACGGCCTGATGGTCACGTGCTCCAAGGACAGATCCATAGCCGTGTGGGACATGCACTCGCCTAGCGACATCGCGCTTAGACGAGTTCTAGTAGGCCACCGAGCCGCCGTGAATGTTGTAGATTTCGATTCGCGCTACATTGTGTCAGCTTCCGGCGATAGGACTATTAAAGTTTGGCACACTGCCAGCTGCGAGTTTGTGCGCACCCTGAGCGGTCACAAGCGCGGCATCGCCTGTTTGCAGTATCGCGATAATCTGGTTGTTAGCGGCTCGTCTGATAATTCTATCAGACTGTGGGATATCGAGAGCGGAATCTGTCTGCGAGTGCTCAATGGTAAGTTTGAAGCTGTAGATTCACTTCAGACTTCAAAGGCGCCGCCCCAACCTTTCATTGAACCCTTATCGGTAAGCATCAAAGGCCCGCCTTTCATTGAACCCTTATCGGTAAGCATCAAAGGCCCGCCTTTCATTGAACCCTTTTCGGCAAACATCAAAGGCCCGACTTTTATTCAACCTTCACCAGGCACCCCGACTCTCCTTAAATCTTTTTCGGCAAAATTCAAAGGCACCTTCAGACTTTTATTGAACCCTTTCGATAAACATCAAAGGTGTGTCTTTCATTGAACCCTGTCGGTGAACTCCGATTGCCCGTCGGTAAACATCAAAGGCACCTCCCGACTTTCATTGAACCTTTTTCGTTAAACATCAAAGGCACCTCCCGACTTTCATTGAACCTTTTTCGGTGAACATCAAAGGCACCTCCCGACTTTCATTGAACCTTTTTCGGTAAACATCAAAGGCACCTCCCGACTTTCATTGAACCTTTTTCGTTAAACATCAAAGGCACCTCCCGACTTTCATTGAACCTTTTTCGGTGAACATCAAAGGCACCTCCCGACTTTCATTGAACTTTTTTCGGTGAACATCAAAGGCACCTCCCGATACGATAGTTATTATCTTAATCCCCCTGCAGGGCACGAAGAGCTGGTCCGCTGCATCCGTTTCGACTCCAAACGAATTGTGTCCGGCGCCTACGACGGCAAGATCAAAGTGTGGGACCTGCAGGCCGCCCTTGACCCCAGATCGTCGGCCGACGCGCTGTGCATCGTCACACTCAGCGAACACTCTGGCAGGGTGTTCCGCTTGCAATTCGACGAATTCCAGATCGTTTCATCGTCCCACGACGATACTATCTTAGTGTGGGATTTCCTTGGCGACGATGGGGATCAGGGGGGCATTAAGGAAGCCGCCGATGAAGAGGTTGATGAGGCTGTTGTGCTGCACTTTGCCGATGCCGACGCCGAGGATGAAGGCGGCGGTGGAGACGCCGAAGACAACGAGGCCGGAGATGAGGATGATTGAATTAAATAATAGTTCAAAATTGATGGATTTAAAAAAATGATAGAACTGCACTCGGCCATAGACAACAAAGCCAATCAAAGCCACTGCCACAGAACTGCACTCGGCCATAGACAATAAAGCCAATCAAAGCCACTGCCACAGAACTGCACTCGGCCATAGACAATAAAGCCAATCAAAGCCACTGCCACAGAACTGCACTCGGCCATAGACAATAAAGCCAATCAAAGCCACTGCCACAGAACTGCACTCGGCCATAGACAATAAAGCCAATCAAAGCCACTGCCACAGATCTGTACTCGGCCATAGACAGTAAAGCCAATCAAAGCCACTGCCACACAACTGCACTCGGCCATAGACAATAAAGCCGATCAAAGCCACACTGCCACAGAACTGCACTCGGCCATAGACAATAAAGCCGATCAAAGCCACACTGCCACAGAACTGCACTCGGCCATAGACAATTAAGCCAATCAAAGCCACTGCCACAGAACCGCACTTGGCCATAGACAATAAAGCCAATCAAAGCCACTGCCACACAACTGCACTCGGCCATAGACAATAAAGCCGATCAAAGCCACACTGCCACAGAACTGCACTCGGCCATAGACAATAAAGCCAATCAAAGCCACTGCCACAGAACTGCACTCGGCCATAGACAATAAAGCCTATCAAAGCCACTGCCACAGAACCGCACTTGGCCATAGACAATAAAGCCAATCAAAGCCACTGCCACAGAACTGCACTCGGCCATAGACAATTAAGCCAATCAAAGCCACTGCCACAGAACCGCACTTGGCCATAGACAATAAAGCCAATCAAAGCCACTGCCACACAACTGCACTCGGCCATAGACAATAAAGCCGATCAAAGCCACACTGCCACAGAACTGCACTCGGCCATAGACAATAAAGCCGATCAAAGCCACACTGCCACAGAACCGCACTTGGCCATAGACAATAAAACCAATCAAAGCCACTGCCACAGAACCGCACTCGGCCATAGACAATAAAGCCAATCAAATTGATAATGAAGCCTTTAAATAAAGAATTTCAAACTTGACTGGCTTTGCTGTAAAATATCATTTTTCTACCTCTATACTCCAGTGTCTACTCTAGTCTGTAGATTTGTTATTTTGTAACTTCAATTACAATCTTAACTGGTTAAATTCCATCAAATTGGTGTTTTTTGCCATATCTGAGCAAAGCATTCAATATGTTGTTGGTGATAATAATTGCATCTGATAAGCTAATGATTGTAGCGCATTTTATTGTGTCTATTTTGTCTACTTTGCCTATTTTGTTTGTTACTTGTATTCAGTCAGCATATATAGTGGTGGTATGTGTTTTAACTGTGTCTGTCTTATCTGCCTTTTATCTCATCTTCCTAATCTCACCCCCCTCTTAATTTCACCAATCTCAATCCCACCAATCAATATCCCCGTCTCTTAATCTCACCCATCTGTCAATCTCACCCATCTGTCAATCTCCCCCATCTCCCAAACTCCCCCGTCTCTTAATCTCACCCATCTGTCAATCTCCCCCATCTCCCAATCTCACCCATCTGTCAATCTCCCCCATCTCCCAAACTCCCCCGTCTCTTAATCTCACCCATCTCTCAATCTCACCTATCTCCCAATCTCACCCATCTCTCAATCTCACCTATCTCTCAATCTCACCTATCTCCCAATCTCACCCATCTCTCAATCTCACCTATCTCCCAATCTCACCCATCTCTCAATCTCACCTATCTCCCAATCTCACCCATCTCTCAATCTCACCTATCTCTCAATCTCACCTATCTCCCAATCTCACCCATCTCTCAATCTCACCTATCTCCCAATCTCACCCATCTCTCAATCTCACCTATCTCTCAATCTCACCTATCTCCCAATCTCACCCATCTCTCAATCTCACCTATCTCCCAATCTCACCCATCTCTCAATCTCACCTATCTCTCAATCTCACCCATCTCTCAATCTCATCCATCTCTCAATTTCATCCATCTCTCAATCTCACCCAATATCCAGTTCACAGTAACAATGTTTTATATTCCAGTACTTTATATTTATCCCAGTAATTTATATTCAGTCTTAAACCATTTGAAGTCGCAGCAGTCTTACAATTTGGCAGTGTATTATTCCATGAATGTTTATAATCGTTTTAACATGGTTCAAATAAAAGTTATTCAGTCCAAAGTACTGCAACAGGCAGTTTGCTCTTTCGTAATGTATAAAAATAGTATTTATTATTATATGTTCGCGAAAAAATTAAAGAAAAGCGCATTTTACTACTAATATTTTAATCAAAAGTCTAGTAAGTACTCAGATACGATTCAACATATCAATTTTTTGTTCAACTTGAAAAAGAAGCGGCTTGATAAAAAACAACCTATTAGACTACAGAGAGCAGAAAGTTAAAAACTCAACAAAAATCTACTTTAGGCATTAACATCTTAATGGAATCATAATTGATTATTACTAGCTAGATTTAATAAAGCATAAACAGTATCATGCAATCACTGATTAAACTAGAAAATTATTGTCAACAAGTTTCCCGTAGTTGTTTTGGATTTACAAAAGGGGAATCCCTTATTTATTTATAGTTTTAACATAGGATCCCGTAGCTGATTTAAGTTTTACAATGGGGAATCCCGTAACTATTTTTAGTTTTGCAAAGGGTAATCCCATAGCTATTTTAGTTTTGCAAAGGGGAATCCCATAGCTATTTTAGTTTTGCAAAGGGGAATCCCATAGCTATTTTAGTTTTGCAAAGGGGAATCCCATAGCTATTTTAGTTTTGCAAAGGGGAATCCCATAGTCGTTCTGGAGTTTAACAAAAGAGACTCCCGCTGCTATTTATAGTTGCTAAAAAGGAAATCCCATATTATTGATTTTTAAGTGAGGAATCCTGTCTCGTCAATATTTGCGAGCGTATGCTAGCTGGTGTCTATGATACCCCAAAGGGGAATCCCATCGATAATGTTTTTATCGATTCAGATAAAAAACGGGAAGCCTTCTCGCAATGGTTTAACACCTAAAAATAGAAAAAAAAATTTCGTCTCTTTGTTTGAGTCATTTTACTCAGCTGACTCGGCCGAGCTGCTGCTGCTTAGCGAGGAGTCCGACGTCCAGGCAGCCTCATTGTCGTCATCTTGGGTGGTCACCGCGTTGTCTCCGACGCCTGGAAATTCCGTCAGCGTCGCCGTGCCGCCAAACCTCACGGCGGAAACTTTGGCGGCGGCATCGCGACCGCTGTTTCTTGCCTTCTGCTTCGACTTTCGCTTTCGTCTGCTAGCGTTTTTTTCGCCTTTGCGTTTCTTAGAATCCGCATTCCGAAGTTGTTCTGGCGAATGCATGGTCTGTAGAACGGCGCGCAGCAGGCACAGGAACGCTTCGCTGGCGCTCTCCGAGTCTAGCGCCGTTGCTTCGCGCCAAACCAGGCCGTGGCGCCGAGCCAGCGCCAGGCCGGACTGAGCTCCGGAGGGCGTAGGGAGCTCGCGGCGGTCAAGCTTGTTTCCGATCAGAGCGATGGGGGCGTCGGCCGGTAGTCCGACGCTGTCGCCGTCCTGTGCCGGGCGCAGTCGCTGCAGCCAGGCCTCGCAGTCGCGGAGGCTGTCCGCGTCAGTGACGTCATAGACCAGCATAGCGCATTGGCAGCCGCTGTAGTAGCCCTCCGAGTTGCTGCGATGGCTGGGAGTAATGGCGGTGGACTTTGTTAGCACCTACCTCACTCCCTGCACCCACCTCACTCCCTGCACCTACCTCACTTCCTGCACCCACCTCACTCTGCACCCACCTCACTCCCTGCACCTACCTCACTCCCTGCGCCCACCTCACTCCATGCTCCCATCTCACTCCCTGCACCCACCCACTCTCCGCACCCGCCTCACTCCCTGCACCTACCTCACTCCCTGCGCCCACCTCACTTCCTGCACCCACCTCACTCCCTGCGCCCACCTCACTCCCTGCACCCACCCACTCTCCGCACCCGCCTCACTCCCCGCACCCACCTCACTCCCCGCGCCCACCTCACTCCACACATCCCTTCGCGCACCACCGTGCGAACGTCAAAATCTCCTCACCTCTCCTGACCGGCAGTGTCCCAAATCTGGCATTGGACCGGCACCCCGTCAACCTTGACCAGTCGGCTCTGCAGACTCGCGGCCACTGTCGGCGCATACGATTCGTTGAATTGGCCGCCTACAAAGCGAGCCAGAAGGCTGGACTTGCCAACGCCAGCGTTCCCAGCAACGATTACTGCGGGAGTTGATCGGTTTAATCATTGGTAAACATAAAGTTGTTTGGCGCCATTTGTGTTCAGTTTGGCGCCATTTGTGTCTAGGTTGACGCCTTTAGTGTCTAGTTTGGCGCCATTTGTGTCTAGTTTGGCGCCATTTGTGTCTTATTTAAAAGCTCTAAAAATCGCCCAAGATCACCATTGACGAGCACAGCAGGCCTGTCGGGCACAGACGCAGTCTGGGACTCAATCAACGGCAGCTCCTCCACGCTGGCACCTGGCGGCGCGCTTTGCCGCTGACTGTCAACGGTGAATCTGGACAAAACTTTCGAATCGAAATTCGACGAACTCATATCTTTGACACTCGCCAGCATGCTGTCAATCTCTGCTATCCGTATTGACGCGTTGGCCGCCTTCGGCGCTGTCTCCGCCTTCTGAAGCTTCATCTGGGCGAGGCAGCGACTCTGCAGGCCCCTGAAAGCCTGGCCGACATTGTGTCCGGTGCGGGCGCTGACCCCCCAGCACAGCTCGACGCCGTGCGACTTGGCGAACTCGGCCGCCTCCTCCTGAGTCACGGCGGCCTCATCCGAGTCGCTCTTGTTGGCCACCAGAGCCACGGGCGTGGACTCTGGCGCGGAGGCCCGCAGCTCCTGCAGCCAGCGCTCGCAGCTGTCGAAGCTGTCGCGGTTCAAGGCGTCGAAGACCAGCAGAGCGCCGGCGCAGCCTCGGTAGTAGGCGCTCGTGATGGAGCGGAACCTGCGGATGTCGGGGAGGGGCGAAGGGCGGTCTAAGGGGTGTTATGGTTTAAGTTTTATGATCCAGGTGTTATGATTCAGGTATTATGGTCCAGGTGTTATGATCCAGGTGTTCTAATCCGGGTGTTATGATCCGGGTGTTATGATCCAGGTGGTACGATCCAGGTGTTATAATCCAGGTGTTATAATCCAGGTGTTATAATCCAGGTGTTATGATCCAGGTGTTATAATCCAGGTGTTATAATCCAGGTGTTATAATCCAGGTGTAATGATCCAGGTGTTATGATTCAGATAATTATGATCCAAGATTTATAATTTGAGTGTCATGATTCCGGTGTTTTAATATAGGTTTATGAGCCTAGATTCATGATTCAGTTATTATGATCCAGGTGTTAAGGTCCTTGCTGTCTAATGAGTTAATGATAGTAACTTATGTGTAAATCTAATGGGTTTTATAACACAATTTCGTCCAAAAATAAAGTTAATAAAGGAAAGAGCGAGCTATCCAACTTCAACCTCACCTCTGTTGTCCTGCCGTATCCCAAATCTGAGTTTTCACTCGCGACCCGTCAATGTCGCTGTTCACCACGCGAAAGTCCACTCCGATGGTGGGCGTTGCCTTGAGGCTCTCGTCAAATTCCTGGTCAATAAATTGGCGGACCAGGCAGGACTTGCCGACGCCGGAGTCTCCGATTAGCACCGCTGCGTGTGGGTGTGGGCATTGTGAGCATTCTCACACCCACCTCACTCTGCACCCACCTCCGAACCTCACTCCACTCCGCACCCACCTCACTCCGCACTCACCTCATTCCGCACCCACCTCACTACACACCCACCTCACTCCACACCCACCTCACTCCACACACACCCCACTTCACGCCCACCTCACTCCGCACCCACCTCACTCCGCACCCACCTCACTCCGCACCCACCTCACCCCGCGCCCACCTCACTCCACACCCGCCGCACTCCGCACCCAGCTCACTCCACACCCACCTCACTCCACCCACCCCACTTCACGCCCACCTCACTCCGCACCCACCTCACTCCGCACCCACCTCACTCCGCACCCACCTCACCCCGCGCCCACCTCACTCCACAACCGCCGCACTCCGCACCCAGCTCACTCCACACCCACCTCACTCCACACCCACTGCACTCCGCACCCAGCTCACTCCACATCCACCTCACTCCACACCCACCTCACTCCACACCCACCTCACTCCACACCCACCTCACTCCACACACACCCCACTTCACGCCCACCTCACTCCGCACCCACCTCACTCCGCACCCACCTCACTCCGCACCCACCTCACCCCGCGCCCACCTCACTCCACACCCGCCGCACTCCGCACCCAGCTCACTCCACACCCACCTCACTCCACACCCGCCGCACTCCGCACCCAGCTCACTCCACACCCACCTCACTCCACACCCACCTCACTCCACACCCGCCGCACTCCGCACCCAGCTCACTCCGCATATCCATCTCACTTCGCACCCACGTAACAGTCAGATGGTAAAGACAAGGATGCTATATCTCACTTTTTATCACATAGTCAGGAGAGCGATCATCGTTCAGGTTTGCCTGTCCCACTGCTGCTGGCTTCGAAATGGGAGACTCCTTCGACTGCTCAGTAGATTTACTCGTATTGATGGCCTTCGGAGCGAAAGTAGCCGATTCGTTTGACTGCTGGGTCTGTGCCAAACTAGGAATCGGTTTTAAAGAGAAAATATTTGCGTTGTTATGGGGATGAAGTTGTGTTGCTATGGGGATGAAATCGTGTTGCTATGTGCTTGAGATTGTGTTGCCATGGGGACGAAGTTGTGTTGCTATGTGGATGACGTTGTGTTGCTATGACGATGAGAATGTATAGCTAAATGGATGAAATGCTGTTGCGAAGGCCAAATACCAACCCGAATTGCTGGCTCTGGCTCTGCAGCACCCGACTCTGCAGGCCCCTGAATGCCTGGCCGACATTCTGTCCGGTGCGGGCGCTGACCCCCCAGCACAGCTCGACGCCGTGCGACTTGGCGAACTCGGCCGCCTCCTCCTGAGTCACGGCGGCCTCATCCGAGTCGCTCTTGTTGGCCACCAGAGCCACGGGCGTGGACTCTGGCGCGGAGGCCCGCAGCTCCTGCAGCCAGCGCTCGCAGCTGTCGAAGCTGTCGCGGTTCAAGGCGTCGAAGACCAGCAGAGCGCCGGCGCAGCCTCGGTAGTAGGCGCTCGTGATGGAGCGGAACCTGCGGATGTCGGGGAGGGGCGAAGGGCGGTCTAAGGGGTGTTATGGTTTAAGTTTTATGATCCAGGTGTTATGATTCAGGTATTATGGTCCAGGTGTTATGATCCAGGTGTTCTAATCCGGGTGTTATGATCCGGGTGTTATGATCCAGGTGGTACGATCCAGGTGTTATAATCCAGGTGTTATAATCCAGGTGTTATAATCCAGGTGTTATGATCCAGGTGTTATAATCCAGGTGTTATAATCCAGGTGTTATAATCCAGGTGTAATGATCCAGGTGTTATGATTCAGATAATTATGATCCAAGATTTATAATTTGAGTGTCATGATTCCGGTGTTTTAATATAGGTTTATGAGCCTAGATTCATGATTCAGTTATTATGATCCAGGTGTTAAGGTCCTTGCTGTCTAATGAGTTAATGATAGTAACTTATGTGTAAATCTAATGGGTTTTATAACACAATTTCGTCCAAAAATAAAGTTAATAAAGGAAAGAGCGAGCTATCCAACTTCAACCTCACCTCTGTTGTCCTGCCGTATCCCAAATCTGAGTTTTCACTCGCGACCCGTCAATGTCGCTGTTCACCACGCGAAAGTCCACTCCGATGGTGGGCGTTGCCTTGAGGCTCTCGTCAAATTCCTGGTCAATAAATTGGCGGACCAGGCAGGACTTGCCGACGCCGGAGTCTCCGATTAGCACCGCTGCGTGTGGGTGTGGGCATTGTGAGCATTCTCACACCCACCTCACTCTGCACCCACCTCCGAACCTCACTCCACTCCGCACCCACCTCACTCCGCACTCACCTCATTCCGCACCCACCTCACTACACACCCACCTCACTCCACACCCACCTCACTCCACACACACCCCACTTCACGCCCACCTCACTCCGCACCCACCTCACTCCGCACCCACCTCACTCCGCACCCACCTCACCCCGCGCCCACCTCACTCCACACCCGCCGCACTCCGCACCCAGCTCACTCCACACCCACCTCACTCCACCCACCCCACTTCACGCCCACCTCACTCCGCACCCACCTCACTCCGCACCCACCTCACTCCGCACCCACCTCACCCCGCGCCCACCTCACTCCACAACCGCCGCACTCCGCACCCAGCTCACTCCACACCCACCTCACTCCACACCCACTGCACTCCGCACCCAGCTCACTCCACATCCACCTCACTCCACACCCACCTCACTCCACACCCACCTCACTCCACACCCACCTCACTCCACACACACCCCACTTCACGCCCACCTCACTCCGCACCCACCTCACTCCGCACCCACCTCACTCCGCACCCACCTCACCCCGCGCCCACCTCACTCCACACCCGCCGCACTCCGCACCCAGCTCACTCCACACCCACCTCACTCCACACCCGCCGCACTCCGCACCCAGCTCACTCCACACCCACCTCACTCCACACCCACCTCACTCCACACCCGCCGCACTCCGCACCCAGCTCACTCCGCATATCCATCTCACTTCGCACCCACGTAACAGTCAGATGGTAAAGACAAGGATGCTATATCTCACTTTTTATCACATAGTCAGGAGAGCGATCATCGTTCAGGTTTGCCTGTCCCACTGCTGCTGGCTTCGAAATGGGAGACTCCTTCGACTGCTCAGTAGATTTACTCGTATTGATGGCCTTCGGAGCGAAAGTAGCCGATTCGTTTGACTGCTGGGTCTGTGCCAAACTAGGAATCGGTTTTAAAGAGAAAATATTTGCGTTGTTATGGGGATGAAGTTGTGTTGCTATGGGGATGAAATCGTGTTGCTATGTGCTTGAGATTGTGTTGCCATGGGGACGAAGTTGTGTTGCTATGTGGATGACGTTGTGTTGCTATGACGATGAGAATGTATAGCTAAATGGATGAAATGCTGTTGCGAAGGCCAAATACCAACCCGAATTGCTGGCTCTGGCTCTGCAGCACCCGACTCTGCAGGCCCCTGAATGCCTGGCCGACATTCTGTCCGGTGCGGGCGCTGACCCCCAGCACAGCTCGACGCCGTGCGACTTGGCGAACTCGGCCGCCTCCTCCTGAGTCACGGCGGCCTCATCCGAGTCGCTCTTGTTGGCCACCAGAGCCACGGGCGTGGACTCTGGCGCGGAGGCCCGCAGCTCCTGCAGCCAGCGCTCGCAGCTGTCGAAGCTGTCGCGGTTCAAGGCGTCGAAGACCAGCAGAGCGCCGGCGCAGCCTCGGTAGTAGGCGCTCGTGATGGAGCGGAACCTGCGGATGTCGGGGAGGGGCGAAGGGCGGTCTAAGGGGTGTTATGGTTTAAGTTTTATGATCCAGGTGTTATGATTCAGGTATTATGGTCCAGGTGTTATGATCCAGGTGTTCTAATCCGGGTGTTATGATCCGGGTGTTATGATCCAGGTGGTACGATCCAGGTGTTATAATCCAGGTGTTATAATCCAGGTGTTATAATCCAGGTGTTATGATCCAGGTGTTATAATCCAGGTGTTATAATCCAGGTGTTATAATCCAGGTGTAATGATCCAGGTGTTATGATTCAGATAATTATGATCCAAGATTTATAATTTGAGTGTCATGATTCCGGTGTTTTAATATAGGTTTATGAGCCTAGATTCATGATTCAGTTATTATGATCCAGGTGTTAAGGTCCTTGCTGTCTAATGAGTTAATGATAGTAACTTATGTGTAAATCTAATGGGTTTTATAACACAATTTCGTCCAAAAATAAAGTTAATAAAGGAAAGAGCGAGCTATCCAACTTCAACCTCACCTCTGTTGTCCTGCCGTATCCCAAATCTGAGTTTTCACTCGCGACCCGTCAATGTCGCTGTTCACCACGCGAAAGTCCACTCCGATGGTGGGCGTTGCCTTGAGGCTCTCGTCAAATTCCTGGTCAATAAATTGGCGGACCAGGCAGGACTTGCCGACGCCGGAGTCTCCGATTAGCACCGCTGCGTGTGGGTGTGGGCATTGTGAGCATTCTCACACCCACCTCACTCTGCACCCACCTCCGAACCTCACTCCACTCCGCACCCACCTCACTCCGCACTCACCTCATTCCGCACCCACCTCACTACACACCCACCTCACTCCACACCCACCTCACTCCACACACACCCCACTTCACGCCCACCTCACTCCGCACCCACCTCACTCCGCACCCACCTCACTCCGCACCCACCTCACCCCGCGCCCACCTCACTCCACACCCGCCGCACTCCGCACCCAGCTCACTCCACACCCACCTCACTCCACCCACCCCACTTCACGCCCACCTCACTCCGCACCCACCTCACTCCGCACCCACCTCACTCCGCACCCACCTCACCCCGCGCCCACCTCACTCCACAACCGCCGCACTCCGCACCCAGCTCACTCCACACCCACCTCACTCCACACCCACTGCACTCCGCACCCAGCTCACTCCACATCCACCTCACTCCACACCCACCTCACTCCACACCCACCTCACTCCACACCCACCTCACTCCACACACACCCCACTTCACGCCCACCTCACTCCGCACCCACCTCACTCCGCACCCACCTCACTCCGCACCCACCTCACCCCGCGCCCACCTCACTCCACACCCGCCGCACTCCGCACCCAGCTCACTCCACACCCACCTCACTCCACACCCGCCGCACTCCGCACCCAGCTCACTCCACACCCACCTCACTCCACACCCACCTCACTCCACACCCGCCGCACTCCGCACCCAGCTCACTCCGCATATCCATCTCACTTCGCACCCACGTAACAGTCAGATGGTAAAGACAAGGATGCTATATCTCACTTTTTATCACATAGTCAGGAGAGCGATCATCGTTCAGGTTTGCCTGTCCCACTGCTGCTGGCTTCGAAATGGGAGACTCCTTCGACTGCTCAGTAGATTTACTCGTATTGATGGCCTTCGGAGCGAAAGTAGCCGATTCGTTTGACTGCTGGGTCTGTGCCAAACTAGGAATCGGTTTTAAAGAGAAAATATTTGCGTTGTTATGGGGATGAAGTTGTGTTGCTATGGGGATGAAATCGTGTTGCTATGTGCTTGAGATTGTGTTGCCATGGGACGAAGTTGTGTTGCTATGTGGATGACGTTGTGTTGCTATGACGATGAGAATGTATAGCTAAATGGATGAAATGCTGTTGCGAAGGCCAAATACCAACCCGAATTGCTGGCTCTGGCTCTGCAGCACCCGACTCTGCAGGCCCCTGAATGCCTGGCCGACATTCTGTCCGGTGCGGGCGCTGACCCCCCAGCACAGCTCGACGCCGTGCGACTTGGCGAACTCGGCCGCCTCCTCCTGAGTCACGGCGGCCTCATCCGAGTCGCTCTTGTTGGCCACCAGAGCCACGGGCACGGACTCTGGCGCGGAGGCCCGCAGCTCCTGCAGCCAGCGCTCGCAGCTGTCGAAGCTGTCGCGGTTCGAGGCGTCAAAGACCAGCAGAGCGCCGGCGCAGCCTCGGTAGTAGGCGCTCGTGATGGAGCGGAACCTGCGGATTTCGGGTAATTTATGGAAGGGTTTGGCCCCAGTCTAACAGGTGTCTCTGTCTAACAGGTGTGAAGCCCCAGTCTAACAGGTGTGAGGCCTCTGTCTAACAGGTGTGAGGCCTCTGTCTAACAGGTGTGAGGCCTCTGTCTAACAGGTGTGAGTCCTCTGTCTAACAGGTGTGAGGCCTCTGTCTAACAGGTGTGAGGCCTCTGTCTAACAGGTGTGAGGCCTCTGTCTAACAGGTGTGAGGCCTCTGTCTAACAGGTGTGAGGCCTCTGTCTAACAGATTAAAGCCCCAGTCTAACAGGTGTGAGGCCTCTGTCTAACAAGTGTGAAGCTCCAGTCTAACAGGTGTGAGGCCTCTGTCTAACAAGTGTGAAGCCCCAGTCTAATAGGTGTGAGGCCTCTGTCTAACAAGTGTGAAGCCCCAGTCTAACAGGTGTGAGGCCTCTGTCTAGCATATAAGCCTTCTCAGGCTAGCGTAATTCCATCTCAAACTTACCTCTCCGCACCAGCTGTGTCCCAGAACACACTCTTGACTCGACAGCCATCAATATTGTCTTTCACAGCTCGAAATTCCACTCCAATGGTTTGTTGCATTTCGTTAGTGGCATCAAATTCTTTGTCTGCAAATCGCTGAAGCAAGCTGGACTTTCCAACACCGGAGTCGCCAATTAGAAGAACTGAATGATAAATTGAATGAGCGTAATACAATAATTCTTTATTTTTACCTTCTACAATAAAAAAGTTCAATCCTGCTTACCTTTTATCTGATAATCAATATGTTCGTTAGAATTTTCACTTTTCTTAGGCACCAACTGAGGCAATTGTCGCATGTCAGTTGAATTCATTGGAGCCTGATTTGAACTCAGTCTGTGGGAAGGCGAAACTCTAAGTTCTTGGTTACCATGCGAGAGTATCGTGTTGCCATGCGAGACTAGCGTGTTGCTATGCGAGACTATAGTGTTGCTATGCTTTCTATTTTGAAACTTTCGGTAGTTCAATAACTAACCCATCAACTTTGCTCTGCAGCACCCGACTCTGCAGGCCCCTGAATGCCTGGCCGACATTCTGTCCGGTGCGGGCGCTGACGCCCCAGCACAGCTCGATGCCGTGCGACTTGGCGAACTCGGCCGCCTCCTCCTGAGTCACGGCGGCCTCATCCGAGTCGCTCTTGTTGGCCACCAGAACCACGTGCACGGACTCTGGCGCGGAGGCCCGCAGCTCCTGCAGCCAGCGCTCGCAGCTGTCGAAGCTGTCGCGGTTCGAGGCGTCGAAGACCAGCAGAGCGCCGGCGCAGCCTCGATAGTAGGATGATGTTATCGTGCGGAATCTGGAGTTTTGTTGAAGTCAGAGGCAAGTGTACATTAGGGGGTAGAGATTGAATGGGGTTGGTCAGACAAGTGTACATTTGGAAGGGGTAGAGATTGAATGAGTTGATAAGAGACAAGTGTACATTTGGAAGGGGTAGAGATTGAATGGGTCGATAAGAGACAATTGTACATTTGGAGGGGTAGAGATTGAATGGGGTAGGTAAGAGATAAGTGTACATTAGGGGGTAGAGATTCGGGGTTTATCAGAGGCAAGTGCGCACAAGTAAAAATGCAAGGAATCACCTCTCTTGTCCAGCGGTGTCCCAGATCTGGCACTTGATGCTTAACCCATCGATTTCATTTTGAACAATTTTGAAGTCCACACCAATTGTTGGCGTCGCGTTTTGACTTTCGTCAAATGAGTTTTCAGCAAATCTGCGCAACATGCAGGATTTCCCGACTCCGGAATCGCCTATGAGCAGCACTGTGGAATTAAAGATAAACAAGATGATTTCTTAATATAAAAAGCCTTTTAAGGACAAATATTCTTAATTTAAACTGAAAGAAATCGCACATTTTATCACGCGTTGCTGTTTTGCTTCAGCTGCCGTCTCGGATCCGTCAACAGCAGTTCTGGACTCTGGGTTTTGAGCTGCTTTGGCTTTATTTTGTCTGAAAAGAATGTTCAAAGTGAGTTCTGGTAAAGTGAGTTTTTAACCAGACACGTTCTTAAACGAATTAGACACGTTCTTAACCGAACTAGACACGTTCTTAACCGAACTAGACACGTTTTTAACCGAACTAGACACGTTTTTAACCGAACTAGACACGTTCTTAACCGAACTAGACACGTTCTTAACCGAACTAGACACGTTCTTAACCGAACTAGACACGTTCTTAACCGAACCAGACACGTTCTTAACCGAACTAGACACGTTCTTAACCGAACCAGACACGTTCTTAACCGAACCAGACACGTTCTTAACCGAACTAGACACGTTCTTAACCGAACCAGACACGTTCTTAACCGAACTAGACACGTTCTTAACCGAACCAGACACGTTCTTAACCGAACCAGACACGTTCTTAACCGAACCAGACACGTTCTTAACCGAACTAGACACGTTCTTAACCGAACCAGACACGTTCTTAACCGAACCAGACACGTTCTTAACCGAACTAGACACGTTCTTAACCGAACTAGACACGTTCTTAACCGAACTAGACACGTTCTTAACCGAACTAGACACGTTCTCAACCGAGCTAGACACGTTCTTAACCAAACTAGACACCTTGATTCACAGAGTGAAAACACATTCTAACAGAATCAGACCAGGGTAGAGCTGTTTAGAGCGCGCTCAAACTCACTCAGTTTTGCTGCCTTCAGCTCCCTGACCATCTGCCGTGGTGGCAGCGGCAGCGGCTGCGGCGGCAGCGACCTGCCTCACCAGTTCCTTCCTGTCGTCGCCCCAGGCCCGGAATCGCCGAAAGAACTCTTTGTCGGGTCGATCGTGCAAAGTGGCCCAATCCAGGCCCTGAGCAGACCGCGACATCGGATGCCTGCTCAGCCAATCTTGCCGTTTAGCCGTCATCTCATCGCTTGTCGTCGTTGCAGCAGCAGCTTCAGCCAAGTCTTTGGACTCGCTTACCAACTCAATAGCGAGAATGTAGGCCTGGTCTAGCCATCGAATATAAGAGCCGTAGCATTCAGTCTGTTCGATGACGTCATTGGCCAGGGCAAGGGCTCGTTTGGGATTGCCGGCGGCTCGGTGCAGCCTTTAGAGATGAAAAAAGTATTTAAATTATTGAATCTCAATTAGATGACCCAAGTTTACCAAATGTTGATCTAATAGCCGAGTTAAACAATTAAAATTGACAGACTCATGCAGTGACTAGCAGACTCAAAATATCAGACTCAAAATATCATAGATTCGAAATCAACCAGACTCAAAATCCCAGACTCAGAATTTGACAGACTCAAAATCTCATACTCAAAATCCCAGACTCAAACTCTCCCAGATTCAAAATCTCCGAGATTCAAAATCTCATACTCAAAATCCCAGACTCAAACTCTCCCAGATTCAAAATCTCATAGATTCAACATCTCTCAGATTCAAAATCTCACAGATTCAAAATCTCACAGATTCAAAATCTCACAGATTCAAAATCTCACAGATTCAAAATCTCACAGATTCAAAATCCCAGACTCAAACTCTCCCAGATTCAAAATCTCATAGATTCAAAATCCCAGACTCAAACTCTCCCAGATTCAAAATCTCACAGATTCAAAATCCCAGACTCAAACTCTCCCAGATTCAAAATCTCACAGATTCAAAATCCCAGACTCAAACTCTCCCAGATTCAAAATCTCATACTCAAAATCCCAGACTCAAACTCTCCCAGATTCAAAATCTCATAGATTCAACATCTCTCAGATTCAAAATCTCAAAGGCTCAAATCTCAGAGACTAAAAATCACCCAGATTCAAAATCTCACAGATTCAAAATCTCACAGATTCAAAATCCCAGACTCAAACTCTCCCAGATTCAAAATCTCATAGATTCAAAATCTCCCAGATTCAAAATCTCACAGACTCAAAATCTCAGTATCCAAATCCCAGACTTAACATCTCAGACTCAAAATCACCCAGACTCAAAATCTCACAGACTCAAAATCTCATTATCCAAATCCCAGACTTAACATCTCAGACTCAAAATCTCACAGACTCAAAATCTCACAGACTCAAAATCTCACAGCTCAAAATCCCACAGACTCAAAACCTCAGACTCAAATATTTCAGACTAAAAATCTCAGAATAAAAAATCTGACAGACTAAAAAATGGCCTACTTAGCCAACTGGAGTTTAGCTCTGAGCAGCAGGTGCCCTTGAGCTGGTTGGCTGTCAATCAGCGCTTCTAGAGCTTCATCAGCCAGCTGCTCAGCCTCCGGACGGTACTCCCCCGAAGGCACATCGGCCAGAAGCCTGCCCAGACAGATTCTGGCTTGCACAGCTGCCGGACTGTGCCGACCGATGGTATTCGAGAAAATTTCAACAGATTTTCTACCGAATTCGATGGCGACTTGAAGCAGTTCAACTGGCAGGATGGCGGGGTTCGCTAGGCGAGCAGCTTGGGTTAGATTAGTCATCAAGGAGGCAGCGTTGGGATGCTGAGATGCCGACTCGCCAGAGCTCATTCTGACTGCGGCTAGAGAAGCTTCCACGTGAGCGACAACTTCTTGGGGCTCCGCAGTTGCACCCTGACCGCGGCGGCTGCGATGACGGAGCCGTAGAAGCTGCGCCAACGACAGGTGCGACTGGACTTCGGCTAGTAGCGGGTGCTGGTAGCCCAGGATGAGCTGAGCGAATAAAGACGCGTTCTGGAATTTGATGGATAGGAAATTTATCAAGTTTTATAAGAATGAGGTGAGAATTAGCCTTAGAACCGGAATTGATTTTTCCTAGAAAGAGAGAATAAGTTTCCTATAGAATGAGATCCAATTTTTACGAAAAGAACGAAGTTTTTTAGCTGATGCGATATTTTCTAAGAATTAGGTGTAATCTAAAAATTATATTTTGTTAGAACAGAACGACATTGGCGGAATTAGTTGGATTGATGTTAGCATTCGTCAGCAAATGAAATCAGTGGTTCCTTTGTTTATTGGTGTATTAGGAACGAATAAAGAAAATGGGGAAGATGAAGAAATGACGATGCGCCTGCCGTATATTTATAGATATGACTTGGTTTTCGAGAAAGTTCTAAAAATATTAATTCCTACAGTATAACAAATTCAACGTGCTGATAATTTATCGATAATTACACAGATATTTACTATGCTGTTTTCATATAGTACATAATTTAGTATTCATTAATAAATGTTTGAAACTAGCTCGTAGAATATTATTAGGTGAAGATAAACTTCTGCAAAGATCGCGACATTTGGATTTGTGCATGATTTATAGAATGTTAGATTAATATACGGTTAATTAAAGTTTCTCGAACGAAGGGCGCCACAGTATCAAATTGATTCGTATTCAAAATTTGCATTGGACTGTTTTAAGATACTTACATGGTTCTTAAATCACGAGATACTTAAGAATTACCGAATTACTTACTAAAAAGCTAAAAAAATTACACCACAGTAAATATTGCATAAAAACAAAATTTTCTATGACTTCGGTTTGTTTTTTTAGAAAGACATCGTATTTCGATACAGTAGAAATAAAATTCGATTTTCATACAAATGAGACAATATAGTTTTCTAAGAATGTTGTTGAAATATTTCTAAACTGTAGAAAATGACACTTTGCACACCCGTGGCCAAACTTACCACAGCAACTTCGACTCCAAAATCATCTTGACAGAAGGCGTTTGAAAATTTGACAAAGTTCAACAACGACTTGATGTATTCCGGCGATTCTGTTTTGTAAAATTTGCTGAAATAATAATAAATTTAAATTTATGTTACTATTAAATAAGGCGGGTATGGAAATTACAAAAAAGTACTTACTAAGCATGCTGAACGCAAGCAACAGCTAATTTTTCGGCTTTTCCTTCATCGGAGTTTGTTAGGTAAAGTTGCAAAGCGTGGTAGAGAATTTTGAATACGGCCTCTGTATCATTAAGGTCCACAGTCTGAAATTGATATTTTATTAAATTTTCCAAGTATAAAAGAAATCTTTTCTATATTTGCTCAAGAGACAACGCAATTTATGTATAATTACCATAATTTTAATTTAATAAGTCTTTTTGATTTAAATTTTTACTTACTTTTTTGTATAATTATTTATTTTTTAATACTTAAAAACGTAGGAAAAATATATTATAACTAAATATTTAATAAAGTTATTGATCATTTATTTTACCATTTAAAACTATAAGTAAAACAATTAATAATGACTCTTGTTTAATAAAAGAAAACTATATTCTATAATTTGTTTAATTATTAGACTAAGAATGAGTTGTAAAGAGTAGGAATTAAAACTCTGCAGGCCTCCCGCAGACGGCCGGCACTTGGCAAATAATTAATCAAAATTAATATTCTTATGCTTGCATATTCTAAAAACTTCTAAAAACAAATTAGCATGCACTCACCGAGATGGCGCTACCAAAAGCACCCAACGCGGACGCCAGGCTACCCTGGTCCAGCAGCATCCGACCAATCTGTGCCTGCAACAGGGCCTGGTTGTCCATCACTTTTTGGCCAAATGACAAGCGGTTGATTCTGGCCGCCGTGGCCTGGGCCGCCTGACTGGCAGCGTCGGCCAGCTGGTAGTCGGCGTTGTTGAGCCGGGCTTCCATCAGCCTGACGCTGGCGCGGTAGGTTGGCAGCAGGGCTTCCACGCAGTCGCCGCCGAACCTTTTCAAGGAGATTAGTGAGGGTTGTATACAGTCGCTTGTACGTCGTACGTCGGTGGCTTTGTGTGTCACATGGATGTAATAAATATGGCAACATGGCCATACATGTGCAACGCCCTGGCGAAGGGCTTAGCCAAGGTAAGTGACAAAAATGCCAACCCAAAATAGACATAGCACTAATTAGGTGCCGAGACATTTAGCCTTAATAATCAAGCTATAGTTACTCCTGCCGTTTACCCAAAATTTTGTTAATTTTTGCTTAGGTTTCTTTCATAGGTAAGTTGCACGGCCGATGTACATCGGGGGGATTGCGAATGTATGAACATGGCTTAACGTACATCTTCGGCGACATTATTCCAGTGACTCCTGAGCTAAGCCAATACCTGTATCATCGGATGTTGTGATGGAATTATTTTGTCACTAGATCGCCGAGAGTTACACCAACGTGTGAAACAAGTTTTACTTCAGACAGCTCAGATACTTAAGCAGCCTCACCTATTCAGATAGTCGCACAAAGACCCGGCAACCGTCTCGCACTCTCTAAACAGATTGACTCCGGCCAGAAAGTCGAACAGTCGGCCGGCCAAATTTGCCAGCTTAGTAGCCGCGTACCGCGACCATCGACCGTCGGTAAAAAGTCGTCGACCGTCCGGCCCGGCAGATAGGTTAGCAAACGCGGTTGCTAAGGCGTTGCCAAGGCTAGGCGCATCGGCTAGTAAGTATTTATAAGCCAGATGACGCTTGCGAATGTCGCACAGCAGACGGTGCAGCGGCGAAATGAAGCAGACCAGCATGAGTCGTTCGGAATTGGCTGAACCGGCAGCTTGCAAGGCGAAGTCGTCGGCGGTTCGCAATCGCGACAGGCATCGACGCTCGTGCTTGGCCGCGGAGCGACCGCTGCCGCCGTTAGCTGTCCAGGCTTCGTAAGTTCGAGCCAGGTGCTCGGGCAAGTCCTCCGGTAGGCGACTCAATCGAATAGACGGATTGGCTTCGAGCTGACTCAGTCTGGACTTGGCCGCCGAGCGTAGCGCCTTCCAACGCTGACGATGCTCTGCAGACGTCGGATCGTCTTCTTGAGGTTGAATCGGCGGCAGCGGCGGCTGCTGCTGCTGCTCAGAGTGTTGCACTGAGTCTGTGGAACTCGATTTCAGATTGGCTAGATTTGTGCTGTCTAGAAAGTCAACCAAGATTTGATGATTCCGAGCGGTGGTGGCGTCGACGGTGGATGTTGCCGATAGAGACGTCCTGGGTAGGTGACGGGACTTGCTTCTAGATCGCTTGCTCTAGAGGTTCCTCTGGTGTGGATTAGATCTAGAGGGCAACTCTGGTGCAAATTAGATCTAGAGGGCAACTCTGGTGCAGATTAGATCTAGAGGGCAACTCTAGTGCAGATTAGATCTAGAGGGCAACTCTGGTGCAAATTAGATCTAGAGGGCAACTCTGGTGCAAATTAGATCTAGAGGGCAACTCTGGTGCAAATTAGATCTAGAGGGCAACTCTGGTGCAAATTAGATCTAGAGGGCAACTCTGGTGCAGATTAGATCTAGAGGGAAACTCTGGTGCAAATTAGATCTAGAGGGCAACTCTAGTGCAGATTAGATCTAGAGGGCAACTCTAGTGCAGATTAGATCTAGAGGGCAACTCTAGTGCAGATTAGATCTAGAGGGCAACTCTGGTGCAAATTAGATCTAGAGGGCAACTCTGGTGCAAATTAGATCTAGAGGGCAACTCTGGTGCTAATTAGATCTAGAGGGCAACTCTGGTGCAAATTAGATCTAGAGGGCAACTCTGGTGCAGATTAGATCTAGAGGGAAACTCTGGTGCAAATTAGATCTAGAGGGCAACTCTAGTGCAGATTAGATCTAGAGGGCAACTCTAGTGCAGATTAGATCTAGAGGGCAACTCTAGTGCAAATTAGATCTAGAGGGCAACTCTAGTGCAAATTAGATCTAGAGGGCAACTCTAGTGCAGATTAGATCTAGAGGGCAACTCTAGTGCAAATTAGATCTAGAGGGCAACTCTGGTGCAAATTAGATCTAGAGGGCAACTCTAGTGCAGATTAGATCTAGAGGGCGATTCTCTATTGCAGATTAGATCTAGAGGGCCATTCTCTGGTGCAAATTAGATCTAGAGGGCGATTCTCTGGTGCAGATTAGATCTAGAGGGCGAGTCTCTGGTGCAGATTAGATCTAGAGGGCGATTCTCTGGTGCAGATTAGATCTAGAGGGCGATTCTCTATTGCAGATTAGATCTAGAGGGCGATTCTCTATTGCAGATTAGATCTAGAGGGCCATTCTCTGGTGCAAATTAGATCTAGAGGGCCATTCTCTGGTGCAGATTAGATCTAGAGGGCCATTCTCTGGTGCAGATTAGATCTAGAGGGCATTCTCTGGTGTAGATTAGATCTAGGGGGCATTCTCTGGTGTAGATTAGATCTAGGGGGCATTCTCTGGTGTAGATTAGATCTAGGGGCTGGTTTTCAGAATAGAGATTAGATGGCGATTTTCAGAATAGAGATTAGAGAACGATTTTCAGAATAGAGATTCGAGGGCGATTCTCAGAAGAGCTTCGAAGAACAGAAGGGCGTTCATTCGGCAATACTTGCAGCTCACATTCCCACCTGAACTTGTTGTACCACTGGGTGCTGGGATCCTTGCTGGGCAGCATGTCCAGCAGCATTCGCGTCTTCTCAGACCTGTTGGCACCGCGGGACACAAAGCGAACATCGGTGTCGCTGAGAATACCTTCACGTCTCAGGTAATCAACCACGGGATCTACATTGAGCTGCTGTACAAGGCAGACTCGATTGACGCGAAGTCGAAGAACATTTTGGGCCTCTCGTTGACTCACTGAGCTGACGCGGTCTTGCACAGATCTTGATTTGGGTTTTGAATGCAAAAATAGCTTTTTTTCAAAGACATTCTTTCATTTGAATTTTGATAGCCATGCAAAGCAAAATGTCTAACTTTTAATTTCGTTTTCTATGTTTAATGTATGATAATTATAAAATAAGTTTTAAGTGCATAGTTTAAGAGGAAAAGTTAGAAAATTGATTTTCAGTAATTTTTATTCCTAAGAAGGTATGGCAGTTATTGATAAATAGCATAACAACCTAAAACAAAGATATTAAACAAAATGCTATAAAAGCATTATTGCAATTATTAAAGCTATTACTAATAAAACAAAAAATCTATGTATACATATATTACCTTGTGACAATTAATATACAATTATATTTTTAACCAGTTGACCAAAAGTAATATTAATAAGGTTTTTAGTTTAGCACATGCCATCTGAATTCTGATGTTCTGCACTTAATGACTAGACAATGTTAGTAATGTAAATTCTTCTTAAATGATGTACGAGCCTTTTAAAAGCAGCAGTCAACAAATAAACAGAACATATATCTAAAAATTAGCTGCTTTAGTAGAGAGGTAAAGTCGATCACGTACCTAGATAGATACCTACCGACAAACCATTTTAGTACATGGAGAACACGAATATCTTAAAATGAAAAACATTGAAGATTAGATTACCTCGAAGAAGCATTGCCAACTTTCTCTTGCAAAGTTGGAAAATTTCTGCTCATTTCCTCTTAAAAAGTATCCAGTAGTCTTATTTTTAAACACACGCAAAGTATCCAAAACTGCTAGAGTACCCCACAAGTGCCGTGAGCTACTATATTTAAAATATAGTCTTATTAAGCTTAAAATCGTTACCCCAAGCAGAAAAATATTTACATAAATTTGTTTTATTTTCAACTTTACATATTAAAAAACTTTTTTTTTTATTTTATACTTGCGATATTACTATAGAATCAAAGGTGAAGTAATTTTTTTTAGAAGTTTTGTTTTACTTGTTGTAGCTAATAGTGTCGCTTCTATTCAGTTTAAAATTTGAATATGTTTTCGGCTATATGCAGTAATCAAATCACCGGTTTGATCTATACCAGCTCCTTTGTATTTTCCTACTGACAAGAGAAGCAAAGCTTCTAATGGAAGAAGAGCAAAGCGATTTTGTTATTCCCGTAAAGACGGATACTGACGAATTCGTCTTGCGAGGTCGCCCTTGCGAGCTTTCCTCATTTTCTTTTGTCCCTCCAGAGCGCCATGCACCGAGGGAACGTACATATTTCAACGTGGATAAAAATGTAAGTTTTTGCCACTAGTATGAAAGTTGCTTCCAGACCATATATAAGCATTTTACATGCCCAGCTGTCCTAAAGTAATACTGGCTTAAACCCTCTAAAGTTAGAACAGACGAAATAATATAGAGTTGGTAAATTTTTTGTCAGTTTTTAACGCTTATTTAATTTTATTTAAAAACCCACGAGACTTTGAAAATAGATGATATATAAATAAAGGAAAGGCAAAATTGAATACTACAACTAACCTATAGATGCAGCGCAGTATACAGTAAAAATAGATTCAAATTTCAATACATTTCCTCTCTCACCCTAGCTATTGCCTTTACCGCCCATCCCCACAGGAACGCTACTCGGCCTATGGCTACGATAGGATTTTTCACCAGGAGCGCGATTTCAATGCCAAGCTGCACAGAGACGACAGGGAGCATGCAAAGTCTCAAGGCCTTCAAGTGCATCAGGAGGTAATTTAAATGTTTTGTAACGGCTAGTAGTGAACTTTATAAGTTCAAAACATTTACACTACTGCAAATAATTACATTTTGACGGCTTGGTCGTTGATGATCCGTTTTAACACGGTTCCTGGAAAACGATTTCCAGGAAATTTCAAAGCCGGTACCGACTCTCTACTCGTCTGTATACGGCAAGCGGCTATCGAATCAGCTGGACCCCCCGGATCGGGCGCATTGCCGCATCGGAATCGTTCAGTCAGAGTTCTACAGGCGAAACGGCACGGAGATCAATGGGCACAAGGTGTAGATAAAGGTTCAAACGCTCAACCATATTTGTTAACTAATTTACAGCCACGAAATTTTCTCTTTCCTTAATTCTATTCTTGTTATAATAAGCCAACAGTTTTTTGTTTAATTATATTACTAAATAATGTTTGATATAGAGTTCATTGCGTGTTCCCGTATAGAACAGGATTTGAACTGTTCTAATATGCGAAATAAGCAAATATATTTCAATTTTCTATGTTAACGAGATGACCGAATGAAAACAATACACGAGTATTTTTATTACTAATTTACATGTCCACGTATCTTTTATTCTTTTGCATTCCTAATGAGATGAGTTCAACTTTATTGTCTTCATTATTTAGTTTAACTTACATCTGTACATGTACGGAACGAAAAGGACGAAATCCAGCATTCTGATGCCGTAGTTTTTTTATCTTGCTAGCTGCCCGCTGAGTTGCAGATGTTTCAGCGATGTCGCTGAATGTAGATGTCGCTGGAGGT